>VZRW01007992.1:270721-332456 GCA_013398125.1 Aegotheles bennettii
AAGGGAGTGGAACATCTCCCTTATGAGGAAAGGCTGAGGGAGCTGGGTCTCTTTAGCTTGGAGAAGAGGAGACTGAGGGGTGACCTCATCCATGTTTACAAATACGTAAACGGTGAGTGTCAGGATGATGGAGCCAAGCTTTTTACAGTGACGTCCAATGATAGGACAAGGGGCAATGGATGCAAACTGGAGCATAGGAGGTTCCATGTGGATATCAGGAGAAACTTTTTCACTGTGCGAGTGACGGAGCACTGGAACAGGCTGCCCAGAGAGGTTGTGGAGTCTCCTTCCCTGGAGACATTCAAACCCCGCCTGGATGCGTTCCTGTGTAATGTACTCTAGGTGAGCCTGCTCTGGCAGGGGGGTTGGGCTAGATGATCCTTCAAGGTCCCTTCCAACCCTAGAATTCTGTGATTCTGTGCTTCTGTGAATGCAACATAATAAATTAGACAGAGAATGCATGGTGATTCTGCTTCTCTTCAGTGTAGGTTAGAAACTGTTCTAGAATGAATTTAACTTCAGCTCAGAACACCCTGTGTCATGTAGACTTCAGAACAGCTCACATCCTGAAGTCTTTATTCAGGCCCTGATTAAATGAACTGCACAAGAATAAATCTAACCAACATCATGGCTTGCTAATTTAAGTTCCAAGTCTTGCTCAAGCAAACTAATCAGGGATGTTAAAACTGGGCTGCAGCTTTTTATCTGTTGTTTCAAGTCAGAATCCTTACATGTGTGAATAACCCTATTATCACTTTCTTTTTTCATACCTTTTAAGTTCTCTTCAGTTTTTCACAGTCATCTGTAATTTATTTTCCCAGTTAGAGGTATTTGTTGAAGAAAACAGAGCAAGACAGCCTTGTAAGACATCCGGTCAAGAGACAGAATTCAACTTGTCACAACTAAGCAATTTGCCATAAAATAGTGAAAAACACGATCTTTCACGTTCCATTTTAGGTTGTGAGAAGAGAGGTGAATATTTTTTTAACAATATGTCTTCTTTACACAATACCAGGAGGTTAAATGTGTATTTTTGTCTTTGTAAGCAAGTCCAAGCTTCTGGCTACAGTCCAGCAGACGTTTTTCTTTGTCCATTAAGGTAATCTCCTACGCATTTTACCAGGGGAGGATGAAATTCCTCAAGCTGTGTTATAAACATTCATCACTGAAATCACGTTCCCAGTATCAAGAGCAGCAGACAAAGTTTAAGATGGTTCCGCATTGAGTGTGCTTTACAGATGTAGACTATAGAATCAGGAGTGAGCCAGTAAATCCAAAGACCAAATAAGCCACTGTGAAATGGTTAAATAAGACAGTTTTCCATCACTAAGACTTTTGAGGCTCAGTGAAAGTAGGAAAAACCTGATCCTGTCACTCCAAACATGAGAAAGTAATACTGAGATGTTAAATGAAAGGATCTGAGAAAGGATCTTCTTTTCTCTTTTGTAAAGTCTTGATTCTTCTCTGTAGCAGTACTCGAAAGAGACAACCTGCAAGTACTTCAAAGCCATATAGTTTATATTTTCTTCCCTGGACAACATTTTTAAGAACTCAAAAGAATCCTTCTGTTGATCCTCTCTCTCTTGCTGAAGTTCATTCCTCTTGAGTAAAGAGACAAGAGCTGAAGTCAGGGTCCCGTCGAGATCGTGGCACTCAGTGGGCAGCACTGATTTTAACTTGGCCTGCAGTTTACCATGGGACTGAAAATGGGCAGCATTGACAGCCTGCAGGCTTCTGGTCAGGGAGACTCTAGGCTCACTTTCCTGTCTCCTTTTCAACTGTAATTTACTCCCTTCTCTGCCAGTCTCTGTAATTAGTGCAGAGGATTTGTTTGTGTATAGCCCTAATAAATCGTAATCACCTTAGATATAGTTCTTCCCCAGCCTCAGACCTTTTGCTCCAGCCACATCCCGTGCCAAAGTACTGGGTGGGAGGATTGGGCAAGGATTTCCTATGTACTGCCATCACCAGCCAAGGGGAACTCAAGACTTCCCTTCCTCATTTAGGCCCGTGTTAAGGGCTATCACCATTAATAAATTATTTCCTTTATGAAAGCATTTAGCAAAATTCAATAGGGGTAAAGCCAGAAAGTGATCAAAAACCTGAACAAATTGCTGTAGAACTTCTAAAGCATTTTAAAAGAAAATGAAAATGTCTTAAAGTCTTTGTTTTTGTGACAAAACCTATGCAGCTCCATGAAAGGCATATTTTTCTAGAAAAATAGTAATTTATAGGAGACTCCAGAAAGGTCTCTTAAAATGCTGGTGGCAAGAGGCTGATGGGGTGGGATTATCTGGGCATACTATGAATGTACGAATACCAGCCTCTCTGCCACTGCAGGCTGCATCTGGTTTTCAAAGAGTTACTTTTTCTGCAGTGTTGCTGGCAGGTTTCTAGTGTGAGAATCTAGTGAATCTGGGAGCCCCATTGGGCTGTAACTTATGCAGAAGGCTGCACTGAGAGTCCTGGCAAGCCCAATCCTCTGGAATTTAACGGTGCGATAGAAGGAAACATGCCAAACTGTCTACCTGAACTGCTATTCCCTCAACACATTCCTCTGTGATGTTTCTTGGCTGGCTGCTTGATCCCTCAGCTCTAGAACTGAAAAAAGCCTGGTGCTTGAAGTTTCATTTCTCACAATCCTTTATGTAGCATATGTAGCAAAAATACCTCAGAATACTATAAAAGCTCTATTTTACAAAACTAAACAAAACCTGAGAAATAACTTTTCCTAATATCATTGTGTTGGCGTGTTTTTAGTTAAGAGTAGCAGATGGGTGCTCATGACTTGAGATACAAATATGAGAAAATCAGAAGTGCATCTTTAGATGTTTCTGTTTTCAGTTTTTGTTATGAGTAAGTTATTGCAAAATTCAGACTTTGAATAGGTTGCCTTTTAAAGCAGTCTTAATTAGAAAAGTTTTTTTAGATTAATACTGCAAATCTAAAACCACAAATTTATCCTGTTTCATCATAACCACTTTGCAATTGTTTCTTCACTGTGGATGATTTGGTCAAAATCCCATCAACTGCAACGGCCCCCTCTTCTTCTCCCCAGTGGATCTCTTATTTATGTGGTTGCTTAAGGCAGATACACAGCTAGCGTGAAATTATGGTCCTATGGAAACGGAGTAGTAGCACAGGAAAAGATCCAACATACAACTAGCAAAGTATTATGGATGTTATTTAATTTGTGTTTACGTATGTAGGTGATTACAGTGTCTGCTACAGAAAGTAGGGAAGTTTCTGTGTTTGCCTGCTTGCTGCATCACAAAAAAACAGCCTGGGATAGCTGGGTCATGAATATGAGTCATGCCAGTCAATGGGAAAATGCAGGACAGGTTTCCTGGAGACGATGGAACTGATACTTTTGTCAGTTGTGGAGTATTTCAGGTTCCAAGTGTATTTGTAATTCTGTTAGTGACTATCATAAACACTGAAGGTTGTTTCTAACAGAAGTAATGCTTAGCATGAATATTTCTTAGTTATATGCTAGCCATATACTGAGCAGCAAGTTTTAACAGGGTAGGAGTCACAGCACAATGGCTGATATGCACAACATGCGACTGTATCCATTGTACACACTGTATAAGCATCAGCTCAGCAAGGAAAGACAGGAATTTGAAAGTAATTTTGCCCTATGTATTTGTGGACTCTTCTTTTGTCTTGATGAGACAAACTAAAGCAAGGAGTCCTATTACTGTTCAACTAATCATTGCCACCAGTAACTTCTACTATCCCACAGATTTATGTCAGGATAGTCTCACATATATAAAAATCCAGCTCCGTGTTCTTGTCCATAAAGTAGATGTTCCTTCCAAATGTCCTGTGTCCAAATATGTCATAAAATTTGGGTCACAATTCCCTATATTTCATGGTGCTATTGGATCTAGCAGAGTCCTTAGACTCCTGTTGGAGTGAAAGGATTCCTTTTACTGTCTCCAACAAGCCTTGTATCAGACTCTGGCTTGCTTAGCACATTATTTTGGGAAGTCAGTGACTCTCCTAGACTGCACCCTCTCTTCCTTTTGGAAAGCTAATTAATTTATAGGCCTTTAGAATCTCAACTATTGTCTTATGAGAGATTTTTGGGTTTTTTGTTTGTTTGTTTTAAATCCTGGCATCGCAATATGGGTTGTTCATAGACTAAGAAGACCCTCGTGTTTATAGGCCTCTTGAGAAAACTGAATCACAAGTCTTCAATAAAATATAATGAACATTTTAAATTACTCACAGATACAAGAGTTTAACTAAACACAGAAAAGATCCTGGTGTTCCACCCCACAGGGTCTTATCGCGGTCAGCTTGGCTTCTATACTACAAAAACATCCTCAGCTCTTCAAATATGCCAATAAACTTCCCCTGAGAGGCAGACTTCAGCAAATAAAGCCCTCCACTCATGCTACATCACCAATGTTTGCTTGTTAGACTTCGGATGAAAGAGTCAAAAATGTCTCCACTGAACCAACAAGCTGCTGCTGGAGGAGCTCGAACTGCTGTAAGCACGGGAAAGCAGAGCAGTCAAAACCGTAGAGACAGGATTTGGGACAAGGTGATGTCATGGCCTGGTATCCAACATTTTTTGGTACGCAAACAGGAAAACATTCAAACTGCAGAATCCTTCTAGCAGCCAAGCGGTTCTGCTGTAACATGGATGTCACAGGGGAGTATTTTAATAGACTTGTTATACTGAGCCAAACTGAGGTCTTTAGAGAGTTAGGGGAGAAGCAGAACATGCACATCTGGGACCTAAACCAAACCAATGCTGAGACTTTAATTGTACAAGGCTTTCACTTGCTATCACATATAAAGGAGGTTGCACATTGTTTTAATTCTTTTTAAAAGTTCACATTTATTCTCCAGACAATTGTATTACACATAGATACATACAGAATAAAAAGCTTCATTGATGGATATCAGATGATAGCGTCAGTAACCAGAATAAAACAAAGTTGGTCCCTAAAGTAATATATTATTTATTTGAATAAGGGTAATCTAGAGAAAGTAGTATGTTACTAGCCCCTCCTTCTGAGGTGATAAAAAGGTGATTGAATGCATCCATAGTGTAATCATGTTCAGATGGGATACTGGGAAACAGAACTAGTCAGGAATGATCAATTAGTTCAAAGAAAGGAAACATAAAAATGAGGTTAGAAACACAGAGAACATTTTAAACACTGTATTTGTTTTCTATAAAAAATTATCTTGAGAAAAAATGGTTTCATTTTTTAAAACAATTTATTTGGAATTGACTAATACGTGGGTAGTTCAGTCTAAGGACAGCAGCTATGAAGTTTCCAACAAAAGTGTAATAGCAAATGCATATCTGCTATGAGATGCTAAGAAAAATAGATATATGACAATAACAACAAGCTAATTAATGCTTCCCGGGAAGGAGAGCCCTGCAGCCCCCCAGAGACTTGGAGATCTTCTGAGGTAGAGCTATACTGTGTCCAGCCCTGCCTCCCTGTGCTGGCCATGGCACAAGTGACATTCTATCCTTATTCCATGTCTATAAATTATCAAAAATTTTTTAAAATTAAATCAATTTCACTGTTGATTTAGAACTGCAGATATACTTGCTGCTTATCTCGAAAGGAATTGGTGAGCATATGGCTTATGGTGTTTGGCTTTCAAATGCGAATCCTTTTACCTGTGATTCTGAATGGAATTAGGTGGTCTTTGAAGGTCCTAACCAACATAAGTCTTTCTATAATTCTATGAAAATTTCTAATTATGAATAAAATCTGGGGAATATCTGTACAACTTGTAAACTGTCGTTACATTTACAAAGCTGTTGAATTGTGGAAGACCTCAGGATTTGGGCTATTCTGCATTTATCAGTATCATAGAATCATAGAACATGCTGAGTTGAAAGGAACCCTCCAGGTTCATCGAGTCCAACTCCTGTTCCTGTGTAGGACACCCCAAGAGTCACACCATGTGCCGGAGAGCATTGTTCAAACGCTTCTTGAAATCAGCCAGGCTTGGTGCTGTGACCACTGCCCTGGGGAGCCTGTTCCAGTGCTCAATCACTCTCTGGGTAAAAAATCTTTTCCTGATATCTAACCTAAACCTCCCCTGATTCAGTTTCCTGCTGTTGCCCCAAGTCCTGTCATTGGTCACGGGACTGAAGAGATCGGTACCTGCCCCTTCTCTTCCCCTTGTAAGGAAGCCATAGACTGCAATGAGGTCACCCCTCAGCCTCCTCCAGGCTGAATAATCCAAATGACCTCAGCTGTTCTTCATAAGTCATCCCTTCTAGGCCCTCCACCATCCTCATGGCCCTCCTCTGGACTTGCTCAAGTAGTTTGATGTCTTTTTTGAACTGTGGAGCCCAAAACTGCACACAGTACTCGAGGTGAGGACACACCAGTGCGGAGTAGAGCAGGACAATCACCTCTCTTGACCGGCTGGCCACGCTATGCTTGATGCACCCCAAAACACAGTTGGTCCTCCTGGCTGCCAGGGCACACTGCTGGCTCATATTCAGCTTGCTATCAACCAGGACCCCAGGTCCCTCTCAGCTACACTCTTCTCCAGCCACTAATGCTCTCTATGCCCACAGTAGGGCATGTACTGTGTGTCCCTGGACTTGCTGAATCTATTTGTACCCAACACCAAGCACTGCACCTTCGTGTGGTCTGACTACTTCAGCCTGAGGCTGATTTAATACATTGGAGTAGACCATGGCCTAAGTAGCTGACACTCACCTGGAAACCTGGGTTTTCTGGGTCAGTTCCAGCCACCAGGCAAATCTGTGCTCCTCACACATCATGCAAAAATACTCACCCAGCAGATTTTAGTGGTAACTTATTTAGGTTGAAGCAGGTTTAGACAAGCATTTAACAGAGCTCTCTGACTTGTCACTTTGCAGGGGGCCTCATGTTGTGGGAAGGAAAAAACCCAACAAATTCAGAACAAAAAAAACCCAATGCATGTTTCCTTCTGGTGCTAGCTTTTACAAACCAGAGCCAAAGACTACTACAGTGATGAGAAAACTGGAGCAGGAAGGTGCATCTAGAGTTGGGTATCTGGTGAGCTAGTGGAAGTCTGAATGTTCTTCATGGTGATGCATAAACACTCGGGATGCTCATGCACTCCCGAGTGCAGTGGCAGAGCTGAATAAAGCTGTCTCTGAAGGGTGTGCTGGGAGACTGCTGGCTGGCCTTGTTACAAAGTCTGCCTTGCAGAAATCAAAAAGGCTTTGAACAGTGGTTTTTTTCACTGACAGCACGATTTCTCTTTCACTCATGCAGAAAAATTTCAGTTCCCCACTACATATTTAGCAAACTATGAGAGGATCAGCCTCCAAAGGGACTGAGGACCCCACCTGACACTTCAGCTACCTGAATTCAGCCCTTGAGTCCCCAAGCGGCTTCTCCAGTGCAACAGCCCAGGGAGGCACTGGAGTTGTCTGCCTGCCTAAATTACTGCCTCTCAGCATGTCTTAACTACTGCGGTGCTGATATCTCCATGCTGTTACATGTTTAAGCCCTTCTTAAACAAGCTATTAGCAGATTGATGTTGCCTGCAGGTCTGCTTCTCTGGGCATTTTCTGTTCATGCTGTCACAGGGTCTGACACACAGTGTTCCTGGCAAAGGTGTTCGTCCTGATTCATCTAACTAGTGTAACCTCTGGGAGATAGGAGAGTCTGCCCCACAAAGAAAAGGGATGTTCAGGCTATGTAGAACAGCAGCACCCTTCTCAAAAAGGGAAAAAGAAAGACAGTACCTTCTTATGCAAAGGGGCTCACTTGCTTTTGGTACCTGTGCTGAGGAAGAGGCACATGGTGATGAATACTAAGATGTAAATGCATCCAGCCAGCACAGAGTTAGGTCCCCACCTGCCCCAGAGCCTTGCCCTGCCCCTCAGCACCTTCCACTGGCTTTGTAATCAGTGTTTCAATTTCCAGGAGACTCCCAAAACTCCTCACACAGTGTCTGACAAGGAATCAATGTACTAATTGGGAGTAGTGGGTCCCCTCCATGCTGTTAGCGATTAGTGCGGGACACAAGAGGCAATGTGGGCAGGGAGAGCTGAGCACCCCTCCCAGCCTGTTTGACAGCCTGAGTTAGAAATCTGAAATATATTCTTTCACAAGAGACAGGTTTCCTTCCTGCAACGCTGAAATGAAGACCTCCTTAGCGAAGGATGGCATTTAATGCAAGTAATTTGCTAAGGCTGTGGTGCATGCACTGTAATTAGTAAATGCAGCCTTTTGTGTGCGTATGTGTATGGTAAGTGCATAGTGACTGAGCCTCAGTAAAGGTCCACTGCAATTTCCTTAGCCCAGGTGAAGTTACAACAACCAGCAGTAACAGAGAATTTGCCTACACTTGTTTTCCCAGGCAGCAACAGACAGAGGCAGCATATCACAACTCTTCTGTCGTGAAAGAAAACACTCTTTTTTTTCAAGTCAAAATGAGGACTTTCTTTCCTCCTCCTGTATCTTCTTTAGGAATAGGCTCATATGAAGAAGTTCTTGAGATGTTTGGATCCTGGTGGCTGGTTCAGACCTGTTGTGGGATCTCCTGAGAGTAGGTTCAGAGGTTCTCATAAAAAACTTGTCAAGCTGAGAGGGAAGGCGAGTCTGTTTTCTATGTCTCTCAGCTGAATTTCTCTCTTTCCTCCTGGGGTTATATCATATTTCCTAAAAAGATGCTATTTGCTGTGGTCTGCATCACATGTGACGTGAGTGTGCAGAGCACTCAAGACTAACCTGCCAGTCAAGTGCTCCCAGGTATTTGTTTGTGCAAACACTGAATCCATTCACACCTGGAGATTATTTTTCATGCTCAAGATAGACACATGTGTGCTTCTGGAAAACACGGCCTTTTGTCTTTTCCAAACTAGCAATAATAAGCATCAAAAGATTTTAACCTACATTTACTGAGCCACTATCCCAGAAATGATTTGTAGGTCAGTTTATGTACACTCCATACAGTCTTAGGGCTTTCTAGATAGAACCAACCCTGACCTTGCCAGTGGGTGTTGGATGACAAGGATGGGTTTGTGATGTTGGGTTAACCTTCAAAGAAACTGTACCAAAATCATGTAGCTATTTTCATTACAGCCTCCACCTGGACTGACATCACAGTCTCACATAATAAACAAGAGCCCTGTCTGCTAAACCCTTTCAAGCTTTATGTTTTAATGAAGTTTTCAGTTTATATAAAGATTTTGGTGAAAATCCACTTTGAAAAAATCACACTGTGAGTGCCTTTATGTTTGTGGGTTTCCCCTTCCCTTGATCATATTTTTTTTTCTGTTTTCTTTATTGATTTTGCCAAAACTAACTTATGCAGACTTAGGTTTGCTTTACTCCCAGGTTTGTACTTCTAACATTTGATTTTTAATGGTTTTAAAATTTGGGCTCAAGAATAAATGTCTCGGGTTTTCAAAGCCAGAGTAATTTGCTTTAGCAAGCTGGTGTATCGCACCTGTATCAGCTTAGTGGCACAAAACCCCTTTAGGGAATTTTTCATTAGAGATTTTTCATTTTATTTTCATTCAGACATCAGAACAAGAGCCTAGCCAAGAACTGAAAAGACTGATTAAACTATAAATAGTTTTGCTAATAATACTGGGGATAAATGGGCTGCATAAAGCATTTGCTTGCTGTGCGCTTGGCCAGTGTGAATGCTCTACCATTATTACCAAAATTCTTCATACTTGCATTCAGCACTTAGTGTGTGCAAAAAAAATAAAGTATCAGAAGTTTTAGCAGATAAGGCATCAAACTATGACCTGAGGGAAAATAACGCCACTTTATTAAAGCTGCAGAACTGGCTGATATGTCAGAGAATCATAATTACCAGTGTTGTAAACCACAACCATGTTTGGCGATACGTGCTGATACTCTTATGTACTATAATGATGAACCGTGTGTGGTATTTTGTGTGCCCAGAGCCAGAGATCTGTTCTGCACACCATACCTCGTGTTTCTGCTCATGACCTCAGCAAGGTTTCATATAGGCAAAACTGGAGATTTGTCCTGTTGCTGCCATTTTAGTAGGAATGGGTCACAATACAATTGTGTCCCCTCTCTTTAATACACAAATTAAGGTGAATCAGCTTAATTACGTCACATGTGCCCCGTCTGGCTGGGTCTTTTGCCTGATGAAATGATTTGTCATGTAGGAAGAGCTGTCTGCTTTGAACTTGTTATCTCTCCACCCCTGCTGCTCTGCCACAGCTTTTACTTGTGTTTTGAATGCAAAACAGGACGGCCATCAGAGTGTGCAGTGACAAATGAACAAGGTCTGTATTTGAGAGCTGAAATGTGCTGAAGCCAGTCAACACCTGAAGTCATCTTCTGATGCCAGTTACAGGCATGTCTGTTGACTGAGGCTGGGGCATTTGTAGGGAAGATGCAGGTCTAGAAAATGTGCTTACAGCCGGTCAGATTCAGGCTCCTGGCAGAGCAGCGAAGCATTTCTTTCATGCTGACTGTGAGTGAAGCAAGCACACACATGCCTTCCTGACAGAGAAATACAGCTCTTAGCTACAGGTACAGTCCACTGCTGGAAGTTGCAGGTACCCTGGTCACTAGTGGAGCAGTATGTCACTCCTTTCTTTAAGCTGCAACATGGGAAGTTCATGCAAGTAGTGTATGTTAACCCTGTCCCTTTTCTCCAGACCTCTGCAGTGCTATTTTCTGGCACAAGGACCCAAAACAGAAAAGGGAGATGGATTTAATTCAGCCCATCCTTCTGCCATCCTTATGTTGGGCAGTATTTTCCAAAGCTATCCTTGCTGTACTGCTTGAGAAGTATCTAAGTAATTTTGTCATGGTTGGTAGGAACTGGATGATCAGGTAAAGCCAACTGTGGGGAAAAGTGAGAGAAGCAGGTGATGACCAGAGCTGAATGAGAAAACACTCATGCCAGACCCATGCCCGTTCTCAAGCTGAAGCTCAGCGTCCATCTGGGCTGGACACAACCCTATACTCATTCAGCAGCACCAAGAGGACTTGAGGCACACAGTGGGACCTAGCCGCATCCCTGCCAGCATGCAACCCCTCTCCAAACAGCATGCTGAGACTGCACCTGCACTTCTTTTCTCTCATCCCAGAACCCATGAATTTCCTCACCGACTGCCTCCTGGCTTAACCATCTGTAGTGTCTGGTGGAGGAAACCTCAGAGCACTCCTTCAACTGCTTGGTTGCTGCTAATGTCAGCTCTCTAGTCACCTCCAGAGCACTGTTCAGCAGCATCTCCTTGCTTTTTGGGTACCTTCAGAAATGAGATAGTCAGATGTACCCTGCAGAATATTCCCTTTCTTGTCCTTCACCATGAATTGCCAATCATTTAACACAATCACAGAATAGTTGATGTGGGAAGGGACCTCCCAAGATCATCAAGTCCAACTCCCCCCCATGCTCAAAGCATGGTCAGCAAAGTAGATTGCTGAGGACATTGGTCAGCTTTTGAATATTGCCAAGGGTGGAGACTCAACAATCTCTCTGAGAAACCTGTGCCAGTGTTACAGTGAACTTTTTTTCCTTGTGTTTAAATGAAATTTCTTGTATTTCAGTGTTTGCCCATTGACTCTTGTCCTTCCAGTTGGTACCACCACATTGCTAGCTTACAGCCAACTTCTAGTCCACTAGGATCCCCAGAGCCTGCTTTCCATCTGGTCAGTGTTCAGCATGTACTGGTGCATGGGGTTATTCCTTCTCAGGCACAGGACCTTGCATTTCCCTCTTTTGAACTTCAGAAGTTTCCTGTTGGCTCATTTCTCCAGCCTGTCAAGGTCCCCCGGAATGGCACCAAACCATCTGGTGTATCAGCCACTCCTCCTGGAATTGTACCATCTGCAAACTTGCTGTTGATGCAGTTTGCCTCATTATCTAGGTCGCTAATGAAGAACAATCAAGTATTTGAAATGGTGCTAGCTTTTATCCACTGGAAGATCATTTTCTCATTTGAGCACTTTATTTATGAGCATCCTATTTGTAGAAAGTGAACCCAAATTATTTTCCATTTTCACCTTTGTGTTTTAGGTGCAACATAAAGCCATGGGATTAATAAGTGAATCATAATCCAATAAAATTTGTAACAGAATATTTCCATGAAAGTAGTTTTGTTCTCAGGATAAACCTCATGAAACAATATTTAGAAGAACACTAGGACTTATTTTTGACTAAAGTTTCTCTACAGAAAGAGCTTGTTTTCTAATGAGGGTTTTGTAGCTAAAACACAGAACAAACATACAAAAAAAAGAACAAAGGGTACATTAAAGGATACTCCTTAGCCCTGAAGTAAAACCTAGCGATGCTGGAAATAGGATGTTCCCACACAAAGAAATACATACACACATACATATATATATATATATGTATATGTGGGGGGGTTTTGTGTGTGTATATATAGTATGTATATTAAAATGAAATAAGTTATGTTTTTGCTTTCCACCTGGCATGAGCATAGCCTAGCTTTGTCAGCTGCTGAGTATTGTACCTGTTTTCATGCTAATATAGCTTCATTCTGTTTATGCAAACATGTATGCAAAAGACAAGAGATGGATCTAAGGTGAGGTAGTTACGGTTTCCTACATAGACAAGCTTGTAAAAGTCTCCGGTGTAAGAGGTAGAACAGCAGCTAGAGATTGCACAAGACCAAGAGCTCCCATCCTCTTTCCTAGCAATAAACAAGGCCCCAGAATGTCTCTGACAATGTTGGTCTTAGTTTCTGTCCTACCACAATTGTCTCTTTCTTTTTTGTCCTGTGCTTTGTCATACTCTATCATTCTCAGTCCTGAGCGAGAATGGGGCAAAACCTAACTCTTGTTTGTTCCTTTTTGCATTCCCAGGCTGTGTTCCTGTTTGATTAGTAGTGTTTCCTTTTTCCTGTCCTTTGTTTATTCCTGTAACACATTTCCTGTTTATCAGTTTATAGTAACCAGACAAAAATAATGTTTAGAACTCAGAGAGAGCTCTGTCTTGGAAATGCTGGAAGTTCAACAACACAAAGCATTTGAGTCTCACGCTTCTTCCCGGTGTCTCAGCTTCCTCTTCCTCTCCATTTCCCCTCCATATTTCCCAGTTCTGCTCCCTTTGTCATCACACACCCCCATCTTTGCTTTTCACTCACCCCAAAGCCCCTCACTCACCCCATACTCTTATTTCTGGCAGTGGAAACTTAAGTATTTGGCAAGAAGGAGGGAAAGAACCACAAAAAAGAAGCCACAGTGCAGCCAATAAACATAAGCCTCATGGTGGCAAACCCTCTTGCTCCAGCATCACTGGTAAGAGAAGCAACGTTGGTCACCGCTCATTAGTGACAGGACATGCCAGGGAAAGCCAAACAACTGAATGAAACTGAGCCCATTTCTGGGCATCCACCAAAAGCTGGATTAAAAATTCTAGATATAAAAAACCAGAAGTATTGCCTTTTGCTTCCTCATGGTTTGAGGACATTTAGCGTTTACAATTTCAAGGTTCTAGTTATCATACTGAAGACTATGTTTTTAAATTACTATTTTCCTTTTTTATCAAAAGCTCACATTCACAGGTATCATCCTGACAACAGCATCTGGAGCTTTAAAAAAGCAGGACAATACAGATACCCCCCGAAATATCAGGTGACCCTGCCATCAGAGACCTCTGTCTGCCTTTAGCATGGTGGGATGCCACTGTTGACTCTGTGCCTGCAATTGCCAGGAATTTCCCAGAAGGTGGGAAGCAAGTTTTCCTGGTTTCTTCATACATCAGATCTTCATTTGCCAGCCACACCAGCATCTCCCAAATGTACACAGGCAAAGAAACTGGAGAGCTTTAGGCATGTCAGAGACATTGCATGCAAATATTCAGAGCACAGTTGCCTTAAGAATGGATGTAAATGTACAGATTACACCTTCATATTTATCCCCAACAGAACAGTGTGTTATAGGCAAATAAATGCATCTCTTCATGCCCAACATGAAGATTATTCCTTCCATCAACAGACAGTTACAGCACGGGTGCAGAGCCACAGGCCAGCAAGCTGTGGCCTTCCTGTCATCAGGAGCTCTTCAGTGACCACTGGCAAGTAGCTGCTTGCTACTGCCCTTCTGGTCCTGGCCACTACAGGCTGCTTCCCACTGCTGCAGAGTCCTGGAGAGCTGCCTCCAGTATACCACTGCTGCTCCTCTTGCACTTCTGGCTTCATCCTGACAGCAGAGTCCTGTCTGGTCTGGAGGGATTACTGGAGGATTTTGCAGCCTGGAGGTTCGAGCTGGGCAGTAATGTAACATTTAGCAATGAGCCTGACAGTTCACCACAGCAAATGAGACCTCATAACCAGAAGGCTTAGTTTGTAAAGGAGTGTCAAGAGCCACAATTTTCATTTTTGGTGGCTGTAAAAATAGCTCTCCTTCTTGCTAACCACTTACAGTCTGTATAAACAATCTTATTAGCAGCTTAGAGCATTATTGAGAAAGAGTTATGCCTGTCCAAAAGGTAAGATGCCCTAAAGACAGAATTTAGCTCAGGTGAGACAAGGAAGGACCATACCAAGGGAAACAGACGTATCTTTCCATGATGGCTTTTGTTATTCAAACATTCAAGGACATACTTAAAAGAGAGCTTGGAGAAGATAACTACTTGAAACCAATGTTTACTGCAAGTTCATTATGGATGTAACTCACAGCAGAATGCCAAAAAAATATTTCTTAATTAATAATCTGACTCCAGCATGTGGACCTTTGCAGTGATAAAAACCAGCTGTAGCAGGCGATGTCATGTAGCAAGTGAAGTTTTACAGTCCCTCAACTAAAGCAGCTGAAGGCACAGAAAGGTTATAGACAGCATTGTAAAGCTTTGGTACTTTAAGCTACCTAAATAAACAACTTCAGTCAACTTTTCTAAAGAAGTTTCTTGTTCATGTGTTTATTAGCTAAGATAACTCTTAGCTAAAGTAACTATTTAGGTACCTAATTATAAACCTCAGTGTCTAACCTGAGGTGTAAAACGCTGTCCTAAGTTCCTTGTCAGTGCTTATAGTCAAGCACTGAAAGCAGGGTGACTGTGATCCAGAGCACTGCATTCCTATCATTTGACTGGATGTTCAAGGAAACAATAAAAAATATAATTCTACGGTAATAAATTCTTGCCTTGAGTGTTTTCATTTTCATAGGCATTCTTGTCTTGAGTGTTTTCACAGGCATTGATTTCCCCCAGGTAAAAATATATGCACCAGAGTTACATTTACATTTTTGTCTAAGTGTTGCCACCCTCTGTTTTCCAATAAGTTTTTATGCCTTTGTTTAATGATATGTAATTTGTAGCAAGTTTTATGCTTCAAAAGAAACAAATAAAATTCTGTTTATTATCCCATTCTTTATTTGTCACTGAGTTCAGCTTGTCCCACCATGACATTGAATAGTCATTTGCTAACAACTTAGACAGTAGATAATCACCAGTTTCATCTCCAAGGTTTAAAATAGTTCAGGGTGGTTCTTGTGAGTTTTTGCATATACATGCACATCCTTCCCCTGCCCTCGGCAAGCCACAGTTAACCACAGACAAATCTCCACATATCTAAATACCATTTTTTCTTGCACAACAGTGGGAACATGTCCTGGGTCACCCCAGCACGCTCTTTCTCTTTTTCTCTGAAACTGTACAATTAGCATCTGTTTTTAGTGCTTAGAGTTCAGGCAGAAGGGGATAGAGAAAAATCCCTGTTTTTAGTTGTTGCTATGGGTTAGTCAGTAGAAGTGTGCAAAATTGTAGTCAACAGGAAGAACTACAAGGATCACTCTTCCAAATACAACCCCACATTTTTTACCTATTAGCCTCCTTTTCCCTAGGCAGAAATAAAGCCTGTTGGAGAGAGAGAGTTAAGAGTCCTAGTAGAGGGCCAAGCAGTGTTCTGTTTGTAAGCCGAGGATGAAGGGGAAAACAGAGAAGGTAAAGAAGACACAATATTTGTATTCTGTATCCCTGCATGGTCAGTTATTATAAGCTCAAGGCACAGAAGAGGAAAGGAACCCATCACCTCCATCCCAGCACAGAAGGAACACACTTCACAGAAAGACTTGGTTTTATTTTTCAGAAATTTCCTCTCCATTCCCACTTGTAATGGAGCTGAGCATCGCTGCAGGCAGGGTACCACAAGCACTCTCAGCTGGTAATGTCTTGCTACTCAGTTTCTGAACTCTTAAAAGAGTCGTTTATGAGGCTTCACAAGAGATACAGAGAAGGATGAGGAGAAAAGTAACATCTTAGGAAAAGGACACATCTCAACCCATTTTAAGGCAAATCATTTGATGCTTTCCACAAAGGACTCAAAAGTAAAATACAGCTCTGACATTGCATCTAATTATCACCTAAAGCTCAAGTCTGTTCATGCTAGTTATGAATTGCAAAAATCAGATTAAACAACTCCTACCACCATTTGCTGCTTTCCAGCCAGGTTATTTGAACAAGTAAAGTTCAGGTTGTTGAGGCATTTGTGTACCTCATTTCTTTACCAAATCAAGCACATTACACAAGTGTTTCAGTATAGAGACAGTTACAAACATTGTGCAATCCAGTGAGTCCCAGCTCAATAGCAGGTTCTTCCTGAGAGTTGCCCAGAAGTAATGCATGTGTAAGTGTGGCTGTGAAAGGGAAGAGACAGCAGTGGAGAGCAAGGAGTCAGATGCTACATTTTGCTGGGGTTCCTTGTTGCTGCAAGCAGCCACAGAGACATTAGCATTTCAGCCTCGATGCTCTCAGGTCCTGGAGAACAAGTTGGATGTGTGGATTGGTGAAATCCTGGCTGAAATCGGTAGGCCAGTTTGCATACATAAAATGAGACATTATCTTATGATTCTGCAGTGTGTGCTAAGGAACAGGGAGGATCATTCTTAAAAGTACCACATCTTTCCCTTCGCAACATCCAATGCAATAGTTTCCAACTATGCAACCACTATGGCCTTAACAATGCACCAGTGGAGCTGGGTTTAGGTTTTTTGCTGTTCTTCCAGTCAGATATAGCCACTGTTTCATTGCAGCATTTTGCATAAAGATTGAACGAATGATGATTTTACTTTACATATGCTCTTACATGTGATACTACAGCTGCAAAAGTGATGACACATGAACATAGTGACCCAGTTCTTTTCAGCTGTTGTAAGGGAAGCCTAGGCCACAGATGCCCATATTTTCAGTGTTTGCAGCTTTTGACTTCTCTCTCACCATTTAGTCAGTCATTTTGTTACTGGCTGCAAACTTTGTATGTGAAGCAAAGTTTTCCCCACTCTATTTCTGTTAAAGCAGCCAGAGAGGCAATGATAAATAGCTCAACTTGTTACACACATTTTCATGAACAGAGAGCCAGTTTGGCTTACATTATACCAAGCATCTGTTGGACTGAATGAGGAGGAAGTGTTTGTGTATTTGACAACACATCCTTTTTGAGAGGATGGGCTATTTTGGTGTAAAACCACATCAGCAGTTAGACAAGATGACATGTCCATGATTTTCTGAACATTCAGACCTAAGAGTTGTGAAACAGCAATTCTAATCCTAATTACTTTGTGCCATACTGGGCCTATCTTGAATATATGTGCAAATTCACATAGACTAATTTGAATGTCTTGTGGCAGTAAGAGACATAATCATAGACCTTGAACTTCTAATACCTATTGCTGTGTGAAAAGTAGGAGAAATCAAGGTATTTTCCCATTCTTTCAGTACTCTCTGTAGAAGTTGCTGTGACTTTCATTGAAAAATTAGTGTGTGATTATAGCATGTCAACAAGAAAGATGTTGTCTGTAAATTTTATAACCCACAATTAAATTACAGGTGTAACTTGTTCCATTTTGCTTCTGAATTCCAAAGAAGTGGAATCAGAAACTGCGGACTGGAGACTAGTGAGACCCAGCTCTAGCATATACTGTGCCTCTGGGGTTTTACTCTCGCCATATGATTTGGTGCTAGGCTTTAGGATTCGTCTCTTCTGGATTTAAGACCAGCCTCGGGGTCTGATACCACACTTCATCATGGGGTCCAGTCATGTGAGCATCAGTAGGACTCTACAGTTTATCCAGCCAGTTCAATTCAAATTCTTCAATCCGGACAGTAGCGCAAGACTGAAATGCAGCTTAACAGGAGTGATTCAGCAATCCTGGAGCCTGCAATGTGATGGCTTTTATGTTGCAGATGGAACGTGGCACAGAAGATAGATACCCACATCGCAAGCAGCAGTTGCAATCTCAGCTGCAATACCATCAATCTCAGTATGATTGGAACCCATCTAATTTATGTTTTCAATGGATGGTTGTCAATAAAATGGCTCCTCTATCTACTACAGACATGGCCTAATTTCAAAACTCTTTATATTAAGGTAATTTAGTCATGCCATTTTTCTGAAGAACCCTTCCCAGAGAAGCTTAACACAGCGAAACTACAAGCAACTATTATTTGAGTGGTTCAGAAGAGCATTGCTACCAAGAAAAAGCTTAGTGTTGATCCTGTTAATTAATAACCATCTTTCTAAAGATCAAAGAATAGAACCTGATCAGGAACAGATGCTGTTATGTATGGTTATTTACATTTTCCTGTCTGATATCCTAACATGCTTTTAATGATTTATCTCCCTTTTGCAAAGGGTAATTCCATGGTTTTATGGAAAAAAACCCTGATGTGTCTGTTCTTGGCAGATGACTGCATACCTAAGATTGTGCTGCCCTTGATCCGTACATGGAATGAATGTTCCTCAGTGTGAATGGGACTTTCATACAACGTGTATTACCACAGTCCAGCAAGGGAGAAATCCTGCTGTACTTGGGGTGCTTTTCCTGGGGAGCGATAGGACACCAGCAGTACTCCACTGGGCAAAAGAGCTGCAGGCAAAAAAACTGGAGAGCACTTGTAACACAGAGGCTTCCGTCTTTCCCCTCCTGCGAGGGTTATGCCGTGGACATTAGTGTGGCATGCTCCTACTCTCCATATTTTGGTCTCTGCAGAGAAATCGGGTATTCCAGATGCTTCAAGACAGTAGGTGCTGTTGCTAGCTCAGGCTGGATAGATGACATGCCCAAGCAGTAAGAACTTCTTATCACTGTGTTTATGTCAGTAATCCAAGTTCAGACAAGCAGTCCCATTAAAGAAAAGTAAACTCTACTTAAGCTGAAACTGGAAAAAAGCTCTGGGTTGGTGAAATCTAATGGTGCTGAGCTCATTTTTCATTTAGAGAAACTGAAAATAATGACTACAAACATGTTTTTAAAAAGATGGCAATTGATATGCAAATAGCTCAGACAGAAGGCAGAAAGATGACAGAAATTATGGCAGAGGAGTAGGTGGGAGAGAACAGATGGAGAGAGAGGAAAAATCTCTTACTCTAAGCTAGATTTTGTGTTTATGCATATCCTGTATATAGGCCACCCACCCATGACACATGGATTTTCGAAGGGTGTTATTCTACCCCTTATACATAGCACTGGCTTTCCCTGTAACTAGGAAAACATTTATTTTAAAAATTGAATCAACCCTGACTAAAACATGGGTTTCAGTTACAGGAAGAATAGGTTCATGAACTCCATCTAGATTTCTGAACCCTGCCATCTTAAAAAAAAGAAAATCACATTTGCAAAACTCTCAAGCCCCAGGAGGCTTACCTCTCTCTAGATCACCATGCAAACTACCCAGTAAGGGGTTTTAAACTGCAATATGAGGCAAAATATCTTCTAATACTAATTATTAACCAATATAAAAAGAAGAAAAAAAGGTAAAATGGGTACTATGACTGTCCCAAGTAGTAGAGCTACATCACTCTTCTGCATAAGGCAGTGGTAATAAGCATGGTATCCAAAAACTCATAGGATCCTAGACAACTAAGATTGCTAAACTGGGACACATTCAGGTCTTGTGATGTGTGATTAAGAAAGCTCTTCCATTCCTTCCATCCCTTTGCAATCCCTAAGAATTGACATCTGTAGTCCCGGTGCAGTTACCTCTCCCTCTTTTCCCATATAGAAAAGGTTTTGCCAACATATGCAACCTTGCTGGCCACTGCTGACTATCTGCAGCAGCTGGGGAATGGTGTGAATTCATGGGACACTTGGGGAGGACTTCTGCCCCTTCAAGAGCCCTTGGTGGTCCTACCCTGGCAGGACAGACGATATTAACAAAATAGTCTCCAGATAAGCAAGTGGACATGTGTCTTCTGCACTGGTAATCCTGACCTTGACCGTACTGTTTTCCATACCATTTTTTGCAGAGTACAGCTGATATTTTCCCTACTGAATGTAGATATTTTAGCAACATGCTCTTGCTTCTACCTCTATGCATGGCAGTTCCCAAAATGGGGTAGTCACTGATTCGTGAGAGGGGAAGGTTTAGTTCATAGAAACATTTTACCTCTGCTGAAGGTTTTGCAGCTTTCTGAGGACCCATATCTACATAGCCAACTGCTATTAAACATTGTGTGGGTTAAGCTTCAATATGAACCAAAAATAAACCTCATTTTAGTCTCATACAACTTTTACATCACTGCAGCCTCACAAATTCAAAGTCCAGAGTGACTTGAGCTGTAAATGGAATCAAACATGCTGCTTCAAGTCTATAGAAATTAAGAGATAGGGCTAATAATTCTGATCTTCATGTAATTACTTTGGATTGCACCCGAGAATAAGAAGTCTTGTCCACTACATCTGGAACTTTCATTTGTTGTAAAGGTTTTTTCCAGCTTTCCCCCAAACCTTGAGTTACAACTGAACTCAAAAGTTCTCTTCTCCCACATCCTACCTGCCCAGAGTCATTCAGTGCACATGTAGCTTGACAGCATGTTGGTTTGACTAGGACATGAGCAAATAAGAGTTCACCTGGTTGCATCTAAGAACATCTGGCATTTGGGGTACAGCTTTCAGTATTGTTTTTGCCTATGAGTTCAAACATACTGCTGTGAATTCAGCAGCTGTGGCTTCCCTGCATAGTGAGACCCATCTCCTGCTTATATATAAGGACCTCGGGAGGTTTGCCATGGTCAAGAACAAGGCTGCTCTGTTTGTTGTGGATGTTTACATGATCAGATATACTGTGCTGAACACTACTTGAAAAATATCTGTGGCATGTGCTTCATCCCAACCACTCATTCCCTTTCCTTGACCTGCCCTTTGTGGAGAGCATGGAATGTTAAACATTTCTTGTTGGTCTGCCCAACCTCTGCTTTATTTACACTTACTCTCCCATTCCCTTATGCTGGGGCACCTTTCAGGATATTTTCTTTCCTGCTCAATGTAATAGAGTGCTGGTAGGGCCAGATTCTTCACGAGTAAGGAAGTCGACCTTGGCTATTAAGGCTGGAGTCTGTACCCATTTGAAGCTGCACGTAGTCAGATGTAAAAAGCAGTAAATTAGGAATTAATTAATTTATGCTTGTGGCTTGCTGAGCATTTACTTTACATCCCTTTTTCTACTGCTCTGTGAAGAAGTATTTTTAAAACAGTAGGTAAAAATCAGTTCTGCTGAAATGTTTCTTCTCAATGTAAACAAGTTTTAGACTCTTGAAATCCACTAGTTCAGTACTCACAGAACCCTCTCTGATGCATTTAGCAGTGATTACATAGCAAAACCCAGTCCTTACAGCAGAACAGCCAAGGGTCTGCACTTTCAGTCAAACTAGTTTATGAATATTATTTTAAATTATTATAGCAAAACTAAAATGTCTGGACACTTTCTTAAAAGCCAGCCAGGTTTATCCCAGTTTCAGAAAGACCATTTAGAAGCTGCTTTAAAATAAAATAAAACCAAACAATAAAATTCTTGTGCCACTTTTTGCATCAGATTTGCCAGTATATATTCTTGTATCACAGAATCACACAGAATCACAGAATTCTAGGGTTGGAAGGGACCTCGAAGGATCATCTAGTCCAACCCCCCTGCCAGAGAAGGGTCACCTACAGTACATCACACAGGAACGCATCCAGGCGGGTTTTGAATGTCTCCAGTGAAGGAGACTCCACAACCTCTCTGGGCAGCCTGTTCCAGTGCTCCGTCACTCGCACAGTGAAAAAGTTTCTCCTGATATTCACATGGAACCTCCTATGCTCCAGTTTGCATCCATTGCCCCTTGTCCTATCATTGGACGTCACTGTAAAAAGCTTGGCTCCATCATCCTGACACTCACCCTTTACATATTTGTAAACATGGATGAGGTCACCCCTCAGTCTCCTTTTCTCCAAGCTAAAGAGACCCAGCTCCCTCAGCCTTTCCTCATAAGGGAGATGTTCCACTCCCTTCATCATCTTTGTGGCTCTGCGCTGGACTCTCTCAAGCAGTTCCATGTCCTTCTTGAACTGTGGGGCCCAGAACTGGACACAATACTCCAGATGTGGCCTCACTAGGGCAGAATAGAGGGGGAGGAGAACCTCTCTCGACCTACTAACCACCCCCCTTCTAATGCACCCCAGGATGCCATTGGCCTTCTTGGCCACAAGGGCACATTGCTGGCTCATGGTCATCCTCCTGTCCACCAGGACCCCCAGGTCCCTTTCTCCTACACTGCTCTCCAGCAGGTCAGCCCCCAGCCTGTACTGGTGCATGGTGTTGTTCTTCCCCAGATGCAAAACTCTGCACTTGCCCTTGTTGAATTTCATTAAGTTTCTCCCCGCCCAACTCTCCAGCCTATCAAGGTCTCGTTGAATGGCAGCACAACCTTCTGGTGTGTCAGCCACTCCTCCCAGTTTAGTGTCATCAGCAAACTTGCTGAGGATACATTCTGTACCCTCATCCAGGTCGTTGATGAAGATATTGAACAACACCGGTCCCAGTACCGACCCCTGAGGGACTCCACTAGTTACTGACCTCCAACTAGATTCTGTCCCATTGACTACAACTCTCTGACTTCTTCCCTTTAACCAGTTCTTGATCCACCTCACTACCTGATCACCAAACCCATACTTTATCAGCTTATCTACGAGGATGCTGTGGGAGACAGTGTCAAATGCTTTGCTGAAATCAAGATAAACCACAGCTACTGCTCTACCATCATCTATCCACCTGGTTATTTCCTCATAGAAGGCTATAAGGTTGGTCAAACATGACTTACCCTTGGTAAAGCCATGTTGACTACTCTTAATGACCCCCTCATCCTTGATGTGCCTAGAGATAGTGCCAAGAACAAGTTGTTCCATCACCTTTCCAGGGATGGAGGTGAGGCTGACCGGTCTATAGTTACTCGGGTCCTCCTTCTTGCCCTTCTTGTAGACTGGAGTGACATTTGCTATCCTCCAGTCCTCAGGGACCTCTCCTGTTGCCCATGACTTACCAAAGACGGGGAAGGTAAAGAATCATGGAGAAGCTGACAGACAGGAAACAGTGCAGCATCCATCACCCAGAAATTCCCAGTTAAATAAGGATTCAGCTCTTTCCACAGTATTGCCTCAGATTTCAGCTACTTTCAAAGCCTTACGTCACCTCTTTGTGAGATGCTGTAATGCCAGAGCTTCCATATATGTTGTTTATTTCCAGTTTGAAATGCTATGTATTTTAAAAGCAGCTGCCATCTTTCCTTCTTCTGAGTTATTCTTTGCATTAAGAGTTGGGAAAGAGGAAAGCATTGTTTTCAGCAATGAGGTTGGAATAGGACAATAATTTTAAAGGGGAATCTGTAAAAAAGTGTAGAGTGGCTTCCATAACTTTTTGAAAGAACTTTTCTCATGATAAGTCATGGTAGATTTGAGCTCCAGTAAACCCACTATAATGGTCTCTCATATATAATGTAAAGATCAAAAATATTGGTGCCGCATGGATCATAATCACACCTGAATTACTTTTGAAAGTTCATACTCTTAAGTGTAAAACATTATTAGTACATTGCTAATTGTGAATTAGGTTCTGTTATCATTATTAGTTTTGAATAGAGAATCCTATTGGAAGTAAATAGCTAACTGACATAGGAGCAGGGGTAGACATGGGGCCTCACTTTGTCTCCACAGGGTACAAATTAAGACCTTTTAGTACTAACAAGTCTTCAGCCCAGCCCCTTGTCTGCATTAAACATTATGCATGCTGCTGATTTTACAGTGGATCAAACATTACTTTCTCAAAATTAGACCCTGGCTCAAATTTTGAAAAGTGCCTACTAAGTACAGATGCCCCCATGTGTAAGGTACTTTGAATGACCCGATTTACAGAACCTGCTGAAAATGCTGGCCTTCCTGCCACTGTAAGACTAGTTCAATACCCGAAGGTGCAGCTTTTGCAAGTGTGGTGTTTCGCTGTGAAATTTAAAATCCAGCTCAAGACCTAAGACTCACAGTTGTATTTACTAGCTTGTTAACAGTGACACCGAAAATAGGCACAGATGCCAGTGTCACAGTAGTTTAGTATGTTCAGGGTTAAATACTGCCTGTCTCCCTCAAGTGGTCATGAGGTTTAGATCCAGCTGCTGACTGCCTGCTGAGCTCTGACCTGATCTTGAACACAGCAAGTCTGTGCCTTAAATCTTAACCGAGTTTTGGTGTGTTTCTTGGTGATAAAGGGGACATTTGCTTGCAGTGAGAGATGCAAAGCAGATGCATAGATTCCTCATCCTCTCATCTGTGGGGCAGGATAAGAAGAATCTTGGCAATGGCAAAGGGCTGCACAGTTAATTAATTCATTTGTGCTAGAGGGAAGCCTGAACGTTTCATGGTGAGGAAAAAAAATGGTCTGAAAGACCTGGCCAAAAAATAGTGACATCATATTTTTCCTTGCTGCTGAACAGATGACCAACAACACTTCTCAGCAATAAAGCTATTATTCATGATCTCAGCAGTCTGATGAAAAGATTCTTTGGGGACATCTGAAAATAACTTTGTTTCCAAGGACTTACGGAGGGAGAGGGTAGGAATTCCACGCAAAGCCTACATTCAAAGCACTCAGATTCCTTGTGGTTTCTCATCTTCCTGGAGGTAAGCTCATAAGAGAAAAAATGTGTACCAACTTTTATGTCATTGCACAAGAGTACTGTAAGATAATAAGAGAGATTTACTCACTAAATGCCAACATGTTTATTTAAAGTAAGGCTCTGCCCTGCGTGGGGATACACAAGGCAATGATGGGGTTGTAGGGAAAGAACAGCCATCGTATGAGTAAGGCAGAAGAGCAGCCCCAGCACCACTTCCTTTGCAGAAGTGATATGAACACAGCAGAGGGAGAAACCATCAAGTAGGTTATAGAAGCAACCTAGGATGTGGGAACTGGGGGCTTAAGGCCCCACTGTGCCATCAGCTTCTTTGGTCACCTGAGATAAATAATTTAGCCATTTTGTATATTGATCCCAAACTTATCCCAAATGTACAGTATTTGCTGCGTGTCCAAACCTTGCTGGTGCCTGAATGAGTGCTCTGCACCCATCAAGACTAGTGGTGGAACTGGGGTAATTCCACCTCCACATCCAAAAGAGAGTGCAAATGGCTTAGGACTGCAAAGGCAGCCCTAATCAGGGGAGCAGGAGAGCGGTCAAATGGCAACAGAAAAAGCAATGCCGAGCAGAGAGAAACGAAGTCACTCACTGTCCACCTCAGGCATGAAGAAGTGTCCCACCTCGGCAGGGTGACTCCAGTCACTGTCCCCAGTGCAGAGCTGTAGTCCCAGCCCTGAACTGGCCTTGGAGCTCCTTCATGCCAGCAGCTCCCTGGAGCGATATGAGGTCTTTTGAACTCACAGTCAGGGGGGAAAGAGTAACTTAAAGATGGATGAGGTAATTATACAGGATAGAGCTTTAATTGGCATTATCACATGTTAAGATTCTCATACCTCCTGTGGTCCATGCTGAGAGCCTAGGAGAAGAGTGTTTTCAATTGCACAACTGATGAAAGAAACTAAAATAAGAACTGGAGGGTGGAGGAGAAAAATCCAGACAGACCCAGTTCTCCCCACTCCTGTCTAAATCAGGAAACAGATGGAGTCTTGTATGAAAGGGAGAACCCTGCTGTTTATATCATGGTTTCTCTCTCTTTTTGTTATCTGCAGACTGAAGTTTTTGGAAACGAGTGATTAGAGACCCTCAGTGACAACAATGGAGCAGTCACCTTAGCTACGAACAAATGTAATTTTTGCAGTTGCTTTGATAATAAGCCTTGGGAAAGGACCCTGAATAATCCAAATATGAATGACAAAGTATCCATATAGTCAACATGAAATTTGCATTGTAAATATGGCATTAAACAAGGGCAAAAAATAAATAAAGCACAACAAACCTATAGCTTTGGCATTTTGTATTTGTTTGATAAACAGTTCTCGAAGGGCAGCTTGCCTTTTCCACGCTAGCAGGGTTTGTACTTAGTTGAAAGGCAGCATCCAAAGCAGTTGTGAAATCTGAAACACACAGCTTTGTTTACAGAACAATACAATTCTGATAAACCACTTCCATGTCACCACATGCCTGCCCTTTGGGCTAATAGTTTTTCAGTATTGACCTTAATAACCTGGATTTGATCAGCACTGTGTACTATTATTATTCTTTTTCTTCCAATAGCAACAAACTATGAATACACCAATGCCCAGTTCAACCCTTACTGCCAAGAGCCCATAAATTGTTCTCCAGACTTTTTGTGGCTAATTTTATCTGCTGCAAGGCCTGGTTTAGGCTTCTGAGATATTTCCTTACACTTTGCTTACTTGTACTGCTGCACTTGCACAAGCAGCCTGTCATTCTCCATTATATAAACTTCAGCTTCACAGCAAAAATAGCAATACCTGTTCTTCGTCTTTGCAGATCTGGCACTTTCCTAGAACATTTGTAAAGACATTAATCCAAATATGAATGTACAAAAGAGGAGGTAAGGAGAGAACACACTAGACCTTTAGGACTGATAGGGGATTAGCCTCGAGACAAAAACTTATCTGAGCTACAGCTATCCACACCAGGAAAGTATCAAACTGATTTACTTTTAGCCATGGTTTAGTTTACTAACTCCTATTAATTCACAGTTAGAGCAAATCTTACATTACACTAACACAGAAAAAGATTCACAAGCATACCCTAGTCCTGTTCAAAACTAAGAACAATATCAAAACTGCTAGAATGTTCAAACCACCGTGGAGTGTGTAGTAGAAGCATGTTTGTCATTATCATTTTGAAGTGAACTAGACATTTGAAATTCTAAGACTAGTGACAGCTCCACAAATGTTTCACAGAAATGTATTTCACTTTGTGATTAACCATGTCAGAATTTCTCATATGTATTTTTGAATCATCAGATATCAGATGGATATGAGCAGTCTAGTAATTCATTAGCAAATCTATACACAAAATTAACACAGTCATACCTGTCTTCCCATGCTTACTGAAATTAAAACACAAAATGAGCAAAAATATCTTTTCAGATAAATAAGATTTAGGAAGGAAAGATAAAATGATTATATTTCTAGTTTTAGAGTTTCTTTGATCTTGTACATCAGTCAGATTGGTAAACACACACTCCAGAGAAGTGTGTTCTAAGAGTGTGGAAATATACCACAAGTCATTTGCAGAAAAATCAAGAGACTTAGTCTGATTCAGGGTACACAGTTCAAGTGTGCTTTTTTTCAGAGTTGCTGGGTTCTTAATTGTTCTCAACAGTTTGAAACCACATCAGTAAGACAGAGATACTGTTCCCTTTTTGCCTCTCAGACCTTCTCTTTTCCCATTTGTAAAATATATAACTTTGTAAAATGTTTAAATATGTAAAATCATGGCAACAGCCTATTGAAAGGTAGACTTTTTGCTCAGGGAATGCTGTCCCATCAGAAGGTGAAACAAGAGCTGCCTCTGAAGAAGGGAGTTTGTTATTGAATGCATTTGAACTTAATTTCCAACATTAACAGCCTTTTCCTTGCATAAACAGAATCAAGACTTAACCAAAGAATTTCCAAGTTAAATTCTCAGTATTCCATATCAATAAGAGAAATTATTCCAAACCCACAAGCTCCATATTTTTACTTTGTGTTGAAAGAGTGAAACTGGTAGCCAAACCTCAGTATGCTACCCATTCAATTGAATAGCATCCGTTACATGGGTAATAAATTGCCTCCGAAGGAAGAATTTTCCAGCTCAAATGAGCTTCCAACAGCAAAGCGCAGGTGTTCCTAAACACTCCTTGGTTTAGATGTGGTGAAAGAATTTTACAGATGATAAATCATAACTATTACTTTAGAACAACTACCTGGTTTTTATTTCTAAATTACCCATTTGCATTACATCTCCTCATCTCTGTGTGCTCAGTCTGAAACACTCCTTTCATTTACCAGCGTCACTGGCCACCCAACAGGGCACGTGTTCCGAGACAGGGAGAGATAGAGGGAAAGAGTGTGGGAGTGCACAGCTGCCTGCCACCAAAATAAGCACCCATGATTCATTTTCCAGAGTATAGCAGTCAGTTCAGATAGCCATCAAACTGAAATGCAAATCCATTTCCCTCTTTTAGATGTCTAAATTTATGTATCTAAACATTCTCAATGTGATACTAGCATCACAGCAAAGTGAGAGTGTGAGATTGCAGGCTGTGCTGGCAGACCTGGGTTAGCATCAGCAGGTAAGGACAGGAGACAGCCAAGAAGAATCGGTGGTTTGGCCTTTGGGACATGTTAGAAATCAAAATACACAGCCAAGACTCTTGGAGAGTTTTTAGTGTAGTTGCTGTCATGGGCTAATGTCAAACTTTTGAGTCTTCATTATTATTGTCACCCATGCTACTGGATGACAGTACTTGCAAGGTACTCCTACCCATATAACAAAGATACTTCTCTTTTCCTGTGTAGGCATGCCAGAAACTGTCATCACCAGGGCTTGAAGTAGAATTCAGGATCTTACTTCAAACATCTCAATCACATTCTTTAACTTCTGTGAGGTTTCCTGGCATTAACACATGCCACAATGTTTGGGAAGAAATTTTTGTGGCACCTTGTTGCTGAGTAGGCATTTCAGGTCGAGTTATACTCTGAACATTTTTTTTCCACAAGAAAATCAGCCTCTATCTACATTACTGCTACCTTAGATTCCACGTCTTGTCAAATTACCTTCAAATTCATACACTGGAACCATTCATGTCTCTAAGGTGTAATAATAGCTCAGTAAGAGCAAAAATTTGTTCAGATGACTGCTCTTTGAGTTGCCAGATCAGAAACAAAAACAGTTAAAATCAGCACCTTTTTAATGTACACAAATGTATGTTTAGTTTAAAGAGAAAATAAGTTCACGCTGCTTGAAGTTTTTTCAACATGCAAGTTCAAAATGAACTTTTCCTCCTCTCCAGCACATCTACAGTTCACCACACGCAGACACACAACATATGTTTTTGTGGAAACAGAAAAATGCAGTAAAATAATATGAGAGAAATCAAAGCCACAAATGGCTTCTGTGAAGTCACTGAGCTGTTTGAAAATAGCACTTCATTGTATTTATTTCTGGGCAATTTTTGTTGTCTCCCACAAAGAAGACTGCCAAAGACCCCACACTCAACAAGCAGCCCTCCTCAGAAAGCCAAGTCGCTGTTTGATATACCAGTCCTTTTCTGGATAATCATAGTCTGGTTCAAGATGCTTGTTGAACGTTTCATGAATATATTTTGGTTTTACTGTTCGCTCTTCCAAGACCTTGTGTGACACCAAGCCACCATCTGCTGGATCTCAACTTTTAACTCTTCCAGGTGGTTGCACATTGGCCCAGGGTTACCCAAGCACCACACACTGTGCCTGACTGCCCTGCAAGTGGGAGGTGGAGGCACATGAAATTTGTTAATTCAGCTACAGACCTGCTCAGCAGGAGGAGCTGCGTTCATTTTTAAGCAGATGATATTACACTCCAAACTTCTATCTTACACACATACTTGAAACCGTCAGTTGCTACGTTGCACAGAACAGACTTTACTTTTAGGCTGCCTCTACATTTCTTCTCACACTACTTTTCTACTGCTCCTTCAATGAGTCTAACCACTCCCAACCTCTGAATAGGGGAGAGATTTTTCCCAGAAGCACTAATCTCCCATATTTTCCTAGTTACTGCTGCATGCAGCATTGCATAATCCCTGTCTTCATAGAGTTGTGCCATGCCCCTTGTCCCAATTGCCTTCAGCCTATCCCTGCTCCCACCAGGTGCTCCACAGGATGCCAGCTCCACTGTGCTGCCCAGGAAGCAACTTTGGAGACACTGTTGTGATTTTACCCATTAGAGCTGCAATCCAAAAGTATCTTTTAAAAGCAAAACTTTTGGAAGAAACCTGAGAAAGTCAGAGCATCTGCTTAGGATGCAGTGGCTGACTGCTGTAGCTAGGAGAGTGCCTGTAGGTAAAATAGAGAGAGGACACATTGCTTTTAAAAATGAACTGGTCTCTGTCCTTCCCTCACATATTATTTAGTAGGAGACACATCTGTCACAACTGGCAAACTTGCCTGTACCCTTCTGGTTTGCAATATACGTCCAACCCTCCTAGTCTCTATCAGAGTACCTCACCAGTTATATTCCTAGCCAGACTTCAACTGCTCAGGTTTCTTTCTGTTTTCTGTCTCAGGGAAGGCAGCCTTTTAACTGGCTTTTAGCTCTCCAGTCTGTATTTGAGATACATGAATCACATCAGAAGTTATTTTCTCAGATAAAACTATGACATATACAGAAGTAGCCAAGGGCTGACTGATGATCCTCTCCTCTTTCTCATGAAAAGTATCTTCCTTCTGAATGAATTTTTGAACTGTTAGCATTTTTATTACTGATTTGTTTCAAGATGACTCTTGCCATTGGTTTGCAGACTGACAATCTACATGTTACCCTGGCTAATGACCAGTCAAGAGCACTTTCTAGCCATGTATTCTGTAAGTTTTTAATTAAATCACCTCAGTATGCCCACTCTTTGAAGTTGGATCTATCCAGCATCATTAAAACTTACTCACATGCTCTTACTTTGGTATTAAAATCTGCTGAATACCTCTGAAAGTCTTTCATTCTTCACCCTTAGCAAGAATTGTAATTACTTCACTATAACAAGAAATAGAAGAAACAACGTAGTCTGCCAAAATTTGTTTACATACCTATCCCAGCAGGGTAGCTCCCACTATTACATGCATATTTCCAGTTCTCTAAAAATATAAAAAAGTGAAAAAATGCATTCTGGAAAATACTTAGCAGAACCACGTAATTAACAAGAAAATTTTTTGCTTCTGAGAATTTAGATGGTACTTTTTAAAATAAGTCCTTTTGGACTTCGCACTAATCTTGTCAGACAATGCAATACTAGTTTAAATGTGGGGTTTTTTTCCTAGGATAATATTTTAATTTTATTTTAGTGCTTAGTAAAAGCTGGATTGTCATCCCTTTGAGACTTAAAGCTCCAATTCATAGTTAATGAAGCATGGGCAATAAAGCTCCTATTCATAGCTGATGAAGCATAGTCAAAAGCAAGGCAAAAAGCCAATCTTTACAGGTAGCTAGGAAATAAAAGCAAATGAAAACATTCTCTAAATTCAGAATTCTTTTAAATTACCTTGACCAGTTACTACACTAGTATCGGTGTGCCCTAGCTGTACATTGAATGGAGTGCTTGAATGCTTAAGCAAAAGTTTCAGCTGAGTTGGTGGTTTTTAAACATAGATTTAAATGCTTCAGCTAAGCCTACAGGCTCATTTTATATGGATCTTCCATAACTCTCATGTATCATCAGCCTGAAACAAGCCCAAATACCTGTTCTTGGAGTTACAAACAGTGTTGTACTGAGCACTGGTGTCCTGTACCCTATTGCTATTGCTGCAGGTAATTTGTATGCAAGTATAATAATCTATACTCTTCATTTCCACAAATAGATTATTATTTTTGAATGGCTTCTCTGCTGTTCCCCCAAATATTGTCCTAAATACATGAAACAATTGCAGATGAGACAAAACATCCATTAGCTAACTTATTTTATAGTTCTATTGTATATGCCATATACAGGAGAGATATTGGCCATTATTGTATACTGTGACTAAATTACATATCACATCATAGTTGCAATGACTGCAAAAAACCTCAGTTTTCTTTGTGACTGTGAACAGTCCTCTGGAGTAAAATGATCTGTTCAATAAAATGCAAATAGGCAATGCCACTGAATATTATTCAGCTTCATAAAATCACACTTGATAGCACTGTTGATTGAAGTGGGCATTACATACACTTTTTATTGACTCTCCTCTCCCTGCCGAGCCCCAGATGTCATTCCTGTGGGTTCCTTTGCCTCAGAGCAGGAGAGCGCGTGGGCCTATTGAAAACTGAGAGGTAGATCTGGAGATTAACACAAGGATATATTGCTGTGTTGAACAACAAAATTGCAAGTTAAAACTCAGTGAATACAAGTTTATTTAATTCCAGCTAGTAAACATTATAGAACTACTCTGCAAGCAGTGCACACTTAGCCTTTTATCCATCACCCAAAACACACATTTCTGACTTCACCTCTTCCCAAAGTCAGTGTTTTTCATGCTCTTCCAATAGGATCTCCTCATTCACTCTCTTATTAATGCTGTTTACTAGAAAACTTCCAGTTTCTCCTGTATCTTGCCTATATACAAAAAAATGCATCTGCAATTAGGAAGCAGCTGTAATTACCCTGCATCTTTAAGCAGTGCTCAGGTACCTGGCAGCAAGACAGCATAGTTGAATTACCCAGAAATTTGGACTTTGCTGGGCTCTTGCAAACAGGTGACTGGATGCTTGGTTCTTGTCATTTCCTCTGGAGAGTCCTCTATTATTTTGCATGTAAAACAGAGCTGAAGTGATACAGGATATAGTTACTATCATGGTTACCTCACTGCTATAATAATGTAACCTGCTTATTGAGTTGCAGGATCCTAGCCATCAGCAGAGTCTTCTCTCAGAGTTCCCTGTCCATCCAGTGACCACTTCAGTAGTGGAAGTAGCACTGACTAGAGCTGGAGTGTGTTCACTGCTGATGGTACATGAGTTCCTCTGAAGGGATGCACAAAGCAGACTCTGGACCGGGGTCTGAGATCTGCACCCCAGTGGTTGTGGACCACAGCTAATTGCTTGTGGGCACAGACTGAGGCAGGAGGGCAAAAACCTCCATGCAGGCTCTTACAGCAGGGCAGCTGAGGAAGTGGGGAGACCTTGGGCTGGCTGGGTCCCTAGCATGGGGTGAGGACTGCCTAGGAGTACTTTTCCTTCGGCATATACATCCTCTGGGTGCACAGATGTTCCCACGCAAACTGAAGGTAGGAGTCTTGGCACTGGATTATTTATAAACACTCCTTGTCGTAAGTTTTTTGCCTTATTAACAGGAAGTTACATTCTGTTCATTGTAGTTCTTGGACAAGTTTGTTGATACACATGGAAAAATCCTGTCCTTCATGTATGCATGTGCGAGGCATGTTTTACTCTTCCTTAATTTTATTCTGGGCTTTGCTATTCTGCACTTGCATACAGAACATATTACCCTAGTATGAACAAAAGATAGATGTGTGCCATGTGTAAAGCACTGAATGGGAAGGGAATAGGAGCTAAAATATGTTACTACCACAAGGCATTTGCTCAGGTATTAACTCTCAGAGTCCTCCAAAGCTATCTTTGATTACCTGCAGACCAAGGGATAACACCTTCCTTTAACGCCAAGTTTTGACTTGTCTTTGGAGGATGGAAGACGGGGTAGTTTTGAAACAGCACTTTGACTTGTACTTGAAGGCCAAATTGTAACACTGGCACACTGACTTGCAGCCCTTAGAGGAGATATGATTATCATTACATCTGCAAGTCGTGGCCCAATTCCAGCTCTAGCACTCCAGATGTGGGTTTTCATTATTTTGTGTTTCTGTCCCTAAGTTGTAGGATTTGTTCTACCTCAACTATAGATGCTACTAGGAAATTATTTGGTGCATATTCTACTCTCTGTCATCCAAGACAAACACTTGTTGAGGCTTTCATTTCTTATAAATGGGAACAAGTAGTTTGTATTTTGCCAGAAATGTGATGCCATCAACGTCTTGCAAAATCTGCAAGCAACTCACTCACCCATATGTTCACCAAACGCTCTTCAGCTCTATCTGGGCATCCTAGATCTGTCTAAAAGCCATCTGGAATAATGTGTTGCCAACTTCTGATCTCCAGTTAAGTACAGTAGCAACTTTCTGAGTTCATAGTTGCTAAAATGACTAAATTTGGAAACATCATAAAATTGCACTGCAATGGAGGAGCCTGTTGGATGCTTTATAACCTCAAAAGTGTTTTCTCCACTCCAGTGTTTTCTTTTAGTCTTTTAAAAGAAGTACATAAATAGTAAGCAGCTAGATCTGTATCAATTCCAGAATAACTTTGGGGGTAATTTTTCTATCATTTTGACTTATTCTGAATCTGCCTTTGCCCCTTCTTTACCAGTTGCTTTTCCAAAGAACATTGCTGACAGTTGTGATTTCAAGCCTTTGTCTCCTTAACCTCAGTTACCATCCAGTCTTTTTTTAGTTTTACCCTTGATCTATTCTTCCACTGATTTCTCCTGTAATGAACTGTTGCCCACACATATGGCCATTTGTATCAAAGCTGAAGTCATTAACTTTGGAAGACATCTCAGGTCCTTGTAAGGACCAAAAAGATTTGCAAAACTCACAAGTCTGTAGATATCATGGATGTCCAAAGCTTGCTGGAACTGCTAGCTACAGCTAGTAACTGAGTTATCCTGTCTTTAGCAACTGGAGGCATTTGTGCTTGAAACAATAGCATAAGTAAACATTGATGATAAATGAGATTTTGACTAACTTTTTTCCTCAAGAGGTCAAGCTGACAACTTGGAAACATCTTTCAGAAAGTGTTGCTGTCGAAATAGATACTGCAAACTGATACTGCAAAATGTTAATTTTGCCAACATTTTGCTGGTGTTGAAATTAAATAGAATGTTAATTAGAAAGATTTTAAGAAGAAAGGTTGTGGATAGGAGGTTGTGTATAGAAGCTTTTTATCAATGGATTTTTAATGGACTTGATGACTTTGAGGTCAACTTCCATGCTGAGGAGAATATACATTTCTCTCCGTACTTCTTCATTGCACTCTTAGAAACCTGTGAAGACAGGGTTGTAGATTAAAAAAAATAGACTGGCTTAATGAGTATCCCAATGTGTCAATAGCACATTCTGTTATGCCACTTTTATCTGTTCTTATTTCATGTTCAGAAACACCAGGAACACCTCATTCCTCGCTATCTGGAATGCCTTTGGCACACCATCTTTTGTCAATTAAATACTGACATGAACCCTGAAAATTGGCTCTGAACACTGTTCAACTTATTGAATATATTTTAGGGCTCAATAAACCCAGCACCAGATCTGTCCCACTGAAGGAATATGTAAAGCTGCTCTAGTCAGAGGGGTCAGAGCTTGTTTATCTAATTCTTCCTTAAAAAAACAGTTTTATATTTAAACAGCAGTACTGCAAAATTCAAGAATAACTGTCCAAGCCTGTTCAGGAATGCCATTCTTAAGCCATAGATCTCAGGAAACATATACTGTCCCCCAGCTCTTTTCCACATTAATAACTTACATTTCCTGTAGAACTTTTTCCCTGCCCAGATAACCTCGTCTTGTGTTTTCATCACCTCCTGAGTTTTGTTTCACTCTGAGCTATTTGTTCCTGGCCTCCATTACGCTTTTGTTAGGGGACATGTATGACCATTAGCTTGGTTGCTCAGCTTCTAAGTTGACTGATTTGTAAGATGTTTCTTATTAGAATCAAAACCTATTTAAGCACCAATTAAGCCAGGCTAGTCTGCAGGTTTACTACGTACGAACAGTCTCTTGGTGGATTTTACTTGCTTTCTTTGTTCCTATCAGTGTCTCAAGGGCTGTAGGTGATGCAGTGCCCAAGAGGTGGATAGGGAAAGTGCCAGCAGATGGTGCTGAAGAACATGCAGCATGTTCCCAGGTTTTGGTTGCTGCTCCCAGCAAGTGGCTGCTGGTGGTCAATGCGCATGCACCTAAAGATAAGAGCCATCTGGATTTTCATCATTAAAACTGATTAAAAATCATAAAATCATTTAGGTTGGAAAAGACCCTTAAGGTCATTGAGTCCAACCATAAGCCTAACACTGCCAAGTCTACCACTATACCATGTCAATGCTATTTTCTTGCAATATTGAACAAAGAAATTTCAGGAAATGGGGAGAACAACTGTACAATCAGAGACATGCTATTTCCTCCACTGCAAACCTTATGTTAGAACCTTCTCCAAAATATTCTTGCTTTAAAAAATCCACATTTTCATATCCTGTCATGTTCTTTACTCAACCACTGCTGTTTCCTTTTTCATTTCTTTATGTTTCATTACAGGATATGAGACTGCTAAGCATGGGGCAGCCACTGTGCACAAAATCATTTTAAGAGATTCATTTCTGCCAAGCAGTCAGGAAATACAACTCCACATTGGTCAGATCCCCATCCCCTCCCACTAAATTAACGCTGAAACTCCTGGGATGTGATCTTCCATATTTGTACAACTTTCACTTAGTGACCCAGCTAAGGCTAAGGACAGTCTGTAAGTTTTCAGCTAGTACTGAGTTGAAGGTACTTCACTTTGTCAAAAACCAGATAACATCACTTTTCTCACTTTTCTTCATTCAAAACCTAGAAGCCTCAAGGTAGGATGGTGGGTTTTAGGTGAGAGTGAATGGAAAGGTGAGGAAGGAGCACACTTGAAATAACTTAGATTTATGGTGGTTACATACATAAATTTGGTGAATGTTATTGAGGCAGTTTAAATGAGTGAGTCTCACCTTGTCTTTTACCATATTAAACTTCATAAATAAGAGATTCAGGGGACCAATTTGTCTGTCTATGTCTGTTTTCATCCCAATTTAAATCATTCTGAAATGAAGGAAGCCAGAAATGCTGCCAATAAAATGTTCAGCTCTGTGAGACCCTCCTGTTGTCATTTAGGACATGGTTTCATTTGGCAAATTTAGATCAGTTAATGCCAGAAAATTCCTCTATGTCTGTCTTCCAGAGCTACCCTTCCCCCCCACCAGCACAAGGGGAAGTGTGTCATTACCTCCCTAACAACTCACATACTGGCTCAACAGCACAACTCCTTCGTCACCAGCAGTTTAACGCCTTACCCAGGTTTATGATGTACTATGGCTGAGACCAAGGCACATGTTTATTTCTGCTCCAGAGGTGACAACATCTAACAGGTCACCCAAAAACTGTCTTTGTAATATAAAGATCTCAAAGGACTGACAGCTCCTAGACAGTTTTTTGTACTCCCTTCATTTCAAAAGACACATTCAGCTGTAGGAGTGAGGATTAAGACGACATATTTGGCCAGTGCAGGACAGCTGTCCTGGCTGGGTCTCCCCCAGCTTCTTGCACAGAAGCAGCTGCAGGACAGGGGCAGTGTGAGAAACTGAAACAGTCCTTGGCTTACTGTGAGCATTGCTGGGCAACAACTCAACCACCACTGTGTCATCAGCATCATTCTCAGCACAAACCCAACACAGCCCCATGCTGGCTACTACGAAGAAAAGAAACTCTGTCCCAGCCCAAACCAGCACAGCAGGCCACACCTGGGATACTGTGCCCTGTTTTGGTCCCTGTGCTGCAAAAATAATGTGGACAGGCTGGAGAAGGTCCAGAGAAGGACCACAAAGATGATCCAAGGACTGGGAAGCCTGCCACATGAGGAAAGGCTGGGAGAACTGGGTTTGATCAGCCTGGAAAAAAGAAGGCTCAGGGGAGACCTCATCCCCATGTTCCAGTATTTACAGGGTGGCTACAAAGAAGATGGAGATTCTTTTTCCAGGGTATCACAGGTAAAAGACAAGGGGTGATGGGTACCAGTTACTCCTGGGGAGATTCTGAGTGGACACAAGAGGGAATTTTTCCCTCTGAGAACAATCAGCCATTGAGAAAATCTCCCCAACATTGGACACTGAAGACTCAGCTAGACAAGGGACTGGGCCAACCTGTCTAGACCATGCTATTGCCATGAAAGATTGGACCAGATGATCCTTGAGGTCCCTTCCAATGTGATATTCTGTGACATATGCACAGTCAAGGAAACCTCTTGTTCAACTCTTCCATATGAGATGAACCAGCTCCACCAGCTCTTGCTCACTGCGCGAAGGGCCGCACACAGCAGCTCTGCTCCACCACCTGTGCTGACTATGCCATGAAGTACAGAGAGGTCTTAGTTGAGCTTCAGAGATGCATCTGCACTGATCTGCTAAAGGATTCCTGGATGCCAGGGCAGCAAGGGTACCTAATATTGAAATGCTGTATTTCAGCACTCAGCATTAAGGTCTTGGGATATCTTCAGAATGAGTGATGTAGCAGCGTTGCATGTGGCTCCTTGTACTGTTGGGAATGGCACATTTCCCAGCCTAGAGCCTGCAGCCCTCCTGGAAAGGCTGCCCTAAATGCTTGACAGTGATTTGTCTGCACCACCCACATCTGGCAACCCTTCTATTTAGTTCTGCATCTGCAGCATTCATACTGTCATCCTCCATCTTAGAGTCAAAGGAAAGGGAGGACCGTACCGGCCAAAGACCAGACCTGCAGGCTAACAGCCTCCCACATTCCGCCCTGTTTTGTAACTGCTAAAATGCCTAGAATTTTTTAAAAATATTTCATTTATGCCTTGAAGGAAGAAAATCTCTATTTCAGCTTTTGTCTAAAGAAAGTGACCTTACTTCTTCTGTTGAAAATAATCCTCTGGATATATGAAAGTTTCTGTTTCTGTCCATTTTATAGTGCATAGTTTGTAAGAAAAATCTGCAGTGGCAAAAAGCATGGTCTTGTCCAGTAGCTCAGCCCATTAATAAAGCACAAAGATGCACTGTACTCTGCCAGGCAAAAACACCAGACAAGCTGGAAGCCAATATGAAAATACTCAATGATTTTTTTTCAGTAGAAACGCCAGCTACTGCATTTCATTAAAAGAGAGCAAGATTTTAAAATAAATAGCACATAGGTTTTGTAAAATGTGCATGTCATAACTTATAATGAAAATAATTTGGGTTTGAGTCCCTATAGTCACTGAAGCTAAACTGTTATTTAAAAAATGAACTGATTTTCATTTATAGTACCTCAGAAACAAGGTCTCTGGAGAAAGCTCAATATATATTTTTTCTTAAATTTACATATATGTGTCCTGATTATGTTCTCATTTTATAATTTAAATTAAAACTGAGGTAAAAATATGGGGAAGTTGGGTATTATTAAGGAGGGAAAGGTATATTTCTTAGAGTTTTCCTTCTTTGGCTGGATTTTAGAAGAAAGATACTGTACTTTAGCTAGGAAGATCTACTAAGCTTCTCTGGTCTTTGGCAGTAACAAGAGATACAGGGAAACTGAGCCAAAACTGTAACTGAGAGTTACAACAGGAATCTGAGACAAGTTATAAATGGTATTAGGTTGCATGTGTTGCCATCAAAGAGATACTGTTCAGAATAGCAGAGACAAAATCTGTGGGAATTCCCTCAGTTGATCAGATCTCTGGGTAATCAGTAGGAAGTGATGACAAAATGCTAACAAACCAAAAGAGGTTTTCAACCACTGGAAGTGACAAGACGATGGGGCACAGTGGCTACTGAAGTTACAGAGCCAGATAGGTTTGTCTTTTAAAGCATTTAGGACATGTCTTTAGAGCTTGATCTCCAAATTCCACTTGCACTTCTGCATGTACACCCACAAACATACCTTGAAAAGTGCTTGTGCAAACAGTCATGTATCCCCATATGAAAGACTTCTCCATAAGACATGGAATGATGGTGGTTGCACGGTTTGGCCTTATAGCCAAGTGGCCTAACATTATATTAAAAGAGAACACATATGGCTTTCTTACTGAAGGAAGTATCACTAAAATGGAGGATAATTTTCTTTTCATGGATTCAGTGGTATCTTACCTGTTAAATTCAAGCTGAATGTACCTTTTAATTTTAATGTCTATTCTTCTGTTATGTCTCAGGTATGCTTCTGGGCTCAAAATATGACTGATCTATCTGAAGATTGTTTTAGTCCCTCTTGATTTCTCTCAGCAAGTTTATAATACATTTTGCTCTTTGAGAAAAAAATCACTCTTGAGAACTTTCTGAAGGGTAAAAGTTATAGTTTCAGGTTAACATGTGTCAAACTGATTTGTCTACAAAAATGAAATAGGCATATGGAGTAGAAGAAGAGGATTTCCAGGCAACCAGGTGTCTGATAACTGAGTGACTTATAGTGTTATACAATCTTAGGGGCACTAATGCACTGCAAGATAAAAATCCCACCCTTCAGAAGTCTCAGGAAATGCATATTGTATGTGCTTCACAGTCTCTGTCTGATTTAATGCTGATATTGTAAAGTGCTCTGTAATCTACATCCAGGCTCCAGCTGTACCTTAGGAGCACCATCAAGGAAATTAGCGCTAATTAGATAGAGGAAAGATGAAAGACTCTAGGAAGCGTTTAGGACCCAGTAATCATGTTTCCTGAAGAGAGAGACTGAGTGTGGTCAAATAAAGCCGATGAGTGATTAGGTCAGACTTTCCTGCCTTACAGGGGCCAAATGCGGTGAAAAACGCTGAGCAGTCTGAGCTGAGAGGGAAGGGCAGCTCCACACTCACTGTTTCCATCTGAACCTGTTACCCCTTCCTCCCCTGCCTGCCCTTACCATAGCCACTGCTGTGGGCTGTGAATCAGAGACACTCTCTCTGGCCCAGCTTGCCATTCCTTGGAGAAATACCTTGGTCACACTTGATCTCTGAGGTGTCCAAAACCTGGAAAGTAAACAGTAGAAGGACTGAAATGATTGCTCTCACTAAGGTTGTGTTCTAATGGTTTAAACTGCAGCATTTCTCTGTACCCAGACCAGTTGCAGCCATTGGGCTATATGTAGCTGTGCAGAATGGTTAAAGAAGGGCAATGGCATCCTGGCTTGTATCAGCAATAGTGTGGTCAGCAGGAATAAGGCAGGGATTGTCCTGCTGTACTCGGCACTGGTGAGGCCACACCTCGAGTGCTGTGTTCAGTTTTGGGCCCCTTACTTCAAAAAAGACGTTGAGGTGCTGGAGCATGACCAGAGAAGGGCAACAAAGCTGGTGAAGAGATTGGAAAATGTCTTATGGGGAACAACTGAGGGAGCTGCGGTTGTTCAGTCTGGAGAAGAGGAGGCTCAGAAGGGATCTCATTGCTCTCTACAACTACCTGAAAGGAGGTTGTAGTGAAACAGAGGTCGATCTCTTCTGCTATGCCCGTATTGAAAGGACAAGAGAAAATGGCTTTAAATTGCAGCAGGGGCGATTCAGATTGGATATTAGGAAATTGTTTTTTACTGTAATGGTGATTGGGTATTGGAATAAGTTGCCCAGGGAGGTGGTGGAGTCGCTGTTCCTAGAGGTGTTCAGGATGCGACTGGTTGTGGCGCTGAGGGATGTGGCTTAGTAGATAGGCAGTTGGACTGGATGATCTTGAAGGTCTCTTCCAACTTCAATGGTTCTGTGATCCTATGATAAGAACCGAGCTGCAGTTCCCCAGAACTGTGATTGTGGCAAGAGAGGAAGTATACATGTACATGAAACAAGGCTTTTGTCAACACTTAATTCTGTAGATTGAGCCTGCAGAGGTATATAAACTCTTCTATCACCACAGAAATTATCAGCAAGCTGGATGTATCCTGTAGAAAGGACTATAAGGTTTAGTGAGGGTCAGAGGAAGGTAGTAGACCAGCAGTAATGGTGAGAGCAAAGGAAAGAAGAGAAATAACATTTACAGACTTTGAGATGGCCTCTGTGAAGTATCTCCTGCTTAATGTAAGCTGAGCTGGAGATTTGTCTGAACAAAGAGGTAAGGGTTTGGCTTTCAGGGCTCTGCCTTGGTGTTGGTTTCCAAAGTGTCCCCACACCATGTGTAAAACTATTGCATTTCTGGTGTGCTATGTCATCATGTAAGAAATGCAGAGGTAAGATCGTTCTGTAGACATGATGTCTTCCTTGCTTTCATATTCTTTGCTTTCCAGATTTCTCATTTGGAGTACTGTAATATATTGCATCTGTCTTACTGCGTGAGGCGCAGGACAACACTACAGTCTGACAGTAGAGTTTAAGTTTCCATGACCTACATCATGACCTTTCATGACCCTACATCATTTGTGGAATCTCTTCCACTTGTCTAAGTGAATGTAAAATGCTGCACTTCTTAGTTGGAAGCAATTTATTGTCACCTTCTCTTGGTGGAAGCAACCATGTAAACTCTGAGAAAATCCAGGCTGCGAAGTTCAGGGTCAGATAGATCAAAATCAATCAGTAATTGATTAATTAAAAATTATCCTTTATAATACAGGTTGGTTACTTTTCAAGTTTACTCAAATTACATAAATTTATCAAATTATTAATTGCCAGTGGGAAGACAATTTGCTCAGGAATTTGAAGTCTGATACTCACTTCAGCATTGAATCAGAATCAGATCTCAGGTAAATCTGATCCACCTAAATTACTCCATGCACAAAACAGAAGTCACTTCCATGTCAGAGAGGTGTTATGAGCATAAATTAGTGGATAATTGATAATCAGTAAATAATCAATTGATAATTAGTGGATAATTAAACATGTTTTGAATAAAAAAATTTTAAGTATTATTATCAGTATTTGCCTTTTCAACAGGATATGACCCAGCTTGACTTTCTAACAGTTCATGTAACTACATAATTTTATTTTAATATTTTAATAAAATTTTCATTCTTTTTAGGCACAATTAAAAGAGCCCTCTAGCGGACACAGTTCTGTCTAACAACAAGAATGTGACCGACTTCGACACCAGTTGTCAGAAATCAAAAAACCTGTTCCCACTACAATTTTAAGATCTGCTTCCTTCCACACTGCAAGTGGGTTAAGCTAAAATGCTGAGGCTAAGGTCAGGCACACATTGGGGGCAATGCCCCTTTTTCTGGGTGGCATTCAATGGGGCTTGGCTGAGGAATGGGGCTTTAGGGGTACCTTAGCTGTTTGCAGGCTTGCAATTTTAGATCTGTATGAATGGCTGAGGCACGGTGGGTGGCGTGCTTGCCACCACAGAGTCCTCTTCCAAATAAGTAGTCAACCTCCATGGCTCCTTTCAGGACTTCTCAACGAAGAGTAGATTTAATGGACAGGCTTTTTTGTACTTTTATGCTGTATTATGTATGTCTTGTCCAACATATTGATGTCCAAATGCTGACAGTTTTTGCCAGCAGAAATTGGTATCAGCTGTTTCTGGAGGAAGCAATCTTGCCCTGGCCTGAGCTGCTAATGCCCTTGCCCTGATTATCCCCTACCTGGTGCCACTACACATGGTGGGCAGCACAGGGTGAGCTGGAGAACTCATCTGACTGAAAAACAATTATATTGGCATAAGCAAAGCCCCTCCACCCCCAGAAGTGAGGACATGAATCTGGGGTAGGCAGAGGGGGAAAGATAGCAGTGGCAATCTAAAACATTAGTCCAACTAGAGCTGAAAAAATCTGGTTCAAATATGGGAAGCAGCTCAGCTGCAATTATCACAGGGCTCTTGAATGCCCATTTATCCTGCTGAGAGCCATTATTAGGCAGCGTCAGTTGAAGACACATTTAGCTTGTTCTCAGAACTCCGTCACTGAATTAGGAAGTACAGAATAAATATATCTTGTGCCACAGGTGTAAAGTTTGGGAGTTTTGCAAATATCAGGTGTTCCTGAATCATGAATGCTGATTTCAGCACATGCAGGGGACTAATAACACCCAGTGTGGGCCACATGAGAACTAAACAAAGTGTACATTACTGCTGCTTAAAGACCCTTGAAATATATATATGCATATACACATATGTACAACAGCAATCCTTCTATTAGCTCCAGTCAGCCTTGAATCAGGCCTTGAGTTTTCAGGGGGAAGCAGGGGAATGGGGGACACAACTCATTGCAATTGCTCCTAATGCTAAAAATCACACTGATTTTGATCTATCAAAAGAATAATGTAGCCAGTTGTTTCCCCATGTATTTGTTCATAATTCACACTAGATATGGCTGAAATGAGGAGGCTGTGGTAATGTACAACTTGTATTCCATGTTGAATGTTTCAAGTATAGTTTATTGAAAAGTAGCAGACTGTGCAGTAGTGTTCACATCTACTCTTGAGCTACTGTATTTTTCCAAATTGGGTGATTTACCAATATTTGTTCATAAAGGCACTACAAAGTTTTGTATTTCTGAACTACATAGAGGATTAAAAAGCCTGGCTTACTCCTTCACCTATTTTCATACTAAACACAGTGTGTTCTAGATGCAATTCTAGATACATTCTAGATACAATTAGCTGGAAATTTAAAATATATTGTTTTGCTGTTTAATCCTTTTTTCAGTCTGCTATTCATTCTTCATTCAGATTGCCTCACTGTGTTTTAAAGTACATGAAAAAAATGCAGGATCTATACTTAAAATGACAAACTGCTTCTTGCAAACTAGACACTGGTTATGTGACAGTTTTTCAAGCCCCTTGTAGATAGAGTACTATATCTTTCCCCCTTCATCACTTTAAATGTCCTTGTATATAGCTGATGGGGGAGGAAAGCTGGAAAATTTTAAATGAGGTTGCAATGGCAATACAGCTGCCAACATAGCCTTTCACTCTCAGTCCTACGATATTTACTATGTTTCATAAAAAAAGCCAAGTTCCTGTCATTCTGTTCTCCAGAAAGCATGAACACATAGTTCTATTAAATAATTTATAAAGATGCAAAAAAAAAAGTTTACAACATTTATTTCTTGTTAATACTGTGATTTGTAGGCTGACCTCAAGGCTTGATTCCTGTTTTGTAAAATGTTGGGACTGGCAAGGCTAAATAAAGACATACAGCACCCAGTTTATGTGTAAACAGCATTAAATCTTCATACTGGCTACTGCTAATATGCATATGTGTAAACAGACGCCATATTCATGAGAAAACTTACACTGATTAATTTAATGCACATATGGTATGATTCTTACTTAGAACTACTTTTGATTTGAGTAAAACGGCACAGAAATTGATGGCATGTCAGAGAGATCTGCTGAATGTCCAGGGACATAGTGGGTTTTTAAGGAGAATGAAATACACTATCATGTGATGTTTTTAGAGCAAGGTATGACACAGACTAGGTAGAAGGTCACACGAAGTGCATCTAACGTTAAGGAATGACAACAGCATCAACATTTTTATTACTTGAAATCTTATGATTTGTGGGGAAATTATCTAATTATCTTTGGATGCCCAAGTTTTGCAATTGCACGAAATAAACTGCACAGTAAAACAGCCCCTGATAAAATTTTGATTGGTGTGATCTATCTGTTATTCTCACAGCTTTTACAGATCCCAAAGTAGCTTAGCTAGGAAGGGAGCTGGTGTGTTATAAATGCAGTTATTGTAAATAAAACATTTTAGTCAAACAAACTGACTAAATTATCTAGAATTTATAATCTTGGCAAAAGATTCTCCTTCTTTAATGTTTACATTTACTCCTATATTATTTCTGGAAAAGAATTGATAAGGAACGCCTTCTTGACTAAAAATTCAGAATGAGTTAATGAAGCAAAACCATGTAATGAGCGCAAACACCATCATGATTAAAAAATAAACACATATTTGACAAGCTCAAATATATGGAAGTTATACCAGCAGCCCTATCTCTGTACAAATCTATCCCATACATCCATAAGCAAAGGACATTGCACAACTCAAAATGCAGGCCTTTTTTTTTTGTTTTTTTAACTCTAGCTCACCGAGCAGCAAGACAAGCACAGCTTCAGCAATGAGAAAGCCACCGGGCAGCATGTGTGTTTTGCATAGAGGGCTGCATTCCATTCATTCACTGAAATTAAAGCTAAATGGAAACTGCAGTTCCTCAGGGCAAGAACCATAACTTCTAATTACCAAAGGTAAAAGATAAACTGGGAAAAAAAAATATTCTTTCAGATATGGCTAAAATTATGATGTGAGTCTTAGAAATATTTATCTTTCCTTCCATAAACGAGCATTCTTCTGGTAACTTGGAGTTTTTCTTGGACTGTTATTGCTGTTTCACAATGATCTAAGGCTTTATTTGTAGTCTTAGTGGTGCTTATATAATTACATAAATCTAAAAAAATATAATATCTGATTATTCTAAATTCCAGTTAAAATGAGTCAATTGAAAAAGGAACTATACTTCAGTGTTTCAGCTATGCTTCAGAGGGTCATTCACGTGCTCAGCAGGCTGCAGAATGAATAATCTTGTCACAGGAGATCATCGGGAGTTCTTTGAAATCCAAGATATAATAAAATGTCTATTATGTATTCACAAATATATGAAGCCACAAAAAGGCAGCAGTGTCCAAAGTCCCTGGTAGTCCTGAAAAAACCCCAGAGCTGGGCCAAGTGAGAAACAAAACTATCTCCACTGTGAGCTTGTCTTTGAGAAAGCACTCAAGAAAGCTGAGGCTGAATAACAGAAAGTACAAAATTAAAGTTGATTAAATAGCTATTATCGTGCAATTGAGGACAGGACCAGCTGAACTCTGCCGCAGATGCTGTATCTTTGTGAGGCACTACCCTACATACCTCTGGGATTTCCAAGACCTACTGCCCCTCCACAGAGTAATTCCGCAACACCAGCCTAGTAATTAAAGCTGATCCTTCCTCTAAGTGTCACACTGATTGCACAGGTCCAATGTGGCTGTATTATACATGTGGGGCATATCTTATGCTTGCTAAAGCACCAGGCACTGTGTGAGTGAGGTATATACCCATAGTGTGTGTACACACTCTGTGGCTATCTAGGACCTCTGTGTGCAGACCAGGTCCGAAACTGTCAGCTCATATGTTAGTACATATGTAAAACAGTATCTGACCTTTCACCAAGAACTAGTCTCTAGGAAGGCTGAAAATCCCAGACAAATATAGAAAGTGATCAAAATTCATCCAGGCAAGATTTCCAAGCGGGAAGAAGGGCACATGCTGGGAAACAGAAAACAAACAACAAACCAGGGGACATGCCAGGAACGGCAGTTTAGCTGTATCATTCACAGCTGTTAATGCATGCTACTGCTGTTGGAAAGTATGTAAATATAAATTTTAAAAGTCCTTCTGCAGAAGCATGTCTGCCTACTGACTAATCAAATAATGTAATCAAAAGCCTGTATTATATTATATATTAATGACTAGAGCTGGATCAAACTCAATTCAGATTCATTGCATAATTTTCCATGGTTACAGTTCACCTTATTAAAAGATACACAACTATAATTTCTCTTGTTTAGGAGTAAAGGAAACCTTAGAAGGAAAGGAATAAGACACGTTGAGAAATTCTCTCAGTAGTTGTTCATAACAAAACCCAAACACCTTACAAAATACGTAATAAAAAATAAAAAACATTTTTAAAATTCCTGGTGTTTAAAAGGAAACATAATTTTCAGTACTTTTGACTAGAAGTGTAATGTGCTGCCTGTAGAGTAAGCTGAATTTTGTAGGCAGAGTCCTTGGCAGAGAACAGTGGATTTGACTTTAAACTTTTCCAGATTACAGACTGAGTAACAATAGCTCACATCTTTTGCACATGCTCTCCCCTGTGCTCCACCAGAAACCCTTGTAGGTGAGAAGTCCCTAAACTTTTGGCTGGCTGCCAGCCTCAGGATGTTCACTTTCTCTTTCAGTGTAGGCTAGAGGCAAAAGCAGCAAAAAAATGTAGGAAAACATTCAACACAGCTCTTAGTGCTGGGTCCTATTCACTGGTGAGTTATTGTGTTTGGACTGCCAAAAAAAAGAAACCAAGGCAGAAAGTTGAAGCAGATCAGAAATCACTGTATTTCTATAGTGTAATATGTATTACATGCTGCCATGAGGAATTTGGATACCATGCCCTTCTCCTTCAGAGAGAACATTCTCCATCTACTAAGAATTTGCTGTATGTTGAATGCCTCCCTCTTAATTTTGAATATCCGGGACAAGAAACGTGCACCTGTGGATTGTGATACGCAGCTGGAGCAACATTCCAGCAGGCTCCTGCAATGACTCATCAGCTCTGATCCAGTTCATCCCTCCAATTAATGAAAACAATGATACCTTCAAAGTCCAGTTTTAAGCCTTTTATCTAGAACCACTTGGCCATTGCTAAAAAGTCATTCATTACCTCCTGTGATACACATGGAGATTCAGGACATTTTACAAAGAACGTTATTGAAGTATATTCATCTTCACTTAAAAGGGCCTTAACTCAGTCTGTTACATTAAGGACTTGCTTTTAAACAAAAAGTACAATGCTATCTACTTAGTGTGGATTCTTATTTCCTTTTTTATTCATAAATTCATGAAATTATCCAAATATAAGGTACAACAAAATCTAGACATATATGCTTTGAAAAAGAAAATAGAAATGAAGTAATCACTGTCAGGCTAAATTTTTGGGTTGCATCTTCCTCTTCAAAATAAACTATCAACAAACATAGGACAGACAGGAACACTACATTTTTTTAATAAATATCTCAGATCCAGCTATTACCACCGATGGTTTTGCATTACAGCTCCCCTGATACCTGTGGAGTTTTCGTCTGGTTTGCACTACACTGAATAAGAGCAGAATCATACCCTTAAGAGAGCATCTTCTTATCAGAATTTGGCCTGACAGTGTACCCCTTTTTTAATTACCCAAATAGTAACAAATAGGAGCTCTGGGTAGAAGCCTCAGCAATAGACTTTTAATTTGGAGGATAATGAAGTGGTAAATTATCTCAGCCCTTCCCCTACATTAATTAAGCAACGCAAAATGCTCCATCATTTGATTATACCATTTTCTTTAGGAGACCTACGTTATGGAAGTGAATATGAATAGTCAACATTTAGTTGCTGGCAAAAAGCATATTAGCAAAACACTCAGTTACTATTGGAGTCTGCTGTCCCACAAAATCATGTGAAATTCTCTTTTCACTCTTTTAAACTTGGAAAAACAAACACGGTGAAAACTTAGGATATGTATGGACTGTGAGGAAGCACAAAAAGCCCTGATAAAAGTTACACAATTGTTGGGTAACTGTAGAGATAGTTAAGAGAAAACACATGCAGTCAGCCACAGATTTAATCCGGCCCCTGCTTTGCCTTCGAGGTGTCCATGGCAGAGCTTTGCAGCAGTCCATGGGACTGTGGGTGTCTGCCAAATCCACTCCCCTTCTCCACAGCAAATCCCTCTCAGCAGCTGCTTACCCCATGGCCAGAAGGATGCCAGCGCCTGAGGGGGAGTCTTGTCCTCTGCCCCGGGGCTGCATAACATCAGTTCAAGGAGTCCTCAAGCTTCAGGCAGCTAATGCCTAGTGCCTGCCTTTTCACAGTTCTCCACTTGCCAAACTGCCCCTAATTACAGGTAATGACCAAGGAGGGAGAGAAAGGCTGATTACTAGAAAGACATTACTTCTAGAAGGTGTAAAAGGGAGTGGAACATCTCCCTTATGAGGAGAGGCTGAGGGAGTTGCGTCTCTTCAGCTTGGAGAAGAGGAGACTGAGGGGTGTCCTCATTAATGTTTATAAACATGTAAAGGGGGAGGGTCAGGATGATGGAGACAGGCTCTTCTCAGTGATGTCCAGTGATACGACAAGGGGGAACAGGTGCAAGTTGGAACATGGGAGGTTCTGGGTGAACATCAGGAAGAACTTTTTCACTGTGAGAGTGACAGAGCACTGGACAGGCCGCCCAGAGGGGTTGTGGAGTCTCCTTCACTGGAGACATTCAAAACCCGACTGGATGCATTCCTGTGTGACCTGCTCTAGGTTGTCCTGCCCTGTCAGGGGGGGTTGGACTAGATGATCACATTCTGTGATTCTATAAAAGCACCATATGGATGCTGCGGAAAGAACTTCAGTGTGAGATGCAAACAGGGGTGAGGTGTGGCTCATGTTTTGAACCCAGAGAGGGGTGACTCTCACGGTCAAACCAAACTGTTGCTGTAGAACCAGCCTGAGGCCTGTCTAAACTGGTGGATCCAGAAGCACTTCCGATCCCCTGGGTGAGGGCAGTCCAGCCACTTCCCAGCTGCTTACTGGAGAGAAAGTCGGACACGAAGTGTCTCCTCCCTGCCCAGGGTTTCTGCAGGAAGCAACATGGAAATTGAGCAGAGAGCTGCCATGTACTCAGGGAAAGACCTTGATGGAGCTGTGAGAAGGCCAGGATCCTCACTATATACCAGAGCAGGCATCTGCCCTCAGCCTAGACACAGCTTGGGTGTGCAAGCCACATCTACGAGGGACCAGGGACACCTGTGTTCCACAGGGAATGGGAAAGATCCTTGAAAAACAACAGGGCGAGGCTCGTTTGTAGCAGCTATCAGCCCAGGGTGATCTAATGGTGCTGCAATTTCATGTATTCACATTCCTCGATTCAAACCTACCATGAGCTAATCGATGATCCATTTGTCTCCCCATTGGATAGCAAATAATAGGGGTTTAGATGCCAAATAGGAATGTGGCACAACTGGGGAAGTTTAAAGCTCCTATTTATTTGGGACTTCCCCATATTGAGATCAGCAGCGATAGGAGGGCAAACTGAGCAGGAAGGATATTATGGGCTATTGCCTGCTCTTTGCAATCAATTCCTTTCAAATCCGTGCAGGATGTAGTGTTGTCATCCTGTTTGAAAAATTCTTCTCATGTTGGAGTTTTCAATGCCAAAAGAAAAGGTGGCTAAAGGGTTTCTTATGGCCACAGGGATCAAGAGACATATATTTGTGAGGATGAGTGTCACAGAATAACTCTTTCTATCATCCTGCTGGCTCTCTGCACCTGTGCAGGCATTGTGTTTTTTAGGAAGTGTTTCAGTTTACAATATCCTGTACTGCTCAGCTGAAGCCACAGCTATTTACAGCAAATGGCAATGCTGCTCCAAATCAAGAAGTGCTGGAATGTTCAGTGTTTCTTGGTCCTTCTCTAGTGTCAACTGTCATGTCCCCACCCACAGAAATTATTACTTAGCTATAAAGTAACTCAGTTCAGATCAGTATTTATCTCTCCAGTCAATATTTTCCTTTCAGAATTTGTTTTGAGGAAAGTAAAACTTTCTAACCTTGAAGAAAAGGAATCCCACAAACTGTAAGGCATACCTAATAATGTCATTGGCACTATGTTCTCGTAAGTCAGTTTGATGTCCAAGCAGAACTTTCTGTTAAGAGCACATTTTGCCAAATCTCATCAGCAAAGTACCAGCAAGTTCCATGGGAACTAATAATGAACTACAAAGCCCACCTGTTTGCATGCTGTGTCATTATGGTAGCTTGCTTTTAATGGCATTTTCCTTCCTATATTTTTATTTCCATTTCACTTTTAAGAGACTTCATATTTCAAAATTCATTTCTCTAGGTGTTAATAATGTTAATTTGTTAACGTTGTGGGGTTTTGTTTACTTTAAAATGACATATAAATAACTTGCTAATCAACATGCTCCAAACTCACAAATCTTATTAGGAATATTGCCAGGCAGAGAGCTACCTCAAGTCAACAAACTTTCCTTTGAACTCAAGTGGGCCATAAGATAACCTCTCCCAGGCAAAATCCCTGGGACTGCTCCACAGCAGGGAGTGCCGAGCATGGTAATTGGCTTAACAGACTAAACCTTTAATTTAGAAGCTTGTATTTTAAAAATCCAACAGTTCAGTTTTGGGTTGGGTTTTTTTTTTTGATAATGTAGCATTGATGTGTGTAAGCTCTTTAAATATGACCCCCTTATTTCTTGTGGGTCAGTGTGTGTGGAGGGATGGGTGCTCTGGAACCTGTGAGCTGCCACCAAACACTCTGGAAGCTTTTTAGGGGAGCAGACCTATACTCTGAAAGGCTGTACATCACAAAATAGGTTTTTGACAGGACTAAGTGAGAAGGATTTGTCAGCACTTGTGAAGTTTCACAGCTCAGAAATGCAGTTCCACACAGAGAGGGTATTGTTAACCAGCATGCAATTTCTGCAGGATGTCATGAATCACAGGTTGCAGGACATCCTCCTGAAAGGCTCCATAAATTCTGAGTCACTTTTAAAACAAACACTACACAATGGCAAGCAAGATGAAACTAAAGTAAATATGAAAACACAGAGATGCAGAATTATGATCCCTTCCTCTGCCTCCTCCCAGCTGATACCTTCTTCCCTTCTCCAAACCCCTGGAAATGCTGAGAGCTCTGGCATCCCTTCAGGAAGGATTACCTCTGCATCTCCACATGTGCGTTCTACTGAACCAGAGCCTGAGTAAATCTTTGCTCAGGACTTCAGGAACTGGTTGATTGTGAGTAAACGCTGAGTAAGACACGTTCCTTTCTTGATGGAATCCACCAGGGAATGTGTTGTAATTTGCACTGGCATTTTTTTCAATACTGCATTTTTTTAAGTCAGTCTTTCAAGGTCCGACATGTCATGAGAGAGTCATCACATGACATTTTCCATGATACCATGGGGTTTTTTTCCAAAAGATGTGTCTGTACTGCATGAAATATACAACTGAGATTTGCATGTCAAGAGTCCAGTTCAAAATGGAATAGACTGAGTAGAAAAGTAATCTCTTCAAACATAGCAACACAAGATACTTGCACATGACTGGAAATCCAAAGCTGAGCACTAATATCCTAGCTTTAAGCTGATGCGGCTCCAATATTAAACTGAAGATTGATGAATCTATCTGAAATATTTGTAAGGAACTCCAAGTTGCTGGGAAAGAAGACAGTCCCACTTCTTACCAAATGATCAAAACGGAGGAAAAATAGTTATCCGAAAGCAATATCGCTTTTTTATTTTTCTTTCAGGTTTACTTTCTACAGCCTTGAGCAGACAACCAGAAGTCAAATATAAAGATGCATGCAATGGATTTTCTAAGTATTCAGACAGGCTGAATAAGCAAATGGTTGGAAAGCAGTGTGGTGGTCTGCTCTCTGTTGAGTGCTAGCTAAGATCTAGCAAGGTTTGTTAGATTCCATATTGTCTGCACTTACAGGAGGGCTTGTAACAAACTTTTGAGCTTTTTTTTATTAAAAAAAATGCCATCATCAGATGATATCAACTCAAATACATAATCTGGTTTGGGTTAACACACACCTCTATGTAGCAACCTTAAAATTTAGACCAAATAGGAGGAGATGTTCTTAGGGGTTTCGAAGCACTGAAACTGCTGGAGGTAATGGAAATCTTGTAACAAAAACACTTGCGTGTTTCTAGTAAACTGGCAGATGTTACTAACTGACTCTATTCATTCTGCTCCAGTAGGTTTTACTGGCATAAGTGTAATACACCTATAGTAAACAACATTTAAGAAAAAAACAACAGGAACCCCCAACATTAAACATACCAGACTCCAAACAAAAACCTGCAAGTATTGTGGTTACTTAAGAAAAACAAATTATGTCATTCATCAGAAAGTACGTTAAGGTTTGGTACACATCTGTCTTCTCTAAAGTATATATTCCAGTCCTACCAGTTTGTTTAAGAAGTTACTCAAAAAGAATAATTTATCTAAAATAGAATGGTATTTAAAATATTCAATGAGTGTAAAAAATCCCCAAAACCATAAGCACCCGGTTCTGGACTAAGCTAGTGCAGGCAAAATTCCTACTGAATTAAGTGGGAGTTTTCTTATTTTAGGCTTTGATTACACTTGTAGGGCATTTTTTGCCTGTAGTTAAGTGCCGGTTTGTAGGCTGTTACCACATCTAAAAGGATTCATCCAGTTGCTTCCCAAATGATCTTCTAGGATGACAACACACATATATATGTGTGGGATGGTGAGAAAGGGAGAGAAGGAGTTAATGACAGTTAGTTACATTCTTCAGATGAAAGTATTTTTGTCTGCGGAAAAAAAAAATACCACTATTTCTCACAAGCATATGAATTTCTCCAGCACCGTCATATTGTCCTATGCAATTTGATCAGTGTTTTAATCACATACAGTATGTTGGGGTTTTAGCCTGATGTCACGTCATCTAATTATGCAACAGGAGCATTGGTAAAAACATTACCTAATTGATGTGTGTATCGTGAAAATTAAAACATATATAAAGTCATATTTGCTATTATGTTTCCAGACATTTCTCTGCAAATGCACTAGGTATCTTACAAAATAGAGAGATCTTTAAATAATGTATTTCAGATTTTATCATGCTAACAATTTTTAAGCTTTCCCTATACTTTGTTCTCACTAATACTTCTCAGCCTAAAATTAATCTCTAAATCTTTACCATGTGTAAAGAAAAAGGTGTGAAGCTGCATGTCCTGGATTAGCTACCTCCATCTTTCTCAAATTGCAGACTCCTCAGAATTTTCCTGGGCAGATACAAACCTACTGACAATGAGCATACTTTCTTTTTTACTTTTCATAAACCCCTCAGAAGTGGCACCAGGGACCCACAGACAACAGGTTCAATGCCAGTGCTTCAAAAATAAGGTAACAATTAGCTTCTCCTAATTGATCTGGGGACACTGGGCAACAAGAAAAAGTCGGACCTTTACAATCTTGGGCGGGTTTGGTGGTTTCGAGTTTGGTTTGTGACCTAAAGTCATAAACTAAAGAGTACTTGTGGAGCTGTGGAATAGGCAATTTTATAAATTTTTTATTTTAAGTGCAGCTTTAGTTGATATTGATGCAGGAAGTAGACATAGCTAATCACTTTTGTGAGAAGGGATAACTCTCCAGTGTTTATGGAGTCTATGACAGAGGCAGACGTAGTCCCAATCTACAGGGCACAGGATCGGGACTGCACAGCTATTGTAACATCAGGAGATACAGAAGCCCACACTCTAGTAAATACATAGTAAAGACATGTCTTTCTGACATTCATTTCTTTAAGTGATGCTTGCATGTGATTTCATGCCAGCATCATGCCATGATCTGAATGGCTGTTCTCTATTTACAGTAAAATCAGCTGATAATCTATTTTGTAGTACTTAAACAATGTGCAACGGCCAACACAAGAAAAGATGAATCATTCCTTTGTTTCCAGTGGGAATAGGGTCATGGCAAAGAAAACAGGTAATTGTTGATTTTTAGCTCAGGTCTAAGTACACAAGCAGAGCTATGCTCAAGTGTACCTATTCTGGTGCTGTATTCAGTTATGGCACATACTGTGATGACTGAGGTTATATTTACTGGTTTTAACAGTATGCTCAACAGATCCATTCCAAGATGTGCTGTGGAAAAACTGGTCTGTCTCTTGTGAGTACCTGTACAGATGAGACTTTGTCCCATAAACATAGTAAACTACTTTCAGTTTGGCATGCTGAAGTTTGCTCTCTGCAACCTCTATTCCGATCAGTGGTAAGGCATGAATCCAACTTGGAGCACTGATCTATTCCAGCTGTTGGCATTAATGCAACTTTCATTTTGGAACCAGGAGGTAAATGCAAGACTTGAGACATGTTTGAAGGCATTTTATCTGTGACTTGTTGTTAGCCAGACATACTGCTGGCTAACAACAACATGGAGGCACAGGGGCAGCTGATACAGATTTTCATAGCTGTGAAATCCCATAACGCTGATCAGTGGTGCTGTGCTAAAGCTGAAAGCAGAAAGCAATGAAGTAGCCCTGTCTTGCAGACCAGAAGGGATGGCAGAAGGGCCAGACCTACAGAAAGAGGCAGGTCTCATGAAGCTGTTGGAAGAGCTTGCCCCTTCACTTGTCCACTAAAGATGAACTCCTAAGGAATCTGTAAAAAAAAACCAGAAGATCTTCTGATCCTCTAAATACGTCCCATTCAAATCCAAAAATGAAGAAAAATTGAAGCTACATTACAGCTGGAATTGTCCCATCATTCAGGTAGGACACCGTGGTCTACAGGTATTTGCCATCTTTGGTGCTGGATTAGTGTGGAAAGACCCAAAGGAGAGCACCAGTTTGCTAAGCTCTCTTTTTTTTTTATGTGAGCCAGTGGGGCTTGTGCAGTGGGGAGAAGGGGCTCTGTAGTAGGGGAATACTGGAGAAACACAAATTTCTGCAAGGGCCCACAGAACAACGGCTTCATGGGAGATACCCTGGCTGCCTCCCTCTGCAACCTCTTCCATCCAGTACTAAAACCTGAAATAGAGCTCTAATTCTCATTTGCATCAAAAATAAGAATGTGACCAAATTTGGTTTCTCCAGCTGGATTCGCAAAGTGTTTACAGAACAGTTTCATGGAGGTGAAACTTGGGGAGCAATTGTTTAGCTTAGCGGTAACGGTATGAGGAATGTGAGATGCATATGTGATATCTGGATTCAGGAGTGAAATCTACAGTTACCTTTGCTTTATCCTCTGTGAACTCTCATTTTCAGTAAGTGCAGGTCATGTAAAATGACTCTCTACCAGCCCAGATCCACACCCATCCGACTTCAGCATTTCCTAATTAGGTTATATTCAATCTTTATAATGTGCTTGTAATAGATGTGGTACTGTAGTGTAATCTCAACTGATATTATTCACTTCCCAGGAATGTACAGCTGAAGCTGCTCTGCAGGCTCTGACTGAAAACAATGGGTGTGCAGCTGACAAATAAAAGTAGCTGTTTTACATGCCCTGGTCTATTTGGATGCCATTGTTTAGGCGATGTCTGCTGAACAGGTATTCACATTAGAAAAACAAGCACAATTACAATTTTCTGATGTGGCAGCTATTTTTGAAACTCATTAAAGCTTGCTAGTGCTTTTCCCATGCAATGAAAAACTGGAATTGCCTGTTGTAATATTGGCTGGCAGTTATGAATGGTTTCAGCTCACATTTTATAATGAAGAAATGAGCTCATGCTATATAATTGTGGGCTATCCCCAAGAATATTTTCATTCAGCGTTATTGTCAGGCTAAATTAAAACCTCCAAAGAGCTTTATTCCTCAAGATGCCAGGTGCTCTCAATTCCCACAGTAGTTAATGGAAGGGAAGAGTACTCAGCAGTTTCAGAATTCGTCCCTAAACACTGATAATGCTGCGCAAATTTTCATATTAAGCAAGACAACATTTTGCAGAGCTCTTGCTGTTCTTTCACTCTTCTTTTTCTCTGTAAAGTAAGCAATTATTGCTAAAATTAATATTTATTCTACGCCGTATCCATGTATTACATTTCTATGAGCTACTGCAATATCCTGTCAAGTGACTTTTGGTTTACTTTTCTCCTTCTAAGCTTAAAACAGCCATTAACTTCCTATTATTAAAAAATAATTAGTGATGTATTTGAAGCTTCTGGGGATCATAGGCAGTGGCATTTGACTGGCACTGGAGACTTGTTTGCATCCTCTCTCACTAAATGCTGTGGAATTTGTGTCCTCTGCTCCCTGGAGAGTTCTGCAGAGAAAAGCGCTCTGAGCTTAGAGGACGCAGAGAGAGCATATGACAAAAGAAAGGAAAAGCTGTCTGGGGCAGTATGTGAACTACCACATCCTTTCACCAGCTGAATCACCACTTCACCCCATGCAGTCCCCCAGGCATTACTGGGCAGCCTGGGAAGGCTGTGGGGCTCGGGATGGAAGGTTGGTGCCCACACACACGTGTGCTTCCACTTGGTGTTTCATAATGCAGTAGGAAAAGGCAGACTAGGAAGGCCAAATCACAGAATCACAGAATTCTCGTTGAAATCTCGTTGAATACCAAAGAAAGTTGAAAGTCAAACATCCATCATTAATATGTACAAGGTCAGGCAAAAGCCTTGCTCAAACTGTGGGTCAATTAGTCCTTGTTTCTCCCCTGGGTCCAAAGTGTTATCACCATGGAGGATAATGAGTTAAAGCCAAGTAAGGTCCTCTAGAGCTCAGAGGTCATGGAACGAGAGTTGAAAAAATGGGTTCCAAATATTATAAGTCTTTCAACACTGTTTTCTAGGTATTCTGTTAAATATCCCACTGGGAGGCTTCTTTTCGTCAAACCTAACCACATTTCTTTGGACTTTCTTCTCTAAGTGATTTCAAATATATAAAGAATTTAGATGAAAAACAGATCTGTATTTTTTCATTGTTTAAAAAAATGGTAGTAAATGCTCACTTCTCAGAAGAGTGATATTTTATTTATAGAAATTCCCAAAGTGACAGTTACAGAAATAATATGTGGCAAACAAGTTGCAGAAGAGTTTTCCCTCAGTCAGATCATGTTCTTTCTTTCCAACACTGCATAATAATTTCCATGAAAAGAAGCTGTACTACATAGCCCTGCTCATTGTTTCAACTTGGTAAGAGCAAACGGTGAGAAGAAAACTATGCCATTGGGGAAAACAGCAGCCTCCAAATAGGATTGCTATAAAGAAGACAATCTCGCTGTTCTCTGGGATCAGTGAAAGAAGAGTGGTCTAATTTGCAGCAAAGAAAGATGTAAGTTGTGTATCTGTTGGAAAAACAGCAAAAATATGGATAGCAAAGGGATCAAATTCTGGAGCTACCCCAGGAGGTTGTAGAATTTCATCAGTGGGTGGTTTTAGGAACAGAGGATAAATGAACACGTGTGTGAACAGCCTAGGCATGCTGCCCAAGTTGCCCACAGTGCCACGGGGACCCGGGAGAGGCTGTGAAAGGTGGCTGAGGAGATGAGTTTGTATGGGCTATGCAGCAGCCTGTTTCAGGGAACTCTAAAGGGGCTGTGTCTCCACTGGAAAAGAGCACAATGAGGTCCAGAGAGTTTGGAAGGTTTTAAAATTTAAGTGCTTGATCCTGCATTAGGGCACAATGTGGAGGATATGACCCTGCAGTGCCCTCTGACCCTACAGTTCTGTCACTCTATAAAGTAACTTATCAGAAATGTTGTGTGTTTGGATATTCCCACATTGGTAATCCACAGGAATTATTAATAAAGACACAAATATTTAGACTATTCCTATACAGTATTGCTAAACACTATTTAGCAATAGTATTTCAGAATGCAATCAGCAATAGTATTTCAGAATGCAATCTTCAGGAACACTGGAAAATAGTATTAGACAGTTTTTGAAAAGTTTTTAGTAACATTTTCTTGTTTATGGTGGACATACGAAGTGTTTACGTTAAATAGTTTAACTTCTTAGCTTCCAGAGCTCATGTTAATCATGTGTACTTTAAGGATCATAAAACCTTTGTCAAAGTACAGCTTTTAAACAGACAATTTCAAAGCATAACAGGCTGTTTAATAATCCTCACTAAACTCATGATCTAGCTCCAGCTGAAAGAAATGCAAAAGCACCATGGACTTGAGTTGGGCATATATAAATAAAACCAGTATTATGACAAATAGAAGTTGTCCTGATTCAGCAAACCACTTAAACAGATACCTACATTCTCCAGATACCACAGGGATGTAAGTATTCAAGTATTTAAGTATTCAAGCATGCCTGTCATTTAGGAATCTTAAGACCATGCTTTCAACTCCAGTTTTAGTTCCTAATAAGAGAGGTTTGAAATGACAGGAGAGACAGCATAGATCTGTGGTGAAAAGAGACCAAACAGCAGAGGATCCCATCACTCCTTCCTGGTGATCAATTAAAAATCCGCATGTTATTAATAATGCTGATACCTTAACTGCTAAGAAGTGGAAGGAATTCAGAATTGAGGTTCTCCTAGGAACCTTGGTTCTGCCTCTGGCCCCTACACTTCTGTCTTTCAGGCTTTCCCATAACACGCTAAGCCGGGGAAGGGATGGGCATTTTTTCTGCAGAGAAAGTGAAACTTTTCTCTAAACGCTAAGCTGTAAAACGCAAACTGTATTTATGTGCACACATAACAGTTTCACATTAATATGTCCTGTGCTAAGAGAACATACCAGTATTATGGTCTATGACGGTAAACTTGGGCACAGTGCAGGGTAAAGAGTGTGCCCCTTGTACCAGGGAGTGCAGCCTGCCTTTGATAACCTTGGGGTGACTGACATGGGGTTGGAAAACTAAGCAGTGATACAAGAACAGCACAAATGGCATGGCTGTGGCTTCGGGCTGGATAGGCTTCTAGGGCTAAAGAGAAGCAGGTAATCTCCCGACCACAATGAAAACAATCATGAACCTCTGAAGGGATACAGAGAAGGGAAAACTGAAGAGGAAAAGCTGGAGCAGGTGCTGCAGGTCAGAGGCACAGGAGGTCACGATATGAAGGAGCACAAGAGAGGAATTTGAATTAAACCAACTGTGGTGCAGTACAGTGGTACACAGAGGTTTGAAACCCAAGTCTGAAAGAGAAGAACCAAAGAAAGTATTCAGAAGGGGCAGGGATGTGTGGCATGACTGGGACAAGCTTTTGAGTGTGCTGCTGTAAAATGTTGCCAGCCTGTTATAACAAATGAATCCGTGTGTCTGTCTGTTTTGTCCTCAGAAACAGCTGTGTGGATTCTCTTCAGCTTCAGTCCATAGAGCCACACACACGCATGCCCACACACATGTCCTTTCTGAACTAAAAAGAAGTATGAGCAATGTCACCCTTCAAGTGTCCCATTTTAAAAAGTTTTAAACCACTTAAATTAGGTTCCTAAATAAAAAGTAGTCTCAAGAGTAGAGCTGGTAGATTAAAGGTAGCGTGGAGTGCATTCATGCAGGATAAATAATTGAATAATTGCGAAGTTGGAAAGGTATCCAAAGAAGCCAGGATTTATTACAGAATTCTTTTTTCTTTTGCTTACACAAACTCTATAATAGCTGTTTTCTCTGACTGTCCTTTTGCATAAACTGGGAGCAGCCTCTGGGCTGCTCTCAAATTTATTTTGGCTTCTGCAATAGCAATTAAGAATTACTGGAACTGTGCAGTCTCTGGCCATGCCCTCAGTACCATTGGAGGCCACGGCACTGAGCCACCCTGCTCCCTTGGGCAGCGGTAGGGCTGTGCCCTCCAACCACCTGCTCAGTGGGTGCCTGCTCCCAGCTGGGGGGCTGCATGCCGGGCTGGGGAAGGACCGTTTGCACGAAGCGCTTGCTCCAATGGAGCAAGCAACTTCACCCTCAGCTATTTTCTTTTTTAAAAAATCATGTTATGCAAATCAAATGGCTTAAAGGTTTTTCATAGAATTGAAAATACTTCAGCAATGATAAATTTCATTTGAAAGGGCAGTATTTTCTGTGTGAATTTTATTTCAGATAGCAGAACTGGTGTATAAACTGCTATGTATGACCTGATGCTTCCTTCCCAGACACCACCCCGTGTGCAGTGCAGGCATGCTGAACAGCACAGCCTTGACATCTTGAAATTAATTTGGGCACTGTATTTACAGCAAAGAAAATGCAATTGCCCTGTGGTGAAGTGCTTTAGCATTAAAGTGCCCCAATGCTAACAATGCAGAGAGAGCAAACGGGAAAATTCTCTCACTCAGATGTGGGTATGTAAACATATTTTAAACTAAGTATACATTTATAGACAATGCATCCACTGTTTACACTTATTTCAAAATGCCATACGTAATGAAAATTATGCAAACATTTATAAAAATACCTTAGCCTGGGTAAGGTATGCACCACGGTTAATATTCCAATAAATACACATGCGGTGCCTGTATGGCGGTGCCAAATGTAACAGTTTAAGGAACGACCGACCCTTCGGTGGAACTGGCTTAGGGGAGTGTTGGGTTCAGGTGCCTGCCAACAGAAACCTCTGGGAGGATGTCACTGGGAGGAGTGAAACAATACCGGGGTCTCTTATCTGGACTAAGCAAGGAACTTGTAAAAAAAATAACATCAGCTCGGTATTTATGGGCTACCCAGTCAGTAATCGGCTGGGCTGCCAACACCTATTCCGAGTCCTTTCGCGTTCTGGGCAAGGCGGTTTCACACGTATAAAACAGACGGGCAGGTGCCCTCAAGTCTGTCATTACAGGGCTGTCGGCCCCGGCGGGGCCCGCGGAGGCGATGCGGAAAGCTCCGCGCTCCGCGCCCCCGCAGCAGCTCCGCGCCCCGCTGCCGGGCGGGGGGAGCCGCCCCTG
>VZRW01007992.1:333120-344629 GCA_013398125.1 Aegotheles bennettii
GGCGGGGCCGCACCGCGCCCGCTCGGGGGTCGGGGCGGGAAGGAGGGAGGGAGGCTGGAAGGGAGAGGAGGCATTTCGGGGATCTTCCTCCCGAGCGGGAGAAGATCCATTAATCCTCGTGCGTGGCTGCTGGGGGGGGGTTATGCCGGAGCAATCGCGTTGCTGAGACCGTCTCGGGGTGTTCTACATCCCTGAAATCCCGCGCTGAAATCCGCCCCTTACAACAGCCTTAAATTTCCTTCCCTGCCTGTTTTGACATCCCTGGTTGTCTGCCCTGCCTCGGAGGCACAAGGCAGACCTACACTGCCGGGCGGGTGTGTGCGGGGTGTCCTCTTCTGCTGCGCCTTTCTGCCTGGGTGCGACACCACCCGCGCATCTGGGCCGGGGCCGCACCTCGGGCAGCGCTGAGCTGCGGGCGAAGGCATCGGCCCGGCGCGATGCGGGCTGTGGAGCAGAGAGCTCCAGTTCGGAAGTCAAGTAGGAATTTGCATTGGGTTGCTGATGAAGAAATGCGGGCAGTAGATTAATAAGATTAATAAACTTGGTTTATTTTCAGTTGAAATTAAAAAGAGACCAAAATAGGGGAAGTGATTAATTTAGGACTTGCGTCACTGTGGATTGTTGTTACGTTTTAAAAATAGGAAGAGGGCTTAGTATTAAATGTTTAATGTAACAAATGTGATCTTGATCTCTTACTTTCCTTTGAAAAATATTTGGGGGAGGGAGGCAGGCAAGGAAAGCTCCCAGGGGTGAAATTACTCATGCATAGACCATTGTTATCATTACATATAGGTTATAAATATGTAATATTGTCCAGCACAGTAAAGGCAAAAAAAGTAGAGGCTTTAAGATATGAAAATCTAAAGCTGAACAATTCTTAAGACACACAGCATCAGAAATCTTATAATCCACGTGCCGTGGTTCAGATGTTTAGAGGAGTGACAGAGATACCAAAAAAGGCATCATGATACTCAGTGCAATTCCAGAAGCAGAATTTTCTCCTTCCCTACAGAAAAGGAAAGCACATTTATGGAAGCAAGAAGTGACAGATGTGGCATCTTAGCAGCTGGCTAAACATAAAAGCGTATATCAGCAGGTGATTACTGTTGCAAGGATTTATTTTTAAAGTGTCTTGTACTAAAAGGGTCCAGCCTTTTTTAGTGCTAGTGTTAAGATTTGCTTTAGCTCAGTGGCATGTTAAAAATAGTCTTTCAGCAGAAGCATTCGGAAAAGTAAGAGAAAACTCCTATGTCCAGGGCACTCCTTGCTTTGAACATTTGTTTTCTATTACAGTATGCAGAGGAGAGGAACTGAGCAGGTTCTTCAGTCGGTAGGATAGTACTGAAGGGAATGATTTTTCCTGGCCTCAGCATAAGCCAACGGTATCTGGGAAGGAAACAATGGGGCCTATCTCCTCCTTACATTAAAGATAATCACAGTTACTGCTCTCTCAGGAGCACCTTGTGCATCCATAGATGTGAAAGTCAGGCTGCAGTAACTACCTCTGTGGTTCTGCCTCTCTTCTACGATCTTCTGTAAAGCCAGCCAGAATGACCAGGAGGTGGCCTGGGTGAATTTTGGAAAGGAAAGAGATGGATATCACCTAAGAGGCATCCCAGAGCCACTCTTTCCCTGAGGGAGCGTGGCTCTGCACCATCCTTATTTGACTGCTGTGGTTAAATGTCACTTTGACTTCAAAGAGGCGTCTAAAACTGTTCCAAACCACTTATATCAGCTTTACTGTAACTAAAGAAAGCCATGGTTCATGGCAAAACATGCTTTGCTCTCAGCTTTTTATAATTAGGTATGCTTCTATAGTTTATGGTCTTCTAAGCTAGATGACTTCTTATAGAAGAAATTCTGGTTCTCTGCCCGAGTCTTGAGAAATAATTTGGGGTGGGAGAGGAAACTGACATTTAAAAGAAATTCCCCTCTGCCATGCAGAATTTGCCATCAAGTTCTCCTCTGCTTCTTGCCAGTGAGGCTGTGTCCCAGGGGCTCAGCGATGCTCTCTGACCAGTTCTTCCTCCTGTCCTCACCCCCATTATCAGAGTCACTGTGGATCAGGCAACCTGGTGCCCATTTTGGCCTTTGATAATGTTGTAAGATACCACAGGCTTTCCTGCATGCAAATGTTCCTTTTTTGGGAAGAAAACAAACCAAACAAAAAGCATCACTTCTTTACTTCTCCCTCCACCCACCCCTATCACGATCAAGGCAGAGTAAATATATTTTCTCAAGATCTGAACCGTCCTGGGGAGTTCTGCAGAGACCTGGTAACCCCCCCCAGGTACAGCGCTTACAGGAGGGCAGTCAGCTGAAGGTATAGCCTGTGTGATAGCAGGTTTCCTGTGTGATAGCAAAGTGAATTTCCCATACTCATGTCTGAACTTAACTGGGGGTTGTGGGGAGAATTGTATTCAGGTGTCGGATGGGGGGACTGTTTTTAAATTATTTCCTCTCACTACAAAGCAGACCAGTTACCAGCCAGTGAAAGCAGTTAGCTGGTGCTGCTGGATGTGTCTGGGTAGAGCAGTGGGAGCAGCTTTGAAGTACCACCTACACCAGGGAGGGTTTTGTGTGAAGCAGGATGGCAGAATGAGGTACAACTACAGAGTACAAGCTCAGGTAAAGTTTATGCAGAATAATAGATTTATTTCTAGTGCTATGTTAAATAAGAAAGATTTTGGCATGACATTTCATGAAGATAATAATTGCTTACAGTATTTAAAATGTTCTGTGTTTACACTCATAATGTTATTGAGCAAAGATATTGATCCAGCACGGTGACTGCAGGGGAGATGAGTGCAACAGGAGCAGCTGGAACTGGCTGGCAAGAAGACTGACTTCCTCATACTTTAAGGGTTAAATCAAGACGCAGTAAAGCTTCAGAAAACACTGCCAAGATAAAATGAGATGATTACAAATGGACAGGGTTGGCCAGGGTGACAAGATATGTTTGTACCTTTACTTGGGTTTCATTGACATTTATGGAATAAATAGTCAGATGTAGAAACAAATGTCTGTCTTCAGGTTCTGCCACTAGTTAATTCCACAAGAGCACAGTTAGTTAATATTTTTTGTAAGCAACTGTGAGATTTTTCTTCTGACAGGCTAGTGAACTGATGAACGTGTTTTAGTCCTTTTTGTTTTCTATTTTTTGTTGTTTTTTTGTTTTAAAAAGGGGGGAAATAGACCATTTGCAGGCTAAGCCTACATTTGAGTAGCACATTTCAATACCTAAAGCTCTGAAAATTTGAACATGACAGTTGAATACTCAAACTAAATTGTATTTTCATGACCATCATAGCTTTTATGTGAGACCATTTTACTGAAATTTATATTTAGCATTAGTAGTTTGAAATACTGCTATGCTTATCTTTGAAATTATGCAAGTTGCGCAATAATCTCAAAACTTGATGACTAGTATCTCGTGAATGCCAGGGAGCCACATTAAGGGTTTCAACCCCCACCATGTGTGGGACAACAACATGCAACTTAACTATGTAAATGTTGTGTTAAAGTTGTTTACTTGCACAGAATAATAGAAGAAAGCTGACCAAGTCTGATACACTGCTTTGATATCTATCATAAAGGTCAACAAGGAATGACTTAGATAAGAAATTAAATGGACTGATATACTGAGTTATTGTGCTGGGGCTCATTCCGAACGAGCTAAGTGAACTTTTCTGTGGTTATGTGTAAACAGCAGCTGACCTTCTGTAGAGATACAAGTGCTGATGACGAGCTGTGGTCACTGAAACGAGGTGACACTTGCTTAGTCAGGTCTCTGCAAAGTTGTTTAGATGCATTTGGATGGCGATTATTTTTTTTTAAGTCATCTGTAGAGAACTTTCTAAAAGTAAATACTTCTTTGTGTCTTTTCTGGGAAGGTCTAAAATGTAGAGCTTGGTGTATTTTTATTTTTATTCTATTCTGTCCCTTTGAAATACCAGATATTTTGAGTCTAGTTCTTGCTGTTTTGCTGTAGAATTTTTATGTGTATCTGAGTATTTGTATTGTGTCGTCAACAAAGGAAACAGGTATTAAGTCTTCATTCCAAATGTTTTTTTCATATTAGAATATTAGACACTACCATAAGAATAGTAAGTAAAAGCAAACTCTTAATCTGAAAATATATTTTCCCCCAGTTAACTTTTTAAAAAAAGTCTGTACAGTGTAACAGTAAAGTCTGACAAACCCAAAAACCTAGAGCCTGTTATGATGGCAAAAGCAAGTAGCCGTAAGTTGGAAAATGCCTGTAGAAAAGGGTGGTACATATATAAGTGCATTATGGTCATGTTATTTCTCACAGTCCTCTTGCTTCAAACAGTATGAGGTGAGAAGTAACAAAAAGAGAGGGTCTGTTTGAAATTCTGGGCTAAAGCTGAAGGTCCTGCTCTGTCCTAGTCCTTTTGCGTGGTGCTGGGCAATGTTGTTATGCAGATGGTGAAGGAACCAAATAATGGTTGCACAAGTAGTATAACCTTGGGATTTCTTAACTCTGAATTCTGTGACTTTGCAGCCTTAGTGTTCCACATATGATATTTCTAATTATGGGGTTCAGAACTCTTAGTGATATTCCACAAGGAAGATCAAAGGTGCTTCGCTGCCACCACAGTCAGCATCTATGAAGCATTTCTCCAAAGAGGTTGTGAAACTAGCTTTCTACCTAGCAGAGCTCTCTGTCATAATCTCCACAAGAAGAAGCCCTGGTACTTGTAAGGGTATAAGTAATACTGTTTCAAATCTCAGTAGGAAGAAAGAAGAGGCAGAAAGGAGATGGTAGACAAGACTTGAGGCTTAAGTCTTTGGTCAAGAAGAGGCTGAGGGATCTTGTTGCTTTCATAAACACTTTCTCTGTTTCTCCTATTATAGCAAATCTCCTTATTGATTTTTAAGAAGATGGTTTTCTCGAACTGTGCAATTGGGGCAACTCCTGCGTAGTAGACAGGTTTTTTTTTCTTGGTTGATTTTTCTGGTGCTTGAGTGGTGCACTAGTACCAAGTGATGTACAGGAATGTAACTCTCGATTTTATTTTTTTTTCCCAGATTTACATTCTTGCCTTTTTGTTTATTTTTCCTTTTATTTATATTGCCAAGAAGTGTATGGCAGCACTAATGGATACTTCTCATTAAGAAAGCTTTTAAACTTTACAAAAATCAATACTTCAATAATTTAGGATCTTAAAAAAAATCCCATGATACCGGAACAATTTTTGAATGTTCCTTTTGATTCTACTTACTTCCAACCTTTTAGATTGTATTCAACAAGATATTGTGATCAGAAACAAGTTCTATTTTTCTTTGTATGTGTATCTCCATTTCTAGTGAAGTGAAGCCTAAATAGTGTGTGTTTACATGTATCTTTTTCATGAAGGTCTAAGAATTTTCTAGAAATGTCTAACTTTACCTTTTTACTTCAGTTAATATGATTCACTGTATACTTTGATTTAGTTTGACCTTCATTCTGTTTATTTATGAGATTGGGTAAACTAGATCAGAAACTTGGGCAAAGATAGTCAAAGATGTGATGGAGCTAAAGGTGAATGTTTTGTTTCTTTTTTTTTCTCCTCTTTTCTGTGCTCAAGATGCACAGCATAAATATCCTGTCTTCAATATGACAGACCACCGTTAAGCAACAGCATCTCTTTCAGACACTCTTGCCACTGCTTTTAATGATGAATTCTGTTGGGGAATGGTCATCAGTATTACTTTTTGGTCATTGTTTTTGGATTATTTGATAAACTGTCTCTTGGGAACTAAAGCATAGTTTCAATTTGGTTAAAACTTATTCCCAGAGAATGGTTAGGCCAATCTTCTCAATGTTCAGATTTCAAACGATAGCTTAATCAATTTTGACTTTACAAGCTTCCTGTCATTTGAAGCATTAAAGTGACTCATTGGTTCTTTGAGAGTACATGTTTCTGTAACCACAAAGATTAAAAACAAGAGCATCTGTGACACTAAAAGCTATGTGTGCCATAGCAAGAGTAAAGTTAAAAGAAAATGCAGGTTCTGCCTTTTGTACTTTGATGTAAAGGCCAGCCATACCATTTCTCGCCATCACTGTGGACCTTGCAAAGGCACTTTTTAGCTTTTGCATGACTTGTCTGTATTCACTGGGAGGATGATATGTGGCTGTGTAGTCTTGGGTGTTTCCTTCTTTTAAGGATGTGTGGTTCCTACAAATAATGTTAGGGATAATTTAAGGAAGATTGAACAGTAGGAGAGCTACATAGTGACTGAAAGGGGGACAAGGAAAGAATAGTGCCATTGATTGTCCTGCATGTCAGATGCAGCTCACATGTTCCTGCTCCTGATACAAAAGATTACTGCTCTTCATCAAGTTTAAGCCGGTTCTTTGCTTGCTCGTGGCTTTCTAGCAGATGACCTTGGAAGAATAACTACGGTTCATAAGAGGGTAAGAGGCAGTGTATCTGGGGGCCTTTTCTGCCTGGACATTTAAAAACCAGGTGGGAATGTGGAGATAAAGAATGGAGCAGTGTGTCCACACATAGGCTGTATATATGGCATACAGAATTGCATTTTACTTCAGTCAAAACACTTGGAGTAGAAAGATGAAATAGGAGGGAGGTGACACTCACAACAGTTACAGTTCTGTTACAAAGCTAACAGTATTCCCTGGTCCAAAGATGCAACAACTGGAGAACTGCCTTTGTGCAATTTTGTTGTTGTCATTTTATGTCTGCATAATTCTGAATATGCTTAATATACCTGGCTTGTCATTAGGGTTTCTGATGCTAGAATAATACAAATATATAGTTATACATTGCCCAGTTTGTTCATCTTGCCTAGAAGGAATTGGTGGAATCTACTCAGTTTGAAGAAAACCTTAACTGAAAAGGTTGGATTGTTAATGTTAATATTTGCTCTAACTTGTTTCTTATTAACAATATGCAAAGTAATTAGTTGTAAGAGAAGTCATATAGACTGAGTAGAAAATCTGTTGTTCGGAACAAGACAGTAGACTGAGCAGACCAGTAATTTGTACAGCAGCTGCTCTATTCCCGTATGCCCCTTCCCCATCTGTACAGTACGATTTTAGTGGGGAGGGAGGCTATATTTCTTCTGGTTTTGTCTATATGCACCCTCAGGCATGATGAATACCCATCTCAGTCTCCAGAGTCTTTTAGACAAGGTCTGCTAAAGTCAACAGCAAAGACAACAAAGTCATTCATTTTGTGGCAGAGCAGGCTGTATGGCTCTCTTAAAAATACATATTTCTAGTCTGAAAGAAGAAAAGTTACAATAGCAAGAGCCCAAGTCGGTTAGGAATCTGTAGGAGTTCCTAAAGGAATTTGTGATGACAAAAATAAAATTCACCTCTCCAAACAAAAGCGCTGAACAATCAAGTAGTTTGTGCTGCAGGCAGCCTTCAGATTTTTATTTGAGAATTAACTTCACTTTTCGTTGCAGTAGTTTTTTTACCTTGAGACCACAATGGTGCCTCTACTTTGGCAGAGGAATATGCATTGTAAATAAGGTATTTTGTGGCATGGTATAACAGTTGGATTGCTGGGATATGCTCTGACAACCTTATAGGAGGAAGAGCTAGGAGTAGGAGAAGCAAAAACAGCTAAGTTGGAACCTTTTTTTGCCTTTAGTAAGAACAATATATCCATTGAAATGTAAACCTTTAAGAGTGTTCAAGTAATCTCTGAAAATACAAAGACATAATCTGCATAAAACTGAAAAATCTGTGATGAAAGAAGCAGGCTTCAATGCCCAAATGAGCAATCTAAACATGAAATTAACTCCTATTGCTAAATTCAAGCTAATTTTCCTGCATCAAGTCTGCTTATGTCTCTTTCTCTCTTATATCTGTGCATAAGGGTCAATCCCTTCACCACTTCCACTGTCCTTCAACTCCTGTTTCCACATCCCTAGTTGTTATGCAGAGGTTCTTTCCTTCCTGAATTTGGGTTGATGGCAATTCCTTCTTGCCAAGCTGTTTGTGAGGATAAAGCAATGTAAGCAGGAGAGGTGGTATTTTTAATAGAGAGGGGATTTTGGAAGGCTTTAGCTGACAGACACAGAGCTTCTGAATCTTGCAAAAATTATACAACTAAAACATTTTAAGATTGACCATCCTGGTAATTCACAGTGATGGGAAAAGACACATTCCCAAATACAAATTTGAATGTCAAGACTAGCTTTAAAAGTACCGATGTGCCAGAACATTTTAGCAAGGCTGTGGATTTTATTGGGTGGTGTATGCATAGGAGTAAAGGGTATTATGGTAGAGCAGGGAAGTAGAAATACATAGTTTTGTTTTGTCTCATTAGAGAAACAGTTTAACAATTTCTGTTAAAATTCTCCCACCTTTTTCTAATCCTCCCAATAAACAAACATACACAGATTGCTGCAGATGAAAGATACAAAATGTTGGTTTGATTTGTAGCCTGATATTTATAAACTCTGAAAATGAGCTTTAAAATGGAAGTTTCCAAGACATCTGAAAGGTAGGTGGACATGTTAAGAAGGCATCATCTAAAGAGACTGTGTGTATGCTTTGTGTAACAAAACAGTGTGATATCTGTGGAAGCAGGAGCAGCTGTCTCTATGTATGTGTGTATATTAAAGGGCCTGTCTGAAATGGTAATAGATGATTTTTCAGATGCTCTGATTCAGTGTGTTCTTTCAGTTCATCCGATGAGGTAGCTGTCAGTACTTAGTGGGATTTCTGAATTTCAAAGTTTGTAGTTCTTCAGTTAATATCCTGGAAGTACAAATGTGGTCTCAAAGTCATGTTTTACAGCAGTAACAATATATAGGAGATGTGGCTTGAAAAGAAATGATAATATTAGACTATTGTCAAATTTGAGAACTCAGTTTCTCTTGACTAAAAGTGAATGGAGCCACATCTCATTTTTTTCATTGTGCTTTTCTTCAAAACTACCTGAAGTTGGGAGACTGGATTCTGCTCAGTCATGGATTTCAGATACCCTTGTTAGAAAACTGTACTTTAAAATGGTTAGTGTTCCTTGTTCACTTTGAATAGACTAATTTGCAGTGAAATGTGTGCCCTCAGAGGAGAAGCAGCTTTTAAAGCTTGCAGATCTCAAACTGTTCATGGCAGTTTGACAGGAAAGAATTTATTCAGTTCTCCATGCAGGATTTGAAGTAGTATCAAACACAGATATCTCTTTTGTTTTGTTTGTCTTGTGCTGAAAGACAAGAACTTTCCAAACACAACAGTTTGGATGAGAGCTCTGTTTTGATAACTTCCAGGAGATGTGCCCTTTCAACCTTCATAATCATCTTGATGGCCAAGAAAACATAATCTGTGGACAAAAAGACACTAAAAATTTAGTATGGCTTTCCCTAGATAAAAATGCATACAAAATATTTGATTCTTGAGAAATGTCACATATGTAGGGAAAAATACTGTTCACATCTTGAATGATAAAACCCAGAACACACCATTTGAAACCTGTCTATGACAGGGTGTAGGCCTTTTCTGAATTGTTACCCAGTTCTGTGTCAGTATGACTCCTGGTTCTGCCTAAATTATTTAAATTAGACAGTTTTTAGTAAAAAAAAGCCTTTTTTTTTTTTTAATAAGAATCCAAATAATAGGGAATGCACCATGAGCCTTGGTAAATTGTTCTTGCTGTTATAAAAAGGTATGGTTTTTTTTTTTTCTTACCTGGTTGTGTCTAGCTTCAGTCTAGCAAACATAAGTGATAGTATCAGTCTTGTGGCTCTTCTGAAACTCTTCTGTTTAGGGGCATCCTCCTGGAATTGTGGCTACTGGGACTGGGCATGGTGATGGCCAAATAAAAAATCACTGGACTGTCCCTTTCCCTTGTCAGTGCCCTGTTATGCAGCAGGGAATTGCAGTAGCCCCTTGTGACTGCAGCACAAGAGGATCAGGTTCAGCTGATTATCTTTTCTGACCTGCAAAATTCTCATTGCTCTTCCTGAACGCAATCTTCTATCTTGAAAGTCTGGCCTGTGTGATTTAGTCTTAAATTTTAATCTTGAAGGCATGACTTTGGCTAGTGTTAAAACTCAAGTGGCTTGCTGATGTTTAGATATCGGCTAATCAAGATCACTCTCTTCCTCTCATTTCCACTATCTACCAGTTAATTTTCCTCCCCTCCCTCAGAACCCCAGTCACCTGGTGCCAGTCATTTTGTGGTAATTCCCCAACTAAAATGGATGAATTGAAGGCAAAGAGTTTAAGAGCATCTGCTGGCAATGCAGATTGAAAGTCCTTCTGCTGAGCAGAAAGCCCACATGAGTCCTGACATCCATAGAGAATAATACCACAACTTCTGTTTGTAACATCTTAGGGTGTTACAAGTCTTGTAATGACTTGGGAGTGATGTTACCTTTTACAAAGTACAAACAGGGAGAAACTCCTATGAAATTGGGCATATTAAGCTAGCATATAAATCATCATACCTGATCTACTCTAAGATCCCATGAAAGGAACAAAGAATGTTCTTTTGGTTTTGAGTGGATGTACTGGGCAGAAGAGGAGCAGGGTATACTGGGTGTTGTACACACCTATATTTCCATTGCAGATGTATCAGTTTTGTTATCTTGTCATCTGTTTAGTAAAGCAAGAGTCCTGATTCTGATCTGATTTGCAGCTTTGTAGCTTCCAATGGGTACACTAATTTAATTACTGCTTGCTGAGGGAGAGATGTGGACTACGTGATTAAAAAAATTAATCTTGGAGTTTATTTTAGGCTATTAGAAAGGTGTTGTTAGTAGCTGCCAACTGCTACAGTGTTTCAACATGTTGATTTTGTTTCTTCCTTGCTTCTTGCATTTAATACTGAAATATTCTAGCAAAAAGAACAGAGTTGATTGTATTTCCTGGGGTGGGGGGTTGTTGCTTTCCAAATGCAGCATGTGTACCAAGAAGTTTATTTTATTGGTAAACTCCATGATACTCTGCTGAGGGCATGGATGCTGAGTTTGACCAAGGAGCAAATGGCTATTTCCAGGTGCCCAGTAAATGGCAGCCATTCAGTGGAAAGCCCAAGAAGATTTCAGTGTCTGGGGAAACAGAATCTAGTTGGAGGTCAGTAACTAGTGGAGTCCCTCAGGGGTCGGTACTGGGACCGGTGTTGTTCAATATCTTCATCAACGACCTGGATGAGGGTACAGAATGTATCCTCAGCAAGTTTGCTGATGACACTAAGCTGGGAGGAGTGGCTGACACACCAGAAGGTTGTGCTGCCATTCAGCGAGACCTTGATAGGCTGGAGAGTTGGGCAGGGAGAAACTTAATGAAATTCAACAAGAGCAAGTGCAGAGTTTTGCATCTGGGGAAGAACAACACCATGCACCAGTACAGGCTGGGGGCTGACCTGCTGGAGAGCAGTGTAGGAGAAAGGGACCTGGGGGTCCTGGTGGACAGGAGGATGACCATGAGCCAGCAATGTGCCCTTGTGGCCAAGAAGGCCAATGGCATCCTGGGGTGCATTAGAAGGGGGGTGGTTAGTAGGTCGAGAGAGGTTCTCCTCCC
>VZRW01007992.1:344653-372985 GCA_013398125.1 Aegotheles bennettii
AGTGGAACATCTCCCTTATGAGGAAAGGCTGAGGAAGCTGGGTCTCTTTAGCTTGGAGAAAAGGAGACTGAGGGGTGACCTCATCCATGTTTACAAATATGTAAAGGGTGAGTGTCAGGATGATGGAGCCAAGCTTTTTACAGTGACGTCCAATGATAGGACAAGGGGCAATGGATGCAAACTGGAGCATAGGAGGTTCCATGTGAATATCAGGAGAAACTTTTTCACTGTGCGAGTGACAGAGCACTGGAACAGGCTGCCCAGAGAGGTTGTGGAGTCTCCTTCACTGGAGACATTCAAAACCCGCCTGGATGCGTTCCTGTGTGATGTACTGTAGGTGAGCCTGCTCTGGCAGGGGGGTTGGACTAGATGATCCTTCGAGGTCCCTTCCAACCCTAGAATTCTGTGATTCTGTGATTCTGAGATGATCCTTCGAGGTCCCTTCCAACCCTAGAATTCTGCAATTCTGCGATTCTGTGAAACACTTAAGAACATTTTCTGTATCTTCTCCTGCATAAAAAAAGGAGAATAGCAAGAGGTATGAAGGGTATTTTATTATTTGTTAGGCTTAATCAAGTTCTAAAACAGCACTAAGTTTGTCTTGTTGGATGATAAGTTGCTGGGAAGGTAACAGCCAAAATGCAATGCAGATTAAGAGTCTCTCTGGATTTTTTAGGTATTCACAATATTATTGCTTTTAAGATTGAGATTTCACTGTAAAATGTAATTCTGTTTTGGCCTGTGTTGACACTCTGGGTGAGACAGCCTGCCTTGTTTCAAACAGTCTGAAAGCTCTTTTGGGAGGTGTGAACGTTCTTAATCAGCAGTCACTAACCTGGGATCCTGGTGATTATTAAAAGTTAACTCTTCTACTGCCAGCTGCTAATGTGTTGTATTTGGGGAGTTTTGGTTTACTGATTAGGTACAGATTTTTTTCTTTTCATTATTGTTTGGGCCTTTCTTCTCTTCCCATGCTAAATTTTCTTTGCCTTTCCACATTTGCTCTCTGAAGTGAATGGATTATGGTCTCTTCAGGAATGGCAAGAGTTTAACAGCAGTGTATGTGGCAAGATTTTTCTTTAAGAAAATAGGTATATTTAATTTGAATTATTGTAGGATAACCCATATTTAGTGTTCTGAGAGAATTTAAACAAAACAACAACAAAATCCCATTTTCTTCAAGGATGTGGTTTAACTTAAGAAGCATAGGATTATAGCAATAGAGGTGTTGATGAACTGTTTCTAACAGGAACCTTTGTAGCTGTTGGTGAACAATTTAATGATTTCCTCCAGTAAGAATTTTCTTGGGCTCCTTCCTCAGAACACAAGTATGCTGCCCCGCTGCTTTTGCAACCAGAAGGAGCATACCTCTGGTGAATCCAGGTAGCACCCACGTACAGAGGATAAGAAGAAATGCCAGTTTGGTAATATCATCCTCCTTCTAGAAGTTACTGTACATGCCTTTTGGTGAGACTGTTTCAAAGTATTTTGGTTATGGTGTTTCTGTTCCCACCCATGTGGGCTATATCCAGAGTCTGTGGAGCAGGCCCTACATTATCCATTAATTTCTGCCTGTCCAGTACTGAAGCAGCAACACTGAGATGTTAATGTCCTCCTCAGATGCAAGTTCCCTCTTAAATCTCTTGTGCACTCTCTCTGTTAGCCTTATGCTCTCCTGTAATTCAGGGAGATGAAATATGTTGCTTCCCCATGTTTCCATAGAGGCTATCTCTGTTAAAAGAGACTTTTACAAGAAAAGAGTGCCACACCGTGCCTTAAATTAATGCAATCCTGACGCTTTGTTACAGTATTTCATGGGGGACTTTCTTTCTGGGTATGGCTTCAAGTTGCACTCAATTTCTGCTCCCCTTGCCTACACTAAGGAGATCAGGAATACCCGGCCACTTCTGTGGCTTGGGTTCTGACCATCTTTACATTGGTTTTGTTTTCCGAGTTGGTGGGGATTTTTGTCATAGCTGTTGTGTTTTATTTTTGTTTGTTTTGTTTTTTTTGTGTTGTTGTTGTTGTTTTTTTCTAGTGTTGGAACAGAGGTTTTTGTAAGCACTGCAGGTGCCTGTCCTGAGCTGTACAGTGTGTCACCTTTTCTTAAATTTCTGAAGGATGGTAAACCACACTAAGCAACATACCATTTCTTCCATGACTTGAATTCTGACTCCTTGGAGCTTGCAAGAGCCATTAGAAATTTGCTTTAAATAGCCTTCAGTAAAGGCAGAAGTTCATTTTACCTACTTATTAAAGGATTAAGTAAATAAACGTGCCCTTTACACAGGAAAGTAGGTCCCTGAATTATGTTTTTATGTGTCTGCCTACACCTCACCACCTTCCGTACCAGCTGTATGAATTGGTACGTGAACAACTTGCAGCATGTGGTAACAGCTCGTTCTGGGTCAGGAGAGAGGTGCATCCATGCCCAAGGGGATTGCTGCACCTCACTTCTGTGCTGTTAGAGTTGTTTAAGTAAGGCATGCAATGACCAAGGAGAGTTAACAGTCTAGCAGCGAGTGTTACAATGCAAAGTAAGGCCTTGGTATGTGTCTGCTCTGTTTCAGAATGAGCTGCTCTCAACTCTGAAGTAACTAGTGCAACCTAGATGAAGTATAGTCTTGGTACATTTAGTTGGTGTGGGTTTAGCCAGACCTAAACATGACTTCTGCCTTGTGCAACTGACTGTTTCTCCTACCTGTCCCCCAGTGCTCTGCATCATATGAGGGGCAAAATGATTGGGATTTCTAAGAGGTGAGCTGAGGTTTTACAGAAAAGACGGGTTGTGGTTTAATTTGTGTGGAATTTGGCTGTCAGACACCTGATATAGGTCTCCTCAATATCCTGGGAGTAAAGTGCCACTACTGGTGAGTCTTAATTCTATAGACAATGGTTTTGGCAATGGGTTATGTATTTAATGGTCATCTTCAGGCTCTCTGTCCACTTTGATCTCCATTGTCAGAAGTAGCTGTGGAATACAGTCACTGGTGCCCAGGAGCATATTTAGCAGCTAGTTGGCAGTTTTAAAGGGGAGTGAAAGGACCTGCAAATGCAGGTAGGAGGGAGGGAGAAGAGTCAACTCATCCCTATTGTACCTGTGAGGGCTGCAGAGAGGTGTAGCTGGATGTTGTCATCCGTGTTACCTAAAGCCTAGCCTAGTTTCTTTTGAAATATCTGATTAATTTTGGGGTTTTCATTAATGTGGGTTTTGGAACAAATTAAATGTGGCCAAGGTTCCAGCAAGGATCTGAAATTTGTTTTCTACTGGAGAACTCTACAAATGAACACCAATTTGCATCATTAAGCACACACTTCACTCGGGCTGCCCGACAGGATTGAACACTGAGTCAGAAATTGCCTCTTGCAGTGTCTTTGTTATAAAGTGACAGCCACTTGGGCCCAGCTTGTGCCTTGGCTTCGGTGTGTGTTCTTTTACAGGCTTTCTGGGGAGGTGGTAGCTGTTTTATGGCAGTCTGAGCTTGCTGCGGTGCTCTTCAAAAGGGCCGTGTATCTTGTACTTAGAGACCAACTAGCAACTGGATATTGCCCACCTTCTCCCTACACACGCAAAGGATTTACAGTGTTCTAAAGTGTGCGAGAGGGTTTGCTCTGATAGGAGAACTCATCGTTAAAAGTTGCAACTTGATTCTTGCAACAAAGGCAAGTTCTTGGTTTGGTTGAGTATGCAATTACGCCACTGTGTTTGTCAGTGTCAGTTTATGCCAAGCTTTAAATAGGATCCTCTGCAATGGGTTTGTTTGCTGGCAGTCTGTAATCCTTTCAGCTAGCTAACATTAACGAGCGGCAGCATTACTGGGGCAGGTTTTCTTTTGATCATGCAGAGCCCTGGTCAGGAAATGGGTGAGGAGCGTGAGTCATGATTACATTACCCTAATGTGACTGCCTACTAGAAGTTTTCTTTTTGCCGCCAATGCTTTTTCCCTTGACTCTGCTTCTGAAAACAGAATGTCCATTTTGGAGCACTTTGAAATACTGACCTTTAAACAGAAGGATTTATGTTCTCTTGCAGTCTCGAGGCAAAGTTCTGAGCAGGAGCCCCTGCGGAGTGCAGAGAGAACATAAGCGTCTGTAAAATGCTTTTCCAGAAAGCTGCAAAGGGCAGGACTTGAATTGCAGTACACTAGGTCTGCTTGGGTTCATTGGAGACAGCATGCTTCCCTGACCTAAATGATCCTGGACTAGATGATCTTCCGAGGTCCCTTCCAATCCCTAGGATTCTGTGACCTATTTAATGATCCTGTCATGTTGCCTGCACATGCAGGCTCGAGGTGCAGTGTTCTCCAGGTACACACAGATGCTGCCACCTCACCATTTGGTTGAAGCTGCGTCTTAGAGCTGTACTTACCTTTTGAAATATGGTTGTACTTACATTTTGAAATATGGTTGCAGTAATGGAAAGATAGGTGCTGGGTGCTGGCTGAGGGAAAGCCCTGGGTGTTGAGAAGGTAGCTTTAGTAGGATTTGAGACAGCGCTATTTCAGACAGTTTAATTACATACATGAGGTTTAGAATCTGAAAGAAATATCAGCTGCTAATCAGTAAACTAGCTTTAGCACTGAATTGCCTCCATGCCACTCTGAATATTCAGACAGTATACCTCTGTGCAAGTGCCGAGTATATCAATTTCTTTCAAATTAAACTGATTAACTGTGTCTGGTTTTAAGAGCAGTATGTGAAAATGACTGTTGGTAGAGAGTGAATGTACTCTGATTCTACTTGATATAGTCCAGAAAAAAAGAAGTCTGATCAATTTAGTACAAGCAACTCAAGTTAATAGAGCTGACCATCTGTTGCAAAGAGACTTCAGGAGGAAGTGGAAGCCCCTGTGCTGCTGCCCAGAGTGATGCGTCCCTATCAGCTGAGGCACATGAGGTGTCACTGACGTGCTGCAGAGCAGAGCTGGAATATGACATGTCTTTCAGTTGTCACTTACGCCTCCAGATTCTTACCTCTGCTCAAATGCTGCCTTCAAATAGTGGAGTTGTTTTGTTAGGAGTATAGTTGAAAATCACAGTGAAGATGTAATTTCTATTTTTTCCTTTTGTTTCATATAAGGGTGATAAAAAATTACTTTAATTGTATTAGCAATCTACTTCAAACTGCATATAGATTTTAGAAGTCCTATTTACTCCATGATATCATCCCCATTCCTTAAAGAGGGCATAAATTAGTCCAAAAAAAGAAATTCAGTGAAGATTTTTGTAATCCATTAAAAAATTTACTTTCTTCCATCTACCCCAACCCCATGCTCTTTGATGTCACCTTGATAACCATTCAGGTCTCTAAAGGAGGCAGAAGAACTGCCACAAAGCAGAGGAATAATCCTTTTTCTATGTAATAAAACAAATAAGTCCTGTGCAAATGTATATTTTTCTGTAGCTTTGTACCTCTACCTTATTGTTAGCCTTTGCATATAGAGGGATCTCTGGCCTTCAAGTTGGTTTTAAACCTAGATTATCAGCCACTTCAAGATGGTAAATATTTATTTCAAGTGAAACACTTTGAGAATTGGATAATAGGAGAACTTGTGATTATAATATGCCTATGTCACTTGTGTGTTTCAAGGAGATGATAAAGAGTATTTGGCTTGGAGACGAAGGGTATTTGAGAACTGGAGGTAGGGTTTTTAGGATAGGGGGAATTTTTTGGGGTGAAATGCTTTCATTTTAGATGGCCTATCGTCAGGAGCTACCATTTAAAGAAATGTTAAGCTAAGGATCCTTTTTTTTTTAAAAAAAAAAAAAAGTAAACTCTTAAGTATAGCTGGAAAAAACTTTAGTTCAACATGACAGCTACTTTGGAAATCCTAAGGCAGAAGCTAGTGGAGCTACCAAACCATTTTTGCATCAGCAGTGAATAAAATCTGTCTATAATTGAATGGACATATTTTCTTGCAGAAGAGTTGGTTAAGAATTGCCCATCCCTTCTGCCAGAACTCCTTCGTCTCAAAGAGTGACATTTCATGAGGTAGTTGAGCTATTCAAGTGACTTGTTGCAGCTGAAAGTAGCAGTCTCATTCCTAGCCTTGTGATCTTACAGCCCTTTCCTAGTTTGTTTTCACCCAGTTCAGTGTGCTGAACTGGCTTAGAAGGGATCAAGTGTGTGCACATGGTAGGAGAGAAGGCGAGAATGCCTTTCTGACAGCAGCAGTTATATTGGGCTTGAACTCTCTTGAAGCATTGCCATCAGTCACACTGCAGCTGTTGGTAAGCCTTTACTGTAAACTGAGTCAGTGGGGAGAATTGCTGCCCTGACAGGCTTGCAGTGTGGCTTGTACATCTGCCTGCCCACAGAGGGTACAGGGAACTGCAGTGCAGAACCAGGAACCTGCAGCGAGGAGTGAGGAATCCAGGATGGGAACTCCTTAAACCAGCTGTGAGAACAGAGCTGTGTTGGGGAACTACACCCTCTGTGTCAAGAAGGAAAGCCATCTATGCTAACCTGCTCAGAATTACAAAGGGTGTGGATTCGTAATCCGCTTAAACTGATACGAGTGCTGGCTGACATCAAAAGGGGCAGTACTGCCTGCGCTGATCCTCACCTTCTCAAGTTCTCCCATACGGCAATACCACCACTTACATGAACATGCTTTGAGCTGTGACAGGGGGCTGCTTTGCCTGAAAACTGTTCATCTCTCCTTCCTCAGCAGATGAGACTTCAACCAGAGCAGTTTCCCAATCTTTTAGGTGGCACATGGGCTCAGGATATAAGGGGGGCTTTGCTCCATTTCACAATCATTTTTCTTTGGCCTAAGAGAACTGATGGACAAGTTTTAAAGCCTTTGCATCTGGTGGCTTGCAAGTTTACGGGGCTTTGAGCAACCTGGTCTAGTGGGAGGTGTCCTTGCCCATGGCAGGGGGTTGAAACTGGATGATCTTTAAGGTCACTTTCAACCCATACCATTCTGTGATTCTGTGGTCCCCAACTGTTCACTGATGCAGTCTGCTGGCTTTGTAGGAGGAAATGTGTGACTGCTTCAGTGCAGTCTGCATGACATAGCATAGTCTTGCCTTCACTGGCTGCATGAGTTAAAGTGCTAGACTTTGTGCTGACATGTACCTGTGCCTAAGTCTGCGTGGTCTTGCACTAACCCAATTTTTGAAAGTCAGTGATAAAACTGAACTATATGGCATTAAATCCATATGTAGAAATGTACCAGCCAACAAAGCTAAGAAGAAGGTAAGAAAGAGGGACTTGTTTTGGTCCATGGAGCTGAACAACAGAATACAGTGAACTCATTAAATGCATGTCTCTGGAGAAGAGAGGAACAGAAAAAAGGTTTTTATTCTAGAAAAGATGCTAACGTTTTAAAGCTGAAAGCAAGCTATGACCGAATCCTGTTGGAAGGTGGAAAAAAAATTTGCTTGATGGGGGTAGGGGGGAAGGGAATTACTAAAGTCATTCTAATGAGTGGTCAAAAGCACAACTGCAAAATCAGACTCTATAAGGCATTTGATTTAGTCTTGTGTGTCAGCCAAATTTTTAAAACGTTAGTCCTCTGCAGTCTCAACAAAGCATGTATTAAAAACATTTTTAATCTCTGAGAAAATGTTAGCAAGAAATCGGCATCAGAGGAGTGTATTTCTATTGAAATAATGCAGAGATCTTTTTATACAGCCTACAAATAAGTGTAAAATTGTTGAGGTACAAATTTGCAAGTGATGGGGATTGGTGAGGAAGTATAATGATGAGGAAGGTGGAGAAATCTCAACTGATTTATTGGTTAATAGCTTGAGCACATTCACATAAAATGTTTTTGCTTTCTGAGGTATTGCCTTTTTATCCTAAAGAATATAAATCCAGCTTATTTGCTGGAGAGCAGTAGCTTGGAGAGGCTTCTCTTTTTTTCCTAAGGAATGGAAGCTTACTGAACAAACAGTGTAATATGAGCACCAGCATTGGCTGTGGCAGAAAATTTGTTGATTAGATGAATATATGTGTGTATTTTCATCCTAAAAAACAGAATGGGGATGCCCACTCCACACCAAGAAATGGCAGTGATAACAAATTTTCTTTTGCCAATATAGGTTATTCTGCTTGGAGAACCCATTTTTGTTATACTAGCAGAAGAACTCTTAACTGGTTTGTAATATAATGCTACACTGTAAATACAGGAAAATTCCTGTTGTAAGATGGTGAGGATAAAAGCAGAAATATGATCTTGTTTATAAACAAGGCAGCAATAGTGGGAAGAAATAAGTGATTTTTATCTTTCTATATCTGTTAGGGAGAGCAATATTGAAATGTTGTCACTAATTCTGATCTGCTCTGAAAAGGATGTTGGAAAATTGGAGAAGGTTCAAAGGAGGAGGGAGAGAGAGAGAGGTATTTGAAGGCTTAAAATTACTCCCCCACCATCACCACATGAGGAATTCCCCCTGTTGACTTCGATCAAAAAGGATGACTGAGAAACAAGTTGGTTAGTATCCAAGTACCTTAACAGGGATGAAGGTTCCTGGTTGATAAAGGGCCTTTGTAATCTCATAGACTGATACAGAACAAAATAATAACTGGAGTCTCAGGCCAGTTGCTCAAATTAGCAGCCGCAAATTAGATAATTTAAGCAGCTTCTTCCTACTGTGCTGGTACAACTGTTGGAAGGGTATAATGAACTGTGAAAATGTTTAATTTTTTTTCAAACGAGATTGGCTTTCCTTTATTTCTTTTTCTTACAAGCTAAAATGAAAACTCTTAAATATGTGAAATACCTCATTCATTTCAATATAATGTGCAAGTACTTTAATGGTTGAAGGTGTTCCCTGGTTAATATGATTTACTCCAGCTTGATCTGTTTGAAAGGGTGCTATGCAGGGAAAGGTGTGAGAATTTAAAACAGTCAACAATTAAAAATAATTTCAGGAACTTCTTTTTCTTAGTTCATGAACATGGAGGGGAGCGGGGAAGAGGAGGATGCTGGAGGAATGGTAGATACCTGGAGAGAAAGACACTGTATGCAGCCTGTCTGTGCTTACAATTAATGACAATTAACACTTCTTCAAGTAGACTGCTCCAGCTAGCATACTAGTTATCTTTGATTTGTGTGGGAAAAAGCAAGGGAGATGAAAATGTATCCTTATATGGTTTTTCTTACATTTTTCTTTCACTGTCAAAGATGACTGATAATGAATTAATTCCTTTGCTTTTTTTAAAATAAAAATATTTCTCCCCAGCTAGAGTATAGCTGAGGTTTTCCAAGCCTTCCTTGTCATTAATTAATATATCTGTATTTCGGAGCATATTTGTGTTTCCTTACTTACCTCTGAGCAGACAATTGTTTCAAGAATTCAAGCTGCTTCAATACCTTGGAGCATTTAGCTACTATTAATCTGGAAAGATATGTCAGGTGGAACTGTGCAGAGCTATCTTCCATCTCTGTTACTACACAATATTTTCATGAATGATTTGAATGTATGTTTATTACATCTGCAGATGATGCTAAGCCTGTGTGCTGTAAAGATTAAAATTCAAAGTGATCCTGACCACTTGAAGTGTTTGAAATGAATAGAATGCAGTGAGTATGGAGGCTTTGCTTCAGGGGCATAGTCAAGAACAAGATGTAGAATAACTGGCTAGACAACAGTTCTTCACTAAAGGAGCTACGTTTTTAGTGGACCACAAACTAAACATAGGCCAACAATGCTGTGATGCTGAAAGGACAATGCAGACACTATTAAGAGAGAAATTAGGATCTCAGCTTGAATATTGTTTTTGCTTTTGGGCATATTTAAAGAAAGATCTGAACTGAGGGGAGGAAGACCAAAAAAAGGATGTTGGGGGAAGCTGTCTGAGCTCCAGAAAGCATGGCCTGTGTTGAAAGGTTGAAATATTTGTGTTGTTTAATCTGAAGAAAAAACTCTGAAAGGAGATGTAGAATGCATAAAATAATGAACTGTATTCATCAGAGCCCAGATTGGAGCAGGGGAGACTTTAAGTGCATCTCCTCTGATGACTAGCCTCTGTGAAGTAAATTAATGTGTTCAGTCTGCACCTGTAGGGAATTTTAAGAGAAGGCTGGACACACATCTCTCAGGACTAGCAGAAGGCATCTGGATCTTTGCAGGAGGATGGAGAAATGAATTAACTGCATCATAGGGTCCCCTCTTGGCCTGTGTTTCTGTAGCTGTGGGAAGGGTTGGGAATTTCTTTAACTTCATTTTCTAAAAAGTGTATGTGGCAATGGGATAAAATAGGTTAGGTTTGATCTAGGAAAGTAGGTTGATTGCAGCTTGAGAAAATTAGTTGAACTGAAGTGTGATTAGTCTGGTTGTTTTTATAAAGCAATTAAATCCATAGCTTTAATCAGAAAGGTGCAAATTCTTTGATGGAGGGCGAAACAAAGGGGCGAGGACTTCTAATCTGATCAGGGAAGTTGACTTTAATACAGATGATTTCAAAGGCTGGGCCTCTCATAAACAAGGCAAATTTAAATGAACAATCTGGAGGGAGAAATGTTACCACCTGATTTGGTTAAAGCTACTTAGGAGGTGGTGGCTCCTTAAACAAAGGCTCACCAGTGGCCTGGTCTAGAAGTGGACAGACTTGTGGCCTCTCATCTTCAGAGGCTGCCAGTTGATATGGACACCTAAATCCACAGGAATATGAGAGGTAAGCTCTCTGGTGCGTCATCTGCTGCTTTTTGTGTAACTGAAGACTTGGTTATACTGGGAGTTTGTTTTGCCCACATTCAGGAATTGTGACTACATGAGTTCAAGCCCGTTTTACAAAAACAATAAAAATGTTGGTTTGCACTGATGCTGTTCAAGGCACAGTGAAAGTATCAGCATTGACAGGGACATTCTCAGTGATTTCTTTGAGCTGCTGAAAGCTACTGGTAGCTAAAACCTAAAACAAACCCTTATAGCCCACTTCTTCCATGCTTGCAGATATTTCACTGCGTAGAAAAGCTGTAGCAGCTTATTGTGCAGTTTGTATCTGTCTTTAGCTATGTTACTGTATTCTCATTTGGAGAAAAAAGTACAGACTCAATTTTTTCCTAGTGACTTGCTCCACAAGATAATTCAATGCTATTTTAAATGATGCTTTGGAAATGGGTTTCTCTGAAGTTCACATGCTTCTAGCCCAACGGTGTGGAAGGCTGAGCCCTTGCAAGGGGTTGTCCTGCAGAAAGCCCGTAGGCTTCCCAGAGCACACACTTGCTTCTGATCCTGCTCTGTGGCAATAGGATTTGCTTTCTATCATTTTTTTTGCCTAGGACACTGCTTAAGGATCTAGGTCACAAATAAAATTTTGTACCTTGACCCTTATTTCTCTCTGGCTTTGTAAGTTTAGCTGTTGAGATATTTGCTGTTAGTCTGTCCTTTTAAAATGGCCTGTGGAATAATCTGAGGCATCCATGGAAAACTGAGCTGTGTGGAAGGTGATGATTGCTGAGTGGACAGAAGGTTCGCCAGGCAGATGGAGAAGTGCCTCTGAAAATATTAGTCTTTGTTACCAAGCAAAACACTTATATGAGAGTGTGAAGTGATAGGAATGAAAATGGGCAAGTGTTACAGCCAAACTAAAACTTTTCTTTTCACTAGGCTGAAGTTTCTTGGGCTTGGCACATGCTTGGATCTTGTTAGGAGAGGGGTGTCTCTTTCATGTTGTTTTTCTGTTAAATTAAGGTCTTCCACTGCAGGCTGGCAGTCTGGAACTGTGGACTTCTGGTTACACATTTGGGTTTCTGATCATTTATCATTCAGTTTTCCAGGTTGGTTATATATTCACTTAGTTACTGAGTTGAAATTAGTCAAAACAGAGACTCTTTTAGCAGCAAGATCAGAAAGAGGTCTTGTTTTAAGACAAGGTGAATTTTACGGTGTGGTCTGGTACTGAGACTCGGGTATGTTCTGTCCCTTCTCTTTAGCCTGTATATACTGGTCATTTCATTAAATCTTGATGAATGCAATGTGTAATGTTCTTCTGAAAATTTTGTGGGCTAATTTTTTAGTCTTGCAGGAGCTGAGCTGGAGGCTTAATCTCATTAAGCCTTTCTTCATTTGCCAAAGTTGGATTAATTTTTTTGTCTTATTAAAAGAATTACTTTTTTTTTTTAACCATGTTAAATATTGATATAGGTTCTTATTTAATTGTAAATGAAATATGAGTAACAACAGTATTTTAGGCTAAGTGAATATTTCCAGATTTCTGATTTATTTCAGCTGTTCAAAGTAGCTTAAAACCTGTACTCTTTTGGGCAGTAGTTGACAAAGAGGATAGGTATGCAGAAACAAAGGTACAGTTGCTCTGAAGCCTATGTTATACTGTTCATGGAAAACCTGTCCATTGAGGAGGAAACCCTTATCTCTTATTTTGAGGGTGTAATTAGCAGATTTTTTCAATAGAGTGCCTAGTGGAATCTGGAGCAATGGTAGAAGAGCTAGCGATGCTTGCAGTAAGCACATAACTGTTAAAGTTCTTATCTTTGAATGTAAAGCCTCATGCAGTGGCCGAAGGTAAGGCAAGAACTTCACTAATACGGGGACTGCTGTATAGAAAGGAATTGTAGTTCCTGGCACCAGAGACTCTTGCAGCATCCTTTGAGGTAGTGTGGTTTTACACTGCCCCTTACTGGGCCTCTTTCATAGTGCAACAACTAAAGGAGATCCGGATGTCCAAAAGTTTGCTCTATTCTGGGTTTTTGCATTTTTCCCCCCCCGAGCTATGAACTAAATAAAATGCAGTGCTCTTCTTGTGTATCCAAATGGATTATTTACATTAAAAGTTATTTTACACTTGATATCAGTATTTCTTGATGTTCAAATGTTTCATTGTGCTCTTCAGGTTTCTTTGAAATCTCCTTGTGGAGTTGGTGATAATGGTCTTGATACACATCCAAACTGGTGGAAGCTGTGAAAGCTTGAATGAACTAGAATTTGTCTTTCATTTTTAAACTAGTGACCAACAGGCATGGCTTTGGACCACATTGACACTACATTGCCACTCATTCCAGATCAAAAGATCTGAAGGAATGAGGCATTTGAATCAGGGGGAATTCTGCCTATTATTCCTGAAAAGTGAGATAGAGCTGAGTTCACTAGATAAACACAGCACAACCTCACCATTTGGCTTTGCTTACTGAGAATAGTCTTCTCTTTAGAGTTGAGGACATTTTGTTTAGCTAAATGAGTTGCTTGGGTAAAATGGTGATTGGGGGGGGGGGAACACTGCAGTCAATTTTTCACTAAACTGAAAAATTACAACTGAAAGGCAACTGAATTGACTAATCAGTTCCCTTGACATGGAGTGTGGTGCAAGTAGAGATCTTACGTAGGATTTACTTTTCTATCTTGCAGTACTGACATGGAGTTAAGTTGGTGAAGTTTTGGTGTGTAATGTGAATCTCCTAGTATTCTGTATGTCCCAATGAATTACCATTTTGTTGTGTAGAAGGAAGCTTTGAAGTGCTTTCAAATGATTGATGCAATCAAATATGTTTTCAAAATAGAGCTTAGGAGTATAAAATGTTCTCATAATGTATAGAACATTTAGCTTATTTTGTATGACAGCTTTCATCTCTTTATATTTGTTGTACTTTTGGGGAGTAGGTTTTTCAACAATGTCTAATGGAAATGAAAAACACAAAATACTGACCTGGCTAGATTCCCAGCTTCCCTTGTGATGCACAGTTAAGTACCCCACCATAGGAACTAATTAGTCATGTTAAAGGATTTGTGAAAATGCTTGAATGCTTCGTGACAGTCTGGCTGTATAGCCATACAGTACAAAATTTTAAAACTGGTGCTTCTTACTGGGCTTAATCTGATGAAGGAAAATATCTGCTGCAGAATAGATAAAAGACAGCAAGAGCAGCCCCTGGTTACAGGCAGCTTCCCTTCACTTACTGCATAGAACAATCTTTCTGTGCAAAACCTGCAAGTTCCTTTACAAAGTGAGGATGGTGATGGACAGTGTGAAGGATTTGGGGCTGAGTATTCCAGTGGAGAGGATTGACCTGTGTTGCTCCATGGACTGAATAGGGGAAAGTACAAAAATGGCGAGGAGAAAAATGGATTTATTCTGAGAGTGCTCAAGAGTCAGGAACTGGTACTGTAAGGAAGAAACACACAATTAAAGCATTAATGAAGAGTGTTTTTCCATAACTTGTTGACCCAATAGCCTGTTAGCCCTCATGGACTGCTTTATCAAGCTTTTCAGAGACCACATTTTAATAGGAAGATGGTTTGCAAACACTGCTTCATTTGGTTGCACAGAGCAACTCTGAGTCACCATGGCCTTATAGCCTACATAATTAATCAGCTAAAGTCTATAACTAATTGCTCCGAAGAATTCTTGTAGCCTAAAGATTGTAGTCACAAGAATCAGTCTCTTCTAAAACACCTGCATTTGGATGTTTCTTACTAATTGTAAACACTTGGAGTAGCACTCTTTTCAAGTGCCTAAAAGTATTCTTTTAAATGGGCACATTTATCAGAAATATTTTTGGTGACAGTTTGTGAGAGTTCCAACACTAAATGAGGGTATTTGAAGTTCTCTAATCAAAGGTGGTCTACTCCATTTCCAAAAAGACTTCCTGGATGACTGTGTCAATCTTCCCGGGTCTACCAAAAGCTTAATGTTGTTGAATGTTATAAAAGTGTTTCTGCATGTGCTCTCAAAGGCTGGCATTTTGAATGCCAGAATAAGGAGAAGAAAGATTGAGACAGTGATATTTATCAAATGAATTGTGCTCAGCAACCGTGTCTAAGGAACTCTGACTTCAAAAAAAAGCTATGAAGTCAGAAAAAGGTTAGCTAGCCCTTGTTAATCTAAACTCTTTTATCCTGCCTAATGAAGGGAAGCAACATCATAAAACTAATCTGCAGGCTGGAACTCTCAGTACTATTGCTATTTTTTTATTTTATTTTTTTAAAAAACAAGACTGACTGAAGCATGAAAAGTAAATTAATGATAACCTGATTTTGTATCCCATGCAGGTTTTCTCAAGTTCTGGAAGTAGCAGGGCATTTGGTTGCTAACTGACTGGAAACTTGGAAACATCTGCAGTGGGAGACATTCACCTTCACTTACCCCACAGTTCTCTGAATCAGAAGAAAGGGACTTCATGTGCAAGAGTGATTCAAGATGATGATGTAACCTTGCTAACGTTGGAAGTCTCCTGAGAATAACTATTTTGTAAAAGGCTTCTCCCTCCCCTCCCTTTTTTTTTTTAATAACTTCCTCTTTCAGAAACTACAGGCAAGATGCCAGCCAAGACACCCATCTACTTGAAAGCTGCTAACAATAAGAAAGGGAAGAAATTCAAACTAAGGGATATCTTGTCTCCTGATATGATCAGTCCACCACTTGGAGATTTTCGTCACACCATACACATTGGAAAAGAGGGACAACATGATGTTTTTGGAGACATCTCCTTTTTGCAGGGCAACTATGAGCTATTGCCTGGAAATGAAGGAGAAACCAGAGTTAGCCAGTCTGGTGGCCACAATGAATTCTTAAGGGCAAACAGCACTTCTGAATCCATGTTTACAGAAACTCCATCACCAGTGCTCAAAAATGCTATTTCCCTTCCTGCCATTGGGGGTTCTCAAGCCCTTACATTGCCCTTATTGTCACCAGTGACATTTAATTCAAAGCAAGAATCCATCAGGTCATCAAGAAATCCTAGGCTTAGCTGTGAGCCAGTAATAGAAGAAAAATTCCAGGAGAAAAGTAAACAGATGGAGGATGGAGAAACATACAAAGATGACATATGGGAGCAAAATGGTTCTTCACATTTTACTAATGGTAGAGACAGTCACTCATCCAGCTTTTCTGAACGATGCACTGATTGGCAAACAGTTGATTTATTTGATGACAGTCAACTTTCATGTGAACTAACCAAGACAAAGACTAAGTCAGAAGAATCCCTTTCAGATCTTGCAGGCTCTCTTCTCTCATTGCAACTTGACTTGGGACCATCACTTTTGGATGAGGTCCTCAATGTAATGGACAAGAATAAATCTTAGAACTGGTACTCCCTTGCTTCTTTACAAATGATTCACTTAAACAAACAAACAAAAAAACATAGTTCAAAGGTAGAGACATTAAAAATCAGCTGTATTTGCAGTTGTTTGACGGGTTTTCTAAAAATATTCTTAAAATGCTATTTTTTTACTTATTGTTTTTCATGATTTTTATTACACTAAATTCTCATAGCGGGAAGGTAAATTTTAATAACAGTTTTCAGCAAATATAAAATGTTTTTAAGTACCAGTATTAATGATCAGAAATTTAAGGAACAGAGTTTGAGGATGATACTGATTGTGACATTTGGTTAGTTCACTTCGATGGGCTTCTGAACATATGAGAATCTCTTAAGTGTCAGAAAGGAGACTGATATTAATTATTCACTCTTATAAATTATTACAACATCACTTTACATGTAGGCCTCTTTCTAGAACTTTGTGTTTGAGGGTTTGATAGTGTTTTTCTTCATTTTCCATAGTACCATTTCTGTTATACCTTCACTGTAACTAGTTTCTTGGTCCTACACTACCACTCTGTATTCAGATGTGAACAATTTGAAGGCTTTTTCAGCTTGAACACCGGGTCCAGAGTCTCAGCTACTTTAAATGAATATGCACAGATTTACACAAGTTGAGACTTGGGCCTGACACTGTATATGAAATGATGTGTTGTAAACAAGTGGCATACGCAAGATATTATGGTTAAATTATTTTAAAATAAGTTGAAATATATTTTTTGTGTGCATATTGGCTTTTTACTGCAGAGCCTACGCGTACAGTATCCCATCAAAATAGTTGCTTGGCATTATTGGTGCTCTTCTGAAAATTGTATATTTGTGTGTTTGAAAAGAAATATGTATTAATACTCCTTGCTTTTTTTCTTCATTTATTGCCACTCATGCTTAAATTTGCAAACAATTATTTTAATTTTTGGAGAAGGCACTGGTTATTCACAATGCTTATGATGTGTGCTGCAACAGCCGATGTTTTGGGAAATGTGGATCCTTTAATACAGTACCTACATGGATTGCATAGATATCTCGTGCAGTACAATAAAAAAAACCTTTAAATTGCTACGTCTTTGTGATTTAGTACACAAAGTTTTGTTTTCTGCTGTGATGAAACAGACTGCAGTAGAGATGCAGAAATATGGGACCAAGGGGCAGATCAATTCTACTATCTTAATTCATTTGACTTCTCCAATTTAGTTTACTTCCTGAGGTTTTAAGGGCAAACTCCAAGCAGGTAGGACCCTCTGGAATATACACTGGTTTTGACTGTTTGGAGACAAGAGAGTGATACTTTGGTCCTAGTGAAGCTAGTGGCAAAGTTCCAGCGGCTTTCACTGAAGTCCTTAAGTAAAATCCTGACTCGGTTCTGCATTAGATAACCACATTTATCTGTATCGTCTTATTAATATATATTGTATCTATCCTCAAAATTTCTAGGAAGTCAATGCCAACTTGTTCCATTCCTTCAGTGTGTTTTAGGAACACAGTCATTACCCCTATTCCCAGTTAAATATTTATTATTGTGCATTAATGAGAGATGCAGCTACAGTCTCACATATTATTCCTGTAAATGAGGAACTGAGGTGTAGAATGGGCAAGAATGGTGATGTTGGGGTTTTTTTGAGATAATGCTTAATTGCCTTTGACTTCATGTTCTCTGTGTGTAAGCCTGGATCAAATTTCCAGTGTATTCATGATCTAAGAAGCATGGTGGTTCTGTGACTATAGTGCTTTCTGTATTTTAGAGAGCAGTTTAGGGCTCTGCTTGACCATATGTTTCTCATGGGACTTGGAGATTTAGAATGTAATGAGAATTTAGGCCAAAACTGGCATTGGAAAAATCTGACAATCATTAGCATAGGGGAAGTTTTTGTATGAAATGGGGAATTAGACTTTTTCTGTGTAGACCAGCTTCAAATACCATCATTGGAACATGAAAAGTATTTGCTGAATGAAAAGTCGTTACCTTGCAGGATTTCTCAAGTAAGTGTTCTCTAGAAAGCAGAAACAGATTCTTACAGCAGCCATTGCAATCACACTATTTTTGCTCTGTCATGTTTAACATGTCACTTGATTTCTTGCTGGTTTAGTCTGCTGAAAAATGTCACTCTTGCAGGAGTTCTTGGTCTGTATTATCCTTCCACTGTGATAGCTCTTCTACATTTATAAATTCTTAGTTCTTGTGATTAGGGTGGGTGCTCTGAACTAAAATAATAACCTTCACTCAAGGCAAAAAGAGCTACTGTGTTGTGGAGGAGAACCTTTGCTTAAATCAAGAACAGGACTTTTACACTGGCAAAGTATAATATCATCTTTCTTTAGAGCCTTCTTGTTACTTCCCTCAGAAGCTGGATCCCTAAATTGTTCATATCTGCTCAGTCTTATGTGTAAAGACCTAGAAGCTGCGAAGTTGAAATGCGCTCAGCTTCTGTTCTGACATGGTCTTCTGTAAATTACTGCTTTGTGTAATCTGATCTGGCATCTTAGCTGTCAAAATACAGCTCGTCAGATCAAAACCTTGAATCTCTGGTTTATGAGAAGTTCTGCCTTCCTGTAGCCTCGATAAAATTCTTAACGGAAATTAGACTTTCCAAGGGGAGTTACACATCAATTTCCTCAAAAGCAAGATGCTGCTGCAAATTGGCCTTGGAACAGAGGACTGGAAGGTGTTGCCTTGGATCTCCTACCTATTTTCTGTGGCCATGGGGAAAAGTATGCTAACAGTACAACTGCCCAGAAAGGTCCACAGATGCTTCACAACTAACTTTTCCAATATGCCAGAAGACACTTCCCCATCTGTTCTACTAACCCGAGAAGCACAGTGGAGACCTAAAGATGTAATCTAAATAGGCCAAATAAGCAGAAGTCATAAAGCATATGCTTAGTTCCTGCATGAGTATTTGCTAAATTCCTCATCTGTTCAATCCTACACCTTACACTATGCACAATACAATGCAAAAGCATACCAGAAAGTCCAGTAATCATCCAATTCAAGAACCACTGAACTCCTGTCCCAGTTCCCCTGCCAACCTAATTGTGGCAATTAGCGTTATGCTGAAGATGTCAGGGGGAGGTAAAGAGCAGGAACTGCACAGCATCACACACATCTGTCTTTTCCTAACAAGTACCAAATCCAACACCTTAGAGGAAACTGGAAAGCAAAAGAAACTTCCAAGTTGAGTCACAACTCAAGGGTGAAAAACAGCTGGTCAAGAAGGCTGGCAGAAACCCTGAGGCAGGGGTTTGATGTAAATACACAATTTGCCCAAACACACAGCTTCTTTTGAAAGTCCCTTGTATAGATACATCAAGTAACTAATGAATTCCACAGCAACGTTACCTTCCTTCCCCCGCCTCTGGCAAAGCTACATTATGTTACTAAAAATTGTTCATCATTGGCATTTGCTTGAATTTGCACTCGTCAAACTTTCATGTAGTGAAGGTATCCATTTCATTTCACCTGTTTAGCCATATCATCACAAAGTGTATACAGGACAGAACCATCTGGATTTGCTGACAAATGGGTATAAATAACTGTATGGTGTGTGAACATGACAGGAAAGTGCAGAAAATCTAGAGAAAAAACAAACCCAAAACTGAAGAGAGTCATAAGCAATACCTTGTTTAAGGATGATTTTACTTCATGGTCCTCTTTGCATTTATTGTTGCTAACAAAGAGGGAAGGTAGTTATCATTAGGGCTGAAGGACATGCTCTAATTTGTGTAGGAAATTTTCAACAAAGCAACAAGAACAGGCTGAGGATAAGTTTTAGAAAAACATAGGAGGACTTGACTCCTAGAAAGTATATCAGCTCAAAATTTTTTCAATTCCTGCTGGAATTAATGAGAGAAGAGACACTTCATGTGGCTGCCTTTTTGAGAATGTCAGTCATGACCAGAATCAGAAGCAGTGGTTTGATATGTTAAATACAAATCAGACAGATGCAAGCCTAGCAGTGAAGGTGCTGAACCCAGCATAGTGAGACCAAATGAAATTTGGATGATGCAAGGGGAATGTAAGAAAGAGACACACTGGACTTTATTCCAAGGAAAGAAATTAATGGTTGTTGTAAGGAAATTAATTAAATTAGCAATGACCTAACTGTTCTGCTTGCATCCATTTGCTTTTCATACAAACACAAAGTACATTAGTACATCTGTTTCCTATAAATGCTTTCATTTTATGTGGTTTTTTAAGGGGTTTCCTGACTCCAAATGCAAGGCTGGATCCATCACTAACTACTTCTCTCTAGTAAGTGTTTTACAAGTGCTAGAAAATCAAGGAAGTACCTAATACTTTCTGTTTACTTTTAAATATTGTAAGTTATTTTCTCTCTATAACAATTATAAAAGGACTGATATTCTTCTGGTATAAATTAACGTCACTCCAATAAAATCATGGATTCTGATTTACACCAGAGTATTCCCAGAAAAAAATAAATTTCCCAGAATATTTACACCAGAGAGAATATTCTTTTTCACAGGTACATTGCAGTATGACCCTACACATTCCTCAAGCTATTTCTTTTCCTCATTTTTCCAAGACAATTTTTTCTTAGTTTGTGCTCACAGAAACTAGGACTTTAGCTTTGTGGATGGGTGACTTTTAGCCTGTGCTATGTTTCCTTTGCTTCTGAAGATATTAATATATTTAGGAACCTTTCTTCTATTGGAACCTCCTGCCAGGGTGCTGTGCAAACCATGGCAGAGGTGGAGACGAGCACTCCTATATAGCATCAATAGATCAGGGACTGAAGGCCCTGGGCTAAGCTGAAATGGGGCTCCTGAGCCCATGGACAGGGGTGGGGTCCCACTGGAGAACCCTGACATCTCTGGCAGACTTTTGGGGGTAATACTTCTGACCTGAGATGGAGCTTAATTTTATCTTCAATAAATCATAGTCACAGAAGCCATCTAACACACTATTAGATTTTGGTTCAGTACAAATGAAGAAGCCTTGGGCTGTTCCCTGTCTGCTACATAGGATGGAACCATCTGGCAAAGAAAAGTCAAACCCCTTTGCCCATTTAGCAAATTGCTAATGCCATTCCAGGGCATCTAACTGCCTTATTAAAAGATGCTGCCATTTTACAATACAAACCGCTGATCAATAAAACTTCTCAAGAAGAAATTTGCTCCCACATATTGCAGAGGTAGCTATATTTTGGTAAAATTCACACCAAGTTAGATACCACATGTTGACAGTTAGCCAAGTGGATTTTTTGCCAGTCACTTCTTGCCTCCTTTCACCTGTAAGTGCTTTGAGGTCACAGTTCCCAGATATTCCCGGGTGGTGACATTACACTGTAAGATACCGTCTTACACACTTTTGAAAGATCAGTGGACCTGGGCCTTTCCTTGCTCCTTGCCAGACTCCTCCATAAATACTGAGTCAGCTCAGTTGCCCTTAATGAAAGCAAGTCAGGCACAGAGCCAACCCAGAGCCAGAACTAGCCATAATGGAAACCATGTGCTACCGATTATGGTCCCCAGGAGCTATCTGGTGCAATCTCAACAGAAGTCAGGCAGATCACCTGAGGAGGAGACACCCAGGAGCAGGCCCATCACTGGCAATGGGAAGAATAATGCCATCTGTTGTGCCAAATGCATATCCTGAGGACCTAGACCAAAGAAGGACCATGGCTACCCCTTCAACATTCACCCTCAGGAAAGTAACGGAGAGTGACAGCTGCCCTCAGTGTGCAAGTGTATTAGCTCTACTGTTAATTGTGGTTTTGGTCAGGAGTCAGACTCAGGCTTTGAATATAAGAGATACAGGAGTGAGCATCAGGAAGAAGGAGCCCTTGTTCAAGACTTTTCCAGTCTTCCAAGGCAGGGGAGGAAGGTCAAAGCAATGAGTGACCAAAGAGACAATAGGTCACTGGGGAGCAAGAGTGAAAGGGAAGCAGCAGAAAGGTCCAGGAACAGCTCTAGTTGGAAGGCACAGGACCAAAAATCTCACATGAACAGCACTGCTGCACATAAGGACTCCTGCCTTACGAACTGCTTTGTCAGCTGTGATGGTTTCATTTTTTCTTCTTCTGAGCACACTTACAGCTCGCAGAGGCTTTGCCAAAAGGAAAGCCTGGCTCTCTGGCTCTGTGGACTGTGCCTTTTACCATACACTGGCTAGTTGTGCTTGTCATGGTCTGACCAACACCAGCACAGAAGCTCCCCACATCCAACGACTTTACACTGCCAGGACATTGTCCCCCCATCCTCCTCTTCCCAGGCTTCTGTTCCCTGCATCCTATGGCAGAATTTTAAAAGCCAATGAGACACAGTCATTGAAATGCAGTAAAGCTGAGTTAGGCCAGACTCCATCCCTCCACCTGGCCCAACAAATGATAAATAGTCATGTGTCAAATTTCAGCAAATGACCTGCGGGATATAAATCTGAACTACAGTCTTAGGTAGTAGAGTAACACTGTGAGAAGTATTTCCCAGAATAGTAGATACCTCCACTGACCTTTTCTATGTCTATAAACACAGCTTCACCAGGGAATATTTAGCTTGGCTTCCCCCCTCATCCTGGGGGGAAGAGGTACTTTTCTATGTCTGAAACGACACAGATCAGTGTCACAGGAACATAAGAACAGCTGTACTGGATCACCACAGACTCCATTTAGCCAACATCCTGTTACCCAAGAGTGAGTGCCCATGGAGGAATACTGGGCATAGAAGGCTGTTGGGTTGATAAGCCATAATTTCCCATTTGTACATGCAAACTGACTACTCCAAATCACCTTCTTGTCCTTCATTTGTTTCAAAACAGTTTAAAGGATTATTTACTCCATCACCTTCCTGGTGATTTTCGTGGGGCTGACAAGATCCTCCTTTCCCTTCTTGAAGATATAAGTGATATTGGCTTTCTTCCAGTCCATAGGAACCTCTCCTGATCACCATGACCTTTCAAAGATTATCAACAATGCCCTTGCAATAACACTGGCACTTGTGGTTTCATGCCATCAGGCCCAATGGACTTGTATGTGTATTGTTTAAATATTCCCTAACCTGATCCTACTCCATCCACAGAAAGTCTTCCTGCACTAGACTCTCCCACTGGTCTTAGGAACCTGGGATGCCTGAAGGCCAGTCTTACCAATAAAGACTGTGGTAAAGAAGGCAATGCATACCTTAGCCCTTTCCACCACCTTTGTTACCAGGTCCCATGTCCCTTCCAGCAGTTAGCACACATTTTCCCTACTGTGCTCCCGATTGCTGCTGATGTACTTGCACGAGCCTGTCTTGTTGCCCTTAACATCTCCCACCATCACCTCACTTTCAATTCCATGGGATTTGGCTCCCCCAACCTTTCCTCTGCATGCTTTGACAGTGTCCCTGTATTCCTCTTGGATCACTGGACACAGTTTCCATCTCTTACATGCTTCCTGTTTGAGTTTTGTCAGGAGCTCCTTGTTCATCCATGCAGGTCTCCTGCCACCTTTTCTTGATTTTCTTCTCATTGGAATGGACCTTCCTTGAGCTTGGATGAGGTGATCCTTAAAAACAAACCATCTCTTCTGGATCCCTTTCCTCTCCAAAACTGTATCCCCTGGGATTCTTTCAAGCAGATCCCTGACAGGTTAGTGTCTGTTCTCCTGAAATCTAGGGTTGTGATCTTGCTTTTGCATGGCTCCCTCCTCTCAAGATCTGGAATTCCACCATCTCATGGTCACTGAAGCACAACCAAGGCTGCCCCCAATCTTCAAATCTCCAACTGGTTGTGATCCATGTGGACTAAAAAAGCATTATATGTTTTAACATAGAATAAGCTCTTGGCTACTCATAAGCTGCCTGCAGTTAAGTTACATACTTAAAAAGAAAAATGTGCACCAAGAATAATATTTAAGAAACTCATGCTCACCGCCACTGTATTTAGACAACCACAAGAAAAAACCACCTTAACTGAAAACATTTACACCAGGCTCCTTAGACCCCTGTCTAAAGTATGAGAATCAAAACAAAAGATTTTAAATGCTTGTAGTTCCATACAGCTATCATTGCCATCTATTTTATAATGTAATAAATGGATACCTTATTTGTTTTCTAATATTTATCCTCTTTATAAGAAACAGAATCCCAGCCATTGCTTTCTGTTTCTGAATGATACTGTAGGATGTTAGCCCTCTCTCTCAGAGCACCTATTCCTTTTCGGCAAAGCACTCTGAGGCAGTACAGAGAATTTTCTGGGGATATATTCTCTTTTCCTCCACCTTAATTTCTAGTAAATTTTATCTAGTGGGTTGGAAAAATCGTGAGAACAGACTTACTCATAATATTTCTATTTCCTTTCCTGGCAGATACACATATCTGAGGTTCATGGCTCATGTATTTACATTTAATCATCAAGTATTTTCTAAATTCAGAAAAGCTTCACGTCACTTGTTATTTTATCCAAATTGCTCTCACTAGGAAAAATGCAGATGGAGACAGCAACTTAGCAAGCTGACTGTAAATGCTGACCTTCTGCATCCACAGGGTTGCAAGAGATTTCACAGCACCTGGCTTATGAAATTACTTTTGAATGTAAACCACAAATAATCTAAATTAACTAGGATTCTATAGTGAGCCCTATATTCTGTGACAGTGTTGGGGAAATCTTAACCAAATTAAGGATGTGCACACTGAGAAATGCCATTTCTTATACTGGAGGTAATAACACTGATAGCTGTGCTTGGACCAGTAGAGTGAATGGAGTTTTCCCTAGCATTGCCAGGGCAGACAACCACGCTAACGGGAAGAACGAAGGGAAAAGGAAAAATTCCTCTGACTACAGCATTAACGTGAACTTCTAGGCTCTCTTGGCTCTAGCACAGACTTGAAGTGGGCATGAATTTGGACAAATCATTTAATCTCTCTAGAACTGCAACAGACATCTCAAGAATAAGATGGATAGCATTGTGCTTCTATTGACTTTTGTCTGTTATGTTGGATTAGATTAAAATAATTGTAGGTAAATTATTTGGAGGGCAATTCTTCGCCTAAGAGCATTAGCTGGAGTATCTAAGGAGTACTGTTGTATAGAACTGCAGTGCTCTACTAGACTACACACATAATATTGTAAATATGTGTGCTTAACAGATGTATAAGGTTTCAATGGTAGATGCCTTAAAATAATAGTCTGTAAACTCCCATGAAAAACTATATAATTGGAAGAAAAAAATCTAGGTTTTCCTGTCAGTTTGAAATACAATCAATCATAAGGCAATACGATTACATGACTTGGAAAAGAGGCCAAGATGGGATAGTGATGGCTTCAGGGAGTCTAATATTGAGGGATTGCCAGCGAGGTATCTAATTTTTTTTGTCTGATTATTATTGTTTATCTTTTTGGAATTGTGTTGGGGAGCAAGGACTGTCATAGCCTACGTCTGGAAAGCAGTTAGAATAACCTGGCTGTCACCACAGCTCAAGAAATAACACAACACATGTCCAGGAACAGGGGGATATTCACTGTGCCATGACATGTTAGCAGAAATGTCAGGCAGAGGTCAAATTTGTGCAGAACCAGTTAAGTGTGAACAGGTGCGATCAGACCACCATGAAATAACTCTCTGGTTAAGTCCTTCTAAATGAGGCATGAGACACTCTACCCTAGCAGTATTTGTAAGCTTAAACCATCCTATGGCCACAGTGTATCTGACACTATTCCTAAAGCAAGCAAGCGAGAGAAACGGACATCCTTAATTACTGATGTATCATGAAAAATATTTATCCTGTTAATATTGTGGATTGCTCCCTGATGTGGGAATTATCAAAAGATATTTTCCTTTCCTACTGTTATTGAATGAAAGAAGAAAACCTGTAAATAGTCTGCGTGTGGAGTGGCATACTTTCACTAGATCATTTCATTAGAGTGGGAGAGAGTCATATAGCAAGAGGATTACTTTGCACTTCATGCAACAAAAAAATGGCTTTGCAAGCCCAACATGTAGCTGTTTTGCAATCTGCAGGAGGCTGTGCCATTGCTGACTAAGTCTCAGTGCCTCCACACCAACTTAAAAACCCTCCAGGCTTTTTCACTTAACTTAGAAATTAGTTATCATAGAATCATAGAATCATCAAGGTTGGAAGAGACCTTCAAGATCATCCAGTCCAACCGCCTACCTACATCACCACTAAACCACATCCAGACACATCTTGAACACTTCCAGAGACGGTGACTCCACCACCTCCCTGGGCAACCTATTCCAATACCCAATGACCCTTACAGTGAAAGAATTTTACCTAATGTTCAATCTAAATCTCCCCTGCTGCAATTTAAGGCCATCTCCTCTCATAATTAATTCAGGCTGTGTTGGCATTTAGCAATGGAGACACAGTGCACACTGATCCTTCAGCAGAACAGCACGAAGACATGGCTAAAGCATGCCTAGCTCCCCACTGCCCGGTATGTTCAGTTTGTTCTACTGAAAACTGAGCACAGGAATGGAAAACTAATGTCTGCTTGTGTCCTACTCTGATCTCAGACGTGATGTTGCCAGGGCATAGCCCCACAGCCAGAAACCCCAGAGCACACCAGTTTATGCATAGTCCTAGAGTTTCCCCTGCTGGAATTGTGGGCTTCACGTCTTCACCATTCACCTTGCGAAGCGTCACTCAGATGAAAATGTGCTCATTATGCCTTGCTTTCTGTGTATCATATAACATGACAGCAAGCGAAATATAAATCACACACGTTCTCATTTGTGTGGCTTCTCTTGTAGTTCTGCAAACTGAGTATGGATAAAAACTCATCCTACTGCCTTAATCACTGTTAACTTGCATTTGCAAGGTGCATTCTGAAAGCACTAAATTATAACCATTTAGCCCTTGGCATGTTGGAAGATGCATCATGCTAGTGAGCAAATCTGAAAAAAGAACCTGAATTAGTGGCTGACCCACTGGGTAGTGCAGCTTTTTCTGGTATAGGATAAAACTCAATCTGTAACATTATGACTTATATATGTGCATATACATTTATGCATATAACTATGATAATATGCATACTAAGACATAAATATGCACACTTACACAAATAAACCAGCACTGCTAATGCATCATGCTTTTTAAGAGCTTTTACATCTTTGGGAGCAGGGGAAAATCCTGTTGAGATTCTGTCATGTCTAAAAAAAGGCTCTTCATGATACAGCCTTTTCTGCATTGGAGAAGTATGGGCATACTTCAAGAGTCTTTCTCTGCTGCCTAGATGCTTATTTTCATCAAGTTTGTAGTGAACAGAACTAAGCGATTCACCTGCCCATCCACTCTGACTGAAACAGACCAAGGTTTTCGAAAGTGCTTCAGGATCTGACACATACAAACTCAGAGCGAGATTTCTAAACTGTGTTTCTTTAGAAAGCCAGGCTAATTGTGTGCTGTGTTGTATCCAACACTGAAGTCTAGGAAGTCAGGCAAAGTATAAATTGATGCTGAATTTGACTTAGTGTTTTGTTATTCAGATGTGTGCTGAGTGCAAATAAATTTAAATACCGTGGAGTCCAATTTTGGATTGTTTGTTCATTGTTTCTTAACGCATCTTTTAATCTGCTGTGGACAACTCTATCTCTTCCTTTTTAGGGAATGTCTTAAAGATATAATTTAAACTATCTCATAAAAAGTTCATCACTGTCAGACAGAGATATGTACAATTGGGCTTGCGCATGGCTATTTTTTTGATTCTGTGAACTGTTTCCTTTTAGGGGAAAATCTACTGACAGGGCAAACTTCTACTAGTCTTCATTCAAGGGAGGTAGATATATAGTTATTTGCATTCTGTACCTGCTTCTTTGTGTTCATTATACTTTCTACCAGCATTAAATTTGTATTAATATTTTTGGTTGATACATGCCAGCTCTTCAGATCAGCCAGGTCTTTTTATTTATGTATGTAAAAAGTCTGCACATGGTGGAGTGCACACAATCTAGGGAGGGCACACAGTCTAAAATTAGTAGGGAGGACACACAATCTAAAATATTGAACTTTGACATTTTCCTTCTAAAACTCATGCAATAATACATTCAATCACATTTCCTGATTAAAACTAAATGTCTTTTGAACATGTTTACCTGTCCAGTTAAACCACTTTTCTAGTTATAAATGTGTGTATGATGTAGGAGACTTCAAAAAGGTATGAAGCTTTTTTCAGTTAGAAAGCTGTGTTACTGGGAAATATCCTTAGATATCCTAACTGAATAAACCAAGAGTTCATCACCTCAGCTGCAAAGGAATACCCTGAAAAGCAAAATATTACACAGTTTTGGTGGTTTTCCTGCTTTCCACAATGTAAGAAGTTGCTTTAAGTAGATTTCACGTAAGTTCAATAAAACTCAGAATCACAGAATCCT
>VZRW01007993.1:0-31678 GCA_013398125.1 Aegotheles bennettii
GTTCCTCTCAGAAGGCAGTCACCTTCATATCTGATTGCACCTCTATTTCGGTGTCATCACTAAAAATACTAAATAGCATTGACTTTGTACAGACTTCTCAAACACCCTGTTCATTGCATCTTTTGGGTTGGAAAGTTCACCACTGGTAGCAGCTAAATATTTGTTTCCGCAATAGCTAAGGAACAAAATACTCTTGTTTTTCGGTTTCTGTGTATTCTCTGTATAGCCTGTTGTTTCACTTTCAATGTATCTCCATTTATCTGAAAGTATGCATTCTGAACTTTTCTCTTCTCCTATTTAGATCATCACAAAATTATATTTGATGCTTATAAAAAATAGTGCATCAGTTGTAAGATTTAACATAATGCATATATACAGTATAAGAATAAACATAAAGCTATCAAATTATTTGAGCAGCTTATATCTCTTTGTGAGCACCTACCAGTGTGTTTTACTTATTAGTACCAAAAAAGTGATTCTTCTTAAGGATTCTCAACTACAAGTTTGCCTTTTTTCTACTAAACAAGTTGAAACCAGTGTTTCCTGCTTATGAATTTTAAATTATTTTTAATTTACCTTTTCCATACTATAGTACCTAACATAATATTCTAGAGAAAGCAGTAAAAATTTAATATCACTGTATCATATTGTGGGGAATTTACATATGTACATATGAGAAATAATTGGATTGTTTGGGACAAGGGATGAGAGGGCTCTTGGTGAGATTGGGCTGAAGTGGGAAACTTGTGTGTGTAATGGAAGAGATCAGAATGGGCTTAATGAAGTTAGGATCTGCTCTTGTCAACTTTTAGATGCATTTGCAAATGATCAGTTGCGTTAGATTGATTTTCTTATTTCAAAAGTAATAGCACAGATGCTTTATCTCTTAGGGTCTTATGGGGAGTCCTAAGGTGATTTAGTTTTTTAGATTTTCTTTTTCTAGCATGTTAGGAAAAGGCTAGGGGGGTGTTGCTTCCTTATAGGTTTTGGAGGAAGGTTGGTTTTGGTGTGTGGGTTTTATTCTGTGTTTTGGTTTGAGGTTTTAGGTTTTTGGGTGGTGGGTGTTGTTTGTTTTATTTTTTTAAGGTTTCCAAATTCAGAGTGGGGGTAGGTTTTCTCGGGGGGCAGCAACCTTTTCCTTCTATACTTTACAGGAATTCTTCTGACAGACTGATCCCTTCTTTGGGATTTCACTGGTACAGACATTTGTGATCTGAAGATCGTAGTTTGTTTGGAGGTTCTTTTTGTAATCACTTCTGTCTACCTTTTTGGCAACAGTTGAAACTCAGAGTGTGTCAGATGATACAATCAAACTACTCTTTTTTCCTGTGTTTGTTTTTAAATAAAGGAAGGGTACTCTTCAAGAATAGTGCCTTTACTTGGAGTTATTTTCTAGATTTCCTCTAATCAGAATAAATCTTTCAACTTTTTCACAAGTACCAAGGATCAGCCTTTTGTTTTTCATTGATTGGCAAGTATGGCATTGATTGGCAAGTATGATTGGCAAGGATGTGCCTCTTCTACCTTTAGAAGATGAATCCGTTAGTGGTTTCATACAATCATCCACTAAGAATGATACAAAGCTGTGGAGTTGTGATAGCTGACATAGCTGGGTAACATGTTTCTGCAGCATGTAGTGAACAGATGATGGATGCTATGTCTCTACATTGCATCTTGATTGGTAGGCCAAAATGTTGCGGGTTGCAGAGGGTTCTCTCGAGCAGTGTTCTCACTGACATGCTATCTTTTACATGTTTTGACCTTCTATATTATCTAAATAATTAAACATAAGTTAATGTTGTGCCCATCTGGGTTTTTCTCTGTTTATCTTTAAATACATTTTACAAGCCAAAAATCCCAGATTTGTGCAACTGCAAATTCCAAACAGCTTGTGCTTATTTTTTTCTAATTTTGATTCTAGTTAAAAAAGTTTCTTCATAGAATTTATAATTCTTAGTAAATTCTGCTTTAGAAGATGAAACACTATTATTCTTGTTGAAATAGAAAGGGAGTTCTGTATGGATGGATTATGAGATGGGGTGGAGGCAAGGGAGGGTTGTTAGAGTGGGGTTTTTTTGCTGTTACTGTGTTACTGTTTACAGTCAGAATTGCAGTATGGGCTTTTAATGTGATGATTATGTTACAGTCAGGGTAGGAAACTGGGATGGTCATTAAGACTTGGCAAATTCTTGTCCAGTTTTTGTTGTTCCTTTGCTGATTGATCAAGCCTCTAATAGTGAAAAGAAAGAAATGCCATTGATTATTTTTAGTAAAGTTACTTTAAAAGATTTGAATAAACTGCATAATACACATACGTACACACGTGCACATACATTCTTGCATAGCAGTCTTTTCAGTCTGTATACGTTATAAGACTATTCTGCTTTATGCAAAAATTACTTAGTATACTTTTTATTTATATTAGAGCAAGGACAAGATTGCATCCTACAGCAAAACTCCAAAAGTGGATAGGAGTGATGTGGGAAAGGAGATGAAAGAAAAGTCTTCCATGAAACGTAAACTTCCTTTTACTATTAGTCCATCCAGAAATGAAGATCGCAATTCAGACACAGGTAGAACCTTTTTATTTCCTTAACTAATTATTTGTTGGTATAATACGTCCTAATTTAATTACTTGTATATTATGTTGATTATTTTTTTCCCTATAAAAAAGGATACTAAGTATAAAAGTTGCTTGCTTGCTGTTGATTGTTACATCTCAGTCTGACAGGCTTTCATCTTATCATTATCAAGAGCTAGCATGTCAGCATAGTTTATCTACATTTTCCAGTTGTTTCCTAACCTCATTCTTTTGGTTCTATTCTAGTAATAAATCTTTCTTTTCATTGTCATCTCTAGAGGTTCATTTGCTAAATCAAGTAAACTGATGAAAAGACATGTAAGTGTCTTGATTTAAGACTCAGCTGTCAGCATTTCAGTCTCTTTTGGGGAGGATGGGGAAGATTAGTAGATGTTCATATAAAAGCAAAAGTTGCTAAGGTTATGGAACTAACTAAACTAGCATAGTATCCTATGTTCAGGATACCTTTTCTGCACAGGCTGGTAGTTCTTCCTAACTTAGGCATGTTCTGTTAGACCTGATCTCAAGACTTCAAAATACCATTCTTAACATGGCTCTTTTCAAATCAAGATGGAGAGATCTGGATGTATTCCAAAAGTATGGTTATCTCTGAGTCTAGGTTATTAGTTATCTATGTCATAGTTCAGTAATAGTTCTGTTGGTAGCAAGACAGCATCCTTGCCCTTTGGAAGGCTCCCAGAAGGCATGTTCCCCAAATTTCTCAGAGGTTCAGTACTACAGTTTCTTATACAGTGCTCATTGTACATTTGAATATTTTCATAAACAGGTAATTCCCTTAATATCTTAGATTTAAATGCAAGATAGAAATATATACCTCAGTACATATTTAGTTTAATGCAGATTTGGTTGATTTAATGCAGAAGATCTGGCTCCTGGATATTACATACATATTTTTGTTACTGTAAAGAGAATATAGTGAGAAATCCAAATTTGAAATAGTCATTATGAAACAATACTCTTGGCTTTCAGTGGTTTTACAGAATTCTAGAGTCTTACACTATTCATGATACCACTTGATTCTGAAAAGACCATGTATAAATTAGAAGTGTGCTCCCAGCATTTGCTTTATTAAATTTATTGCTTGGTATTAGACCCTAACTGTTTTTCATAATGAAAATAAATATATTTAGAAGTAATATTTAGCACTTACCTGATGTTTTCTGTGTTGGAAATCTTTTGTCATCTCTCCCCACACCCATCAACTTCAAATAATTCATTGTCACAGCATCTTGTAAGGTAACGTAATTTTTTGTTTCCCTTGCTATAGCATCTATTATCACAGTTGCCACAAACAAGATGGATTACTCTAGGCACTTAGACATGCACAAAAAGACAATGCGCACACTACAAAGTCTTTTTCTTACAAGTTGTAGCAGGGAGATGAAGGAAGCAGTTCAAGTAGGGCCAAGAAGTACTTAATATAACAATAGAAGACACATAGTTTGTAGCTGCTGTGTAGCAAACATCCTAGCTTGTTGTCCATTTCGTTACTGCTGAGGTAAGTAGGTAGGAGCAACAACCCTGTTTCACAGGTGAGGAGGAACTTGGTACCTAAGCTTTCCACAGACTTTAGAGACAGGAGCATTACTAGCATGAGAAAACAGTTCTTACAGCACTAATTCTGTACCTAACCAATTAGATTAGACCGGTGGGAATTAACCATTTAAGCCGGTGCCAAGTTTGGCACTGACGTGGGTTAGGACTGACTGACATCAGTAATCATGAAATGCGGTGTTGCTTCTGACACAAATTTGGCATTGGACATTGAAAATATTTGCCATCACTAAGCTGTTACCTCTGACAGAAGACTCTCCCTGCTAATGTACAGAGAATGGCAAATGTTATTTGAGAAGGAAGAAAGTAAGTTTTTGCAGATGAGAATGTAACCAAATACAGAGGGAAAAAGAAGAGGTCATGAAAAGCTTTTTATCATCAGCTAGTAGTGCTAGTGTTTAAAATACTTTTTTTAAAAAAAAATTCCCAATTTTCTTCTGATACTTTGTGGAAATCTGTAGTTGTATTCTAGGGAAATGATCAAAAGCTGTATATACAATTCATAATTAGAAAGATTCAAAAAAATTATGAGATACTGTTCCATTCTTCCCACTGTCCCATTGCAGTTCTAGACTGTATTTCATGCTTTCCCTATAGTTTTATTTTTAATAGCTTTCCAGTATGGTGGGGTTTTTTTATTTCAGAGTTCAGAATACAAAAATGTTCTTACTGCTTTGCTAAATAGTTTCTCTGTAACAGGTAAGACCACTCAGTTTGATTTTTCAAATGTTTTTAAAAGATCCAGGGTTTTCTAAAAATATGTCTGGGTAAACAAAAATCAAGAAATACTCACAATAATTGGGTTGCTTTCTATTTAGGTAGGTAAGTCAGTCAAAGAATGGGAATACCTAGATGTTAGAGCTTTACATCATTAGAGCTGTCTCGGTTCTTTCTCCAGAGTATTCATTCATGAACTGAGATTCTTGTCTTTTTTCATTTATTTTTGTAAAAATTGCACCCTGCAATTCCACCTCTTGGTCTTTTTTGTGGTGGGGTTCTTTTGGTTCAGGTATTGTCTAGAAACTGTAAGTGATAATGAATGTGGATAGCTAAACTGAATGTTAACTTAATTTGGGAATAATTTTTTAAATTTGATTCTTACAAAACTTCACATAAAGTAAATTTTACATCCGGTCAGTTTTGGCAAGACTGAAATCAAACAGCATTTGTAGTGTTCCTTAAGAGTCTAGAACAATTCTAGTCCTCCTGTTTATATAAATTTAGATTTAAATCAATGTTTTTTGCCTGAGAAACTGCTGCAATGAATTAGAATAGAATAGATTGATTTAGGCTGGAGAAGGCCTTTAAGATCATACAATCCAACCCTTAACCCAACACTGCCAAGTCCACCACTAAACCATGTCCCTCAGTGCCACATCTACACGTCTTTTGTATCTCCAGCGACGGTGACTCAACCGCTTCCCTGGGCAGCCTGTTCCGGTGCTTGATAACCCAACTATTTAATTAGTGTTAAATATTTCCAGATTTAGCCTCTAGGCTACTTAATAATTTCATACTGGTTAGAACCGAGTCTAGTTGCCTCAGTGTAGTCATGCAGTGCCAGCTGAGAAGTCTGCATGGGGGCTGAAAGATAATTTGAGTCACAGGAGATCTGTGGCCTTCTGAAGAGGCCAGCAGGACAACAGCAGCACCTGAGATTGTACTACAGTCCGTCTTTAAGCAACAGTGTCCTATTCTCAGTTTCTTTTGTTGTGAAGGGATGTGTCTGTTATACTGTCCTGGTTTGGACGGCTGTCCTACTGAGGCCTCTGTTATCACATCCCCATTCTTTGATCAGAGCAACCGCAAAAAGCTAATATGATACAGATATACTGCAGTCAATTTTATTTATACTAAAAATTTTGCAGTATAGCCTTAACAGTTATTCAGGTTCATCTTACAAAGAATTCTACATGCAAGCCTTGATTAAGACTGGTAGAATTGAAAGTGGAAGGAGAAGCATTTTACATACCTTCTTAATATGTACTCTGATTTTAAAGTCTCCCAATCATAGTCATAGAATGGTTTGGTTTGGAAGGGACCTTGAAGATCATCCAGTTCCAAACCCTCTGCCACGGACAGGGACACCCCCCACTAGACCAGGTTGCTCCAAGCCCCATCCAACCTGGCCTTGAACACTGCCAGGGAGGGAGCAGCCACAGCTTCTCTGGGCAACCTGTGCCAGTGTGTCACCACCCTCACAGGAAAGGATTTCTTCCTAATATCCAATCTAAATCTCCCCTCTTTCCATTTAAAATCATTTCCCTTTGTCCTATCACTCCTAATTGCTTGTCCTATTCCTTGTAAAAAGTCCCTCTCCAGCTTTCCTGTAGGCCCCTTCAGGTACTGGAAGGCTGCTGTAAGGTCTCCCTGGAGCCTGAACAACCCCAACTCTCTCAGCCTGTCTTCATAGCAGAGGTGCTCCAGCCCCCTGATCATCTTTGTGGCCCTCCTCTGGACTCGCTCCAATAGCTCCACGTTCTTCTTATGCTGAGGACTCCAGAGCTGGACACAGTACTCTAGATGGGGTCTCACGAGAGTGAAGTACAGGAGGAGAGTCACCTCCCTTGACCTGCTGGTCACACTTCTTTTGATACAGCCCAGGATACAGTTGGCTTTCTGGGCTGCAAGCACACATCGTCCACTCATGTTGATCTTGTCATCAGCCAACACTGCCAAGTCCTTCTCCCCAGGGCTGTTCTCAATCCATTCTCCACCCAGCCTGTGTTTGTGCTTGAGATTCCCCTGACTCATGTGCAGCACTGTCACGGTTTAATGCTTGACCAGCAATTAAACGAATGACAGTCGCTCTCTATTATCCCCCTTCCTTCCCAGAAAGGGAAAGACAATAAGCGAGAGAGACTTACAGGTTGGAAACTAAAATACACAACTTCAGTGAAACAGTAATGATGAAAAAGAAAATAATGACATGTATACAAATATACACAAAAACAATATCGCACCCTTCCCCCCAATAATGCTTGCGTCACCCCCGAGGCTGCAGGGCGGCCCTGGGAAAGTCCTGGGCTGGGCTCCTGGAGTCATTGGCAGATGGGAGCTGCAGTCAGGGATGCACAGTCAGGACCACACAGATCAGGATCAAAGGCAGGTGAACGAAGGGAGTCCTCCCAGGATGCCAGCTATGGATGAAGAGAGCCTGACCCTCGTGATCCCTCAGATTTATACCTAGTATGACACGTATGGGATGGAATACTTCATTTGGTCAATTTTGGCCACCTGTGTGGTCCGCTTCTCCCTGCAGGACGGTTGCAGGTGTGATCCCTTTCCTCCTTTTTGTTTCCAGAGCATAAGATGTTCAGCAGGACCAAGCAGTGGCCTTGGTCTGGATGCCATTCTCCAGCAGTAACTATAAACAATGAACGTTACCAGTCCTAGAAGCAGAGACTGACTGAAAAATGTGCAGTTAATTTCAGCAAGTGCAGTTACTTAGAAGAGACTTAACTGAAATGTAAAATTACTAAAAGAAAATTGATTCTGTCCTGGCTCAAATCTGGACAATGACCTTTCACTTGGTCTTGTTGAACTTCCAAAACCATAATTGAAAAGCTATCACTTATTTAGACTACTTATTATTTCTGTTTTGTTAATTTATTTTAATTTGGTTATTTTTAAATAACCTCTGATGTGGTTATCAGAGTAAGAAGAACAGGTAAGTGCTGCTTTTGCAAAGGATGAGTTTGTTTTCTCCATCTTACTAGTTTGAAGAGAGAAATTTGATTAAACACAACTGCAGATCAGAAAAACCTTTTCATTGTGAAGATAAGTGTAGACTTTTTTGTTTCAGTTTTGTCACTTAGTGGATTATTCAGGAAGAACAAGAGTTACAAATACACTGAATGTGCTCGTTTGTTGACCTTTCCTTGGAAATTATGTTCTCCAGGTTTTCTGTTTATAGTAGCATCTTGGTTTGGTTTTCTGACCCCTTCAAATTCTGTCCTTAATTCTGTCCTTAAAGTTGTCCGAACACAGGGCAGTCATATTTCTTTTAACGTTTATTTGACATCCACAAAAGCAAAACAACTGACCTCTTTGTGTTCCCATCATAGTAACACAGTCCCTATACTTGTGCTTCCCATATTTACAGAGGTTAGGAGGGCTACTAAAGGGACTGTTTACACCCTGTGTTATTGCTTGCTAGGTTTGGACTTACTATTCAACTATTAGAAGTTTCTTTAACCATTGTGTGGGCTAGAGGCAGGAAAGTGGATGTAGTTCTGTGTGTGTATGTGCATGTTGATTTTGTTAAATGAAAATGCCATAAGCGTGATTAATTGGATATCACAATCATACCTTGATACCTCTGCAGTGTACAGTGTACTGTGAGGTCTCTTCATCACGTTGTAATCTTTCTCTTTCACTGAGGATAGAAAGCAGCAGAGAGTCATGATGTGTTTCTCTTTAAAATAACTTGGGTCAGATTATCACAATCACGCAGGTCTCAGTAACTGTCTCTCAGTCTTTGTCATCTGCAGAATTTATCATCTTGACCTGCCTTCTACGGTTGTTAGTAATAAGCATATTAGTCTTTTTTTGTATATCATTCAATCTTATATTTATTTCAAGCGGTTCATATTTTAGCTTTGCATGGTTTTATTTCTTAATCCTGTTATACCTTACAATATGCACAATGATTGGAGTTTTACATTAAGCCAGACTATCATCAGCCATGAAGTTTGAATTTGATCTTTTTTGCTTTATTTCCTTTATCCACTAAGGTGGTTATTTTACCAAATGAAATATTCTGTTAGTTTGGCATGATTTGTTTTGAGAAATCCACATTATCTTAGTAATTTCTTTTTCTGAAACATTTAGAACTTGCTTGACTGGAAATTTGTAGTTTATCCAAATTAAAAAAATGAAACAAACCCAGATACATTATTGGTTGCCTTGAGACATAATCTGTCACTTGTAAGCCCTCCTGGAATAATTGCTGTTGATTCTGGTATTTCTTGTGCCAGTACATTTAAGTACTCTGAGGGAATTTTGTTAAGCTCTTCTGCAAGTGCTCAAATGCACCTAAATCACTGTTTTCACACACCTTGGTTAATTTTAAATCATTTTTTTAAAGTGTTAGGTGAAAGGCTTGCATTGCAAGAGGGAAATCTTAAAAGGAATGTGGTCCAGAAAGATTTGGCTGCATAATATGAAGGTTATTAAAGAAAGATAATTGATCATGAAGCCACTTGAAGAGTTTTTATTTTTTAAAAAAACAGATAAGAAATTCCCTTATATTCTAAGCACTGAAGAACACCAAAAAGTAACAAGAAAGTGAATATAAAAGAAGATATTTGTATTCCATAGACTTTGAAAACAAAATACTCAAAATCTAAAAAAACCACCCCAAACCTGGTTGACTTTAACAGTCAATCTTATACACAATTTTCTACCTAAACTTAATTTCTTAAACTGATACTAATCCTCTATTAGGGAGGTTATTACTGTTCAAATTGTATAAACATCAAGTACACAGCTCTGGAAAGTTTTCTGTTACCACAAGATAAAGAAAATCTAAAAAGTCGAAGTTCCTGAATATTAAGCTGATTGTCGTCTGCTAAATAAAGTGTACTGCGTGATGATGTTTTTGGAGCAGTGAAAAAAAATCTTATATTCTGCAGTAAGCATAATGGGGGTTCCCAATAATTTATAAAAATATTTCTGTGGATTTGTGTACCTTCTTTATCAACAGTTACATTGTTGTATTCCTTGGATTAAAATAAAAAAGTAGTTCTAAAAATTTCTCATTTATATGCCCTACTCTCTTCCTTTTGTTTCCTTCCACCCCTTTTGTCCCACGTTGTTTCATCTTGTGCATTTGGAAGTAGGGCATATGCATGAAATCTTGGGGGGGAAAAAGCAATAGCCTCTTATAGGACGTACTCCAGTAAATGGATTATCAGGTGCACCTGCTGTGTTCCTGAGACTTTTTCTTTTGTTTAAGACTTGTTGATCATATTAATTTTGTGTATTGAACTGTTTAGATTTACTGAAGACACATATGAAGTCTCTAAATTTTAATAAAATTGTACATTTTTTTGAGTGGTAAGGGCATAATTACAATATAACTTGATGGGAGCAATTGTATTCTTATTTTGTTTTAAACATGACGGATAAATTTGTAGGGTTTTTTAATATGAACATGGGTCTGTAGCTTTCCATTTTTTAAATATTCTCGCTCATAATTGTTTAGTCTGTAAAATCATATATTTCATATTTGGTCACTGTGGAATTCAAGATGCACACTATTTATGTGCCTTCCTAGGCCTCAGGAACATTGCATTACTAGAGCTTGTGTCTGTAATCAAGCCTAGACGATGAGATTTAGAGAGGGCTACTAAGGCAGAAAATGGGTTGAAAGGAAATGGGGTGAAACAAGGAAGGCCACAGAGAGGGCCTAAGGCAGAAGTGGAGAAAATAAAAATGTAAAGAAGAGTCAGTTTGGGGTTAATGAAATGTGGAATGGCATGGTTAGGAACCTCAAAGGGACTTAAGTGAAGTTTGCCTCAGTGGAGTCTTTTTTTTTTCTTTTTTTTTTTACAAAAAAAGTTGTTCTGCTTTTGTAGATGACAGATTTATTTTTTTATGAAATTTTTATCATACAGGTGTTTGTGGTTGACATTTATAATCATGGGGACAGTAATAAAAACAAAATCCCCACCCCTTACTTTGACTTAGCTTAATTGCATTTCCACTATTTGTTTTGGTGTGGCCCAAAATACAAAGATTAGCTAAGGCAGTATGAATAGTGTCTTGTTAGATGGTAATTGGTCAAGGTAAGAATAAGATGAAATAACTTAATATACAAAGAGCTAAAAAGGTCAATGTGGCAACCAGGTTTATTTAACTAATAGTAACAATCCCCAGCCAAGCCTCAACAAATTCCCAGCCAAGTTCTAGCATTTTAGTATGGCTGAGTCCAGTTTATCAGTCCAACACCTTTCCCCCCTGCTCCCCTTTCATTTATTACATATTCCCCTTTGTGATTTTTAGATCTCTGTTTTGTTTCATGTTCTTGCTTGGTTTATGGGAGTTAGTGCATCAGCCAACCACAGATGAGAAAAAGCAGGCAATGGACATCGTAATTGAATTCTGTCCCTGTCTTTATGGGCAGTAGTGTAGCCTGGAGGGTGAACTGGGATTCTGCCTGTAGGATGCAGAGTCCTGGCCAGCTATTAAAGGGCCTGTTGGAAAAGTGGTCGAAAAGGAGGCTTCCAGAAGGAGAAGATTTGGGAGAGTGAGCAGGGTCTCTGGAAATGCTAATACCAAACCTGAGCTTTTAGGAAAGGAAACCAAGGGAATTATTTACTTAGAGTTTGGAGGTGTTGTTTCTGTTGTTTGAGTCTGTTAGAATATTTTTCAGACCATTCCTTCTTGACAGTGGCAGATAGAAATTTTTTTAACTCTTTCAAAAATTTTATTTCCAAATCACCTAATTTGTGACTAAGGTTCCTTGAACCATCTTTTACATCCAGTGCATTTATATTCAAGTAGTAATCTTAGGGGCTCTGAAGGAAAAGGTAGACATTATAGATCTAATATGTAAGTAGAACATGTAAAGTGTTGAATTTGATAAGAACTTATAAAAACAGAAAAAGAACAGCCTGGAAAGACAAGATAATTAGAGAAAATGAATGGTCTTCACTACACATAATAGCAAACCAATATGTCTCTAGAAAATAATTAAACCAAGTAGGGAGATCTGTGAAAAATAGTTGTACCAAAAGAAATTTGGTGCATTGAGAGTTTGTGTTTGTTTGATGTTAAGATCAGTAAATATTGCTCCATTAAAAGTGATTTAGTCCAAGTCACTTAATCACAAATCAGTTGTTTTCTATCATACTTTTACCTAAATGCCTGTATTTGGTTTACAAGACCTTCATACAGAAAAATGAAGGAAGGAGTTTTGAAAAGGATGGAAGACATAGACCAAAGTTTACAAATTACACAAAGAAAATTATAGTTTTGAAGTTTGTTAGATATTAGAAAGTCAGACTTCAGAGTACATTGAACCAATCCGAAGATCTGCAAGAATTTGTAGGTACCGAATAGCTTTAGAAATTATCTGATGAAATTCAGATGTGTAAATTTTTAGCTCCTGGTTTAAAACTTGGACATGAAATATTAAACAAGTTTGTAAATACTAAGAAAAGGAAAGAAGTTATGTATATAAAATAGCTGTATATTTTTTAAGGACATGAATTTTGGAGAATAAATTGCTCCAAGGTAAAGTAGCAGGATGGCTTTGAGACAAACAATCTTTTATCCAATTACCTAACAAATACTAGTATTAAAAGTCTTTTTTAACTTTTAACATGGTGTCTTGAGAGAAGCAGAATAGACCACAGTCTCAGATCTGTATCAAGACTGAAAGCTGACTAGCTGATCTTACAGAATTTTTTTAAGCGCCTGACTTGATTCTCTGAAAATTAAAGTTGTGACATACAGAGTCTTCCTGCTGTGAAATAGGTATTTCACCTTTTAGATTTTTTTTAGTAATCCTCCTTACAGCTTTAAGTGCTTTAACTCCATAGCTTAACATTCTGATATGATTCAAACTGGTAACCAAAACTAATGTAAATACGGTAAATCATAGATGCGGTTTCTGGTTCTCATCACCTGCCACCAATTGCCTGTTCACATACCTTAGAATCATAGAATGTGCTGAGTTGGAAGAGACCCTCCAGGATCATCAAGTCAACTCCTGTCCCTGTGCAGGACACCCCAGGAGTCACACCATGTGCCCGAAAGCATCATCCAAACGCTTCTTGAACTCAGTCAGGCTTGGTGCTGTGATGACTTCCCTGGGGAGCCTGTTCCAGTGCTCTATCACCCTCTGGGTGAAAAACCTTTTCCTGATACGTGTCCTAAACCTCCCCTGATTCAGCTTCCTGCCATTAAAATGATGTTTTCATTTCTAGAAAAATGTTCTAATAGAACAGCAGTTTGAGTTTTTAACTGTTAATCTTCCAGAGAAGGAAGTTCCGGAGAAAAAGAAAATGAAGAAGGATGCTGGAAATAAGAAATCAACACCAGTTAGCATTCTTTTTGGTTATCCTCTGTCAGAGCGCAAACAGATGGCACTTCTCATGCAGATGACAGCAAGAGACAACAGTCCAGGTTATCTTACAAAGTTAACAGTTTAATTCTGCCTGTTTAATTCTGTCCCAGTCAGAATATTCTGAACCCTGGTGTTTTTCAACAATACTAGATTTTTATTTAATATTTTAATTATTTATAATTCTGTTAAAAAACTACTTTGCATTGACAAGTAATTTAATGAAAAATTCTTTACCTTCTGTATTTATGTGCAAAGCTTTCCATTATAATAACTATAAACCCTGAAAAGCTCCCTTTTTCCTTTGTTTATTTTTGCCTCTCAAACACTGTTCCATATGCATTACTTAAAAAACTAAATGTTACCTGTTTTTTTTATGAAGTTTAACTCTTGTCTTATTGTCTTAATTTGGAGCAGGATTTTAATTTGGAAGGAAGCTGGATCACTTGCTTAGGATTTAATGGGAAAGGGGAGACACCTTGTTTTTAATTCAGAACTTCAAACTATCCTTGGTCCAGTTGTAGTTTAAAAAATCTTCATATATGTGTATGTTCTACAAGTGTAATGTTTTTACAAAATTGGCATTTAAAAGTGAGTGGCTGCATTTCCTTAAACTATCCAGCCCACCCAAAAACATTTGTGTTGGCACAGCAGAGGAAATGCATTGAGTACAATACCTAGAAAGTAATTCCTTAAACTGGTATCCCACTATGTAAAAATATAGTGGAATTGTGCTGGAGAAAGGGGAAGCAGAGTAGATACTAATCTGTATGGTCATGCTTTGTCTTGTTTCAGCAGAATTTATACCAGAGTATGTGAACCTTGTAGTTTGGGTAGATTTCATCTGTCCTTGAAACTTACTTTAAAAATAGTGAGATTTTGCAGAACACCCTCTTGCCTGTTGCAGTTAGACATGTGGAGTGTCAAATACATCCTTTATTTAAATGTAATTGTGCACAGATTATTGTCATCTTTGAATGCAAGTGCTAAAATTAGGTGAAATAAAAATAGCGTTAACTTGAAGTGACCATATGAAAACTTATTTTGTAGATTCCACCTTAAGTCATTCCTTACAAACAACAACACAAAAGAAAACTGCAAACTCTTCTTCAAGGCAAAAAGACAAAGTTAACAAAAGAAATGAACGAGGCGAAACTCCTCTACATATGGCAGCAATTCGAGGGGATGTTAAACAGGTTAAGGAGCTAATCAGTTTAGGTGCAAATGTGAATGTAAAAGACTTTGCAGGTAAGTTGATACATGTTCTATTAGTTGTACAAATTGTTGTTATCGGGGGTTTAATTCCAGTTCATGCTATATGCAAATGGAAAAATATAACTGATTAGAAATTCTCAAATGAGGTTTTTTATTTCTGATGGCAGTGGGTAGTACTGGGGCACTGTAATACATAGTACACTATTAGAACAGTGTATTTATACCTGGAGCTTTCAGCTGTGGCCAGGGCTTTGGATACTAAGTATTTACAGAAATATGTGTGCACGCTTGCTGAACTCTGTAGAATTATACTATGCAAAGTCAGTAATTGATAATGAGATTGTAGGCTATGCGAGGAGATGCAAAGTTCAGTAACAGTGGAGGTTGTAGCACTGTAATGTACATTGTCTCCTTACTGGGACAGCTGTTATGCCCTGAAGCAAATGAGTATAGTATAGCTTGCACTTGTCATCTAGTGCTGCTATGTTAATGATAGTTTTGAGATGTCAATATTTGCTGTGATTTCAGCACTGATTGAGCTTTAAGGTAAGTTTTAACTTGTACCGTATTTTTAGTATCTTTAATTTAGCATCTTTCTTTCTGGTCTGTTTGTCTGTAAGACCTCCTAAATAATTTTTTGAACCTGCTGGCAAACTTTGACCTGTTTTGCTTTGGATACTCTCACAGCAGTTAAGTTTCTACATGTTTTAGTAAAAAATCTCCAGCAGAGTAAATATGAGATCCCCCCTCAAGTAATGCTTTCACAGAATATAGAACCATCAGGATTGAGTTCAGTAGCTGCCAGTTATTGATTGGCCAGGCACCAAATTAAATGCATTTACATACTGAGATAAGCCATAGTACTTGCTGGTTTTTCCTCAGCCAGTGTAAAAGGGCATAATACTTAGGAACTGGAGCACCGGCTAGAGATTTGGGGCATAGAAGGAGACTGGGGTAACGAGGAAGGATGGAAAAGGGTGAAAGGAAGGCTTAATCAGAGCATAAAGGGTTGGGTGAGGTGCAGAGGTTGTTGTAGGGTTGGTGTATAAGAGACATCTATAAAAGGATAGGATTCAGTAGATATTTCTGTCTTAAATGCAAGGACAAATCTAAAAAATAATATGAGTATCAAGTGCACATTATATAAACAGCATAACTAACTGCTCCTAATACTCCACCTCTCAACATTGGCTCTAAGATGAGGCTGCCCAGGACTGTCATGGAGAGGAAGAAAAGAAAAGAAGCAGAAGTAGAACCCTGTGAGATCTTCAGAGAAGTTGAGGGGAGAGATAAGAACAACTTGTTCACAACTTTAGAAAAGGGTGGGGAGGTTCAGGGGAAGACAGATCTGTAGAAATCACAGGGAGAATAGCAAAGGAAAAAGAGGAATTCATTCAGTACTTCCCATCGGCAGGCAAGTGTCCAGCCACTTCCTGAAAGCAGGGCTTCAGCAGGTGAAATGATTGCTTTGGAAGACAAACACTGTAACTACAAACATTCCTCCTTCCTGCTTCTTTGCCTGAGCTTTTATTGCTGACTGTGACATCATATGGTACAGAATACACCTTTGGTCAGTTTGGGTCGGCTGTCCCGGCTGTGTTCCCTCCCAACCTGTTGCCTGGGTGGAGGGAGAGAGAAAGCCACAATGCTATACAAGCACTGTTCAGCAGTAGCCAAAACACTGGTGTGTTTTGAAGACTGTTTTAGCCCCAGACTCAATGCAAAGCACTGTATGGGCTGCTATGAAGGAATTTAACTTCATAGCTTCATCCCAGCCTGACCTAGTACAGATATTTAACTAATTTTAAAGGCAGATGAAAGGATGAGAAGAATGGCTGAGAGCTGGTTCTGAGAATCATTTAGAATCAAGTCACTAGAGACTTAATTCAGAAGTCTGGAGGAGGTGTTTGGGATCAAGTGAGATACTTTTCCAATGGTAATCCAAAGTGAGAATCAGAGGGGCTGAGCTTCAGAATCCTGTGCCAAGGAAGAAGTCAAGAAGAGGGGGAGGATTTGAGCAGTGAGTCATGAGTAGAGAAAAATAAGAACTTAGGATGCAGTGAAGTTTAGAGAATTAGAGGTTTTTCAGCTAAGAATTTGGCAGAGCTAAAGGAGCAGAAAATGAATTAGTAATGGAGGAAGTAACCCTGCTCATGGGATATCTGCCAAATGATACTGTCGTGTGAGAAAAGAGTGGAGGAAACAGATGTTGAGAGCAAGCCAGGACAAGAGTTGGCAGGCCAGACATTGTGATAGGTTAGAAAGGCAAAGCAGTAAAATACGGAGAAGAATGAATTGCAGAGAGAATTAATAAGGGGGTCAGAGGGCTGAGAGCAGAGAAGTGTCATCATTGTGGGTGAGTGGGAAAAGGACAAATGAAAAGAAAATGGAAAGGAGAATGTGGTATCTGGGCAGTGTTGGAAGTGAGTGACCCAAGTGATTGGAGAGCATATTTAGTATACAAAGATCAGGAAGAAGTATTTTGCTGTAGAATAAGATAAAGCTTTTTTCTTTTTCTTTTTTTTCAGTTTTTTTTTAGTTGTTTTTTTTTTAATTTAAATGAGTGGCAGGTGAGAAGTTGAGTCAGAGACAAAGGTGAGAATGTAGAGTCATCAAGGTTGAAACAAATTACCTTACTGAGGGATTAAATAAGTTAGGGGTTTCTTGTACCTCATCTTCATGGATGTACAAGAACATTACTGATTGGACACAGAGTTCAAGTGAATAAACTCTTCCAGATTTGCACTGGTTATGTTGGAAACAAAAGTTGAATGCTTTCCCAGAACTGGGCTCTAAGAAGGCATCAACAGCAGGCTGGATGTTCAGGGCAACTATGAAGTGGAAGGCATCAAGTTGCGGAGAGGAAATTGTGGTAAGGAATAGAGCATATATGGGTCGATTGTAGTCTTCAGTTGAGGCTCTACTACGAAAAATGAGCACTGAACTTCAGATTAGCAATGTGGAAATCAAAATTGCCAAAAATTACCAGTATTCTAGGAATTCAGGAATAAGTTCTCTGTGAATATTTACCAATAGCTTGTTATCTAGACTAATAGCTGCTGAATGTTATTTGTGATTCCTGGTACATGTTAAATGGCTCTAAAGGAACATTGGTTATAATAATTTGCCATATCATTCTTTCCAATAGTGTGGTTTTCAAACTGTTTCCATATAGAATAATGTTACTCATATGTACACCTAACACTGTGATAAAATGCTCAATAGTTGAAGAATTTCTAACATGTCTAGTCTGGGTATTTTGTGCCAGATTTTGTCATTCACTATTTGGTTAGTGATTTCTGTGTTCAAATTTATCACAGTAAAATTTGGAATTTGGCATGAGTTTTACAGTTGATAAAGCATATGTTGTTCATCAGATGGATGGCATTACCTTCCTGCCAGCTACTGTGTGTGAGTGTATTTTGAAATGTTTCAAGGCAATAGAGATCTATAGCATAGGAGGAAAAAAAACCAAAACAAACTTAAATCTTTGACCTTACAAACTGATGATTACCACTGCACTATAGGTTGGACACCACTGCATGAAGCTTGTAATGTTGGTTACTATGATGTTGCTAAAGTCCTGATAGCAGCGGGAGCTGATGTGAACACACAAGGCTTGGATGATGATACGCCACTTCATGATTCTGCTAGTAGTGGGCATAGAAATGTAAGTGTACGGGGAGAGTGGGAGGGGAATAAATAAGTGGGTTGAAATGCTCAGACTTTAGAACAAATCCTGACTGTCCTCATTGCTGTCATATGGTTTTATAGTTCTGCTTCTGCTGTTTTGGGGGCATCCAAAAGTTGTTTTGGTTTTCTTTGTTTCATCTTGCTTTTCATCCTACTTCTACTGTCAGATATTTTCTACCAGTATCTGTTTTCTTAAATGTTTAAAAATGTCACTTTTAACTTTATTAAATAACCTTTTTTTTGAGAGACTTCTATTGTATACAATTCTCAAAAGAAAAATGTCTTCAAACAGTATACTGTGGGTTTGTAGATATATATAAAAATATCTAAAGTTATATATATCCCATATTTATTTTTATTTATTTGTTTATGGACTTGTAAATAGAGCACTGATGTATGTATATATATTCTTAATATTGTTATTTTTTTGATTACCAATAATGACATAGTGGAGAAGATAAATCAACTGTTTAGTAACTGTTTCTTATGGGTATCTAAACAAAAGTGAGTTTTTAGATTGAACTTGCAAAAATTGTAGAACAGGACCTCTTGCTTGTCTGGTCTCAGTATAGATATCTGTGGCCATCTCACTGACATGTATCGGAAAATTTCTGAAGTTTCATGTTAACACATCACTGTCTGGTGTATTTCCCTATCCTTAGCATGTAGGACCAAAAAAAAAAAGTAACTCATACTGTGCTGAAAATGCAGTGGTTGGTATCATTGTAGCTTCAACAATTTGTTGCCTGTGATACTAGAGTAATTGATGATTTTGCTGTATTGTATTCAATTGCAGATGGGGGTAGTTTGTTCCTCGAGTAAGATACTTGTATCTCTGTCAGGGATTTTCTGAAATGCTCTGGAAGCCAATAGTAGTGCTACTTGGAAAAACTTTTCCTGTTCCTTAGAATTAAGTGCTATAAAACTTGGAGCAAGGAGGTGAATCAGGTGCAGAGGAATAGAGAGCTTGGTAGGTGAGGAGCCAGATGGATTATGTGAGGAAATGCTAAAATAACAAGAATGAAAGGCCACTGTTGCATTTCTTCATGGTGATGCTGTGTCTGTGTGACAGAGGATGAGTTTCTTTAGAAGAGGTAATGGGGAAGACTAAGGAGCAGATTACGTATACCTGGACTTGTCATTCTAGTTGCTAAAGTCTCACTTTGCAGTCTCAGTTTCATAGGTAGGAATTTAGAATTGTGCACCATGTTATCTGCATTTTGTGTGCAATGGAAGATTTTTATGCTGATTAAGTAACAGGTTGTGGAAAACCTAAAAGTTTGTTTATTTAATGCCGCAGATCGTGAAGCTGTTGCTTAGACATGGTGGAAACCCATTTCAAGCCAATAAGCATGGGGAGAGACCTGTTGATGTTGCTGAAACTGAAGAGTTGGAAATGCTATTGAAAAGGGAGGTGCCCATCTCTGATGATGAGGACAGTTGCTCAGGTAAAGTAGCCATTTAATTGCATATTTCAAGTGCATCAGTTCACCTGAAGTTAGGTGTTGTTAATCTTTTGCATAATGTTAGTTACCAAGAGTTGCTGCAGGTAGCTATTGCTAAGGTTGCTTTCCACTTCTAGGTTTAGAGGTAGTTCTCAAATCTTTCAGTTGAATTATCTGAAATGTTTATTCTGACTTCTCTCTCTCTCTAAAAAGCCCTTCTCACTCTTCAGATCAACCCTACATCAGAATGGTGGTTTTTACCAGAGAAAGATACAGAGCAAAATACCATATTTATTATGACAGGAGTGGTTTCTGAGAGGTGGTCTTGGGGGAAGATATCCCTGAAGTCAATTATTTTGCATCCTTAGTAGATGACTTGAGAGCTAGTGTCTCACATGGGTATAACTTAGTTACACTTAGTCAGTAGAGTCCCTGCCAGTGGGGGAGTCGCTGGTTTGTGAAGGTGACCAGATAGTAGCTTGTTTATGTGAAGGCAGTAATTCTTGGGCCTTACTGTATTTCTGCAGATTAAAAGCAGGTATCACCTCTTGGAGCACAGAAAAAACTATTGTCTTCTTGAAAGCAAAAGATTCTTGGCCATGGGTGGCTCAAGTGCCAGGCAGGAACTTTTCATTCTGCTTTCACAGAATCTTCAGGAATTCAGATTCTTTTGATTAAGATAAATGAGGTGGATTGAAAACTGGCTGAATGGCCAGACCCAGAAGGTGGTGATCAGTGACACAAAGTTTAGTTGTAGACCAGTAACTAGCAGCGTACCTCGGGATCAAAGGGTCCAGTCCCTTTAACATCTTCATTAATTATTGGGGTAGAGGATACTGTCAAGAAGTTTGGTGATGACACACAATTGGGAGGAGTGTCTGCTGCACCAAGAAGGTTGTGCTGACATCCAGAGGGACCTTGACATGTTGGAGAAATGGGCTGATGGGAACCTCATGTAGTTCAACAAGGGAAAATGTGAAATCCTACACCTGGGGAGAAACAAACCCATGCACCAGTACAGGCTGGGGTCTGACCAGCTGGAGAGCAACTCTGCAGAAAAGACCCTAAGGGTCCTGGCGGACACCAGATTGAACATCATCCAGCAATGGGCCCTTGCCATAAAGAAGTCCAGTGGTATCCTGGGCTGTATTAGGAGTGTTGCCAGCAGGTCGAGGGAGGTGATCCTTTTCCTCCACTCAGCACTGGTGAGGCCACACCAGGAGTGCTGGGTCCAGTTTTGGGCTCCCCATTTATAAGAGAAACATGGACATACTGGAAAGAGTGCAGTGGAGGGACAGGAAGATGGTGAAGGGATTGGAGCATGTCTCCTATAAAGAAAGGCTGAAAGAGCTGGGACTGCTCAGCCTGGAGAAGAGAAGGTTCAGGGAGATCTTATCAATGTGTACAAATAACTGAAGGGAGATCGTAAAGAGGATGGAGCCAGATTCATGAGAGAATTTCTTTACAGGAGCAGCGCTTCTGAGAATAAAAGCTTATCTGCCATTGAAACACGACTAAGAATTTTATATGGAAGAACATAGTTTAGTTGCTAGAGAGCATAAGAGTTAATAAATTGCTAGAGGAATGAGTCATCATAACAAGATGTCCTTGAGAGTCAGGTTATGCAGGAATTATGCACAATAGGTGAAGTTTAAAAAATTTAAAGTGCATTGCTTTTATTAGATTGTATTATAAATGCTAATTATTATTTTTACATACTGAGTGACAGCTGTAAAGTGTGAGGAGTACTTTGGTTTTGTGACCTTTTGCTTTCTCTTAAAAAGCTTAATTCTAGTGAGAAGGTTTATTGTCTGTTTCAAGTGGGTTTTTTTCTTTCATTTGTATAGCAGTATGCTGCTGAACTGAACTATTTTATCCTGAGCTAATGTGTGAAGAATGTCCCATCAGTATTCAACTAATTTTTGGTTCTCTTACTCTAGAATCTGAAGAAGCTCCATCTGTAAACCCTTCCAGTGTAGAGGGGAATGTTGATTCAGAAGCAGAAAAGGACTCTGTAGCCAATGACAGCAAACAAATGGTCCCTAGTAAGGCACCACTTCCATCTGCTCTTGATGAGTATGAGTTTAAAGATGATGACGAAGATGAAATGAAAAAAATGATTGATGACAGACATATTCTTAGAAAAGACCTAAGGAAAGAGGATGAGACTGAAGTTGAAAAGAACAGCTTATTTGTGAAACAAGAAAAAGTTGTCTTTTCAAAACCATTTAAAAGCAAAAAGCAGAAACCATCTAGAGTCCTGTATTCAAGTTCTGAAAGTTCAGATGAAGAAATACTTCAGGACAAGAAGATAGTCTCTCCTTGCTCTATTTCAGAGACATCCAATTCTGATGTAAGAGTGAAGAAAGAATATATGGTTACAAATGAACACAAGCAAAAAGGCAAAGTTAAAAGGAAAGTAAAAAATCAGAGCAAAAATAAAGAGAATCAAGAACTAAAGCAAGAGAAAGAAAATGCTAGAGTAACAAATATAGCTACTTCTGGGTTAGATTCTTTAGATAAAACTAGAGAGGAAGAATCCTTTAAGAAGTCTTTCACCCCAAAAGATGATTCTTCTTTACATCTATTTCATATCACTGCTGGCAAATCTCCGAAGCACCCCTGTGGATTAAGTGAAAAGCAGTCAACACCGTTAAAACAAGAAAATACCAAAACTTGCTTATCACCAGGAGGTTCTGAAATAACATTGCAATCTGAATTAGTTCGGTATGATCACAACACTGATTCTGAATATCTAGTAGAAAGCTCTAGTGGAAAATCTTGTAAGCACAAAGAAAAAAGCAAGCATCATCAGAAAGATTTTCACTTAGAATTTGGTGAAAAATCTAGTCCTAAAATTAAAGAGGAAGATAATAGCTCAACATTTGAGAATTCAGAGTATACTCTGAGAAAGATTGACAAGGAAGGTAAAACACTTAAAAAGCATAAATTAAGGCACAAAGAAAGAGAAAAGGACAAGCACAGAAAGGAACAGGATGGGGAAAAGGAAAAACATAAACATAAAGATAATGTTAAAGATGTTCAAAGAAGTATTGAGTTTGACAGAGAATTTTGGAAAGAGAACTTTTTCAAAAGTGATGAAAATGAAGATATGTTGTTAAATACAGAACATGAATCTCTTTCTTCAGACAGAAAATCAAAGCTAGAAAAATGTGTAGCAAAAGAAGATAAGTTAGTTAAGGAGAGACAGTTCCAGAAAGAGAGAAATGCTAAAGAGGAGAAAGAGAAGAACAAAAAGGAAAATGAGAAGCTTCTCAAGGATGAAAAAATGAAAGATACAAAAGAAGAAAAAGAAATGGATAAAGAAATGGAGTTGTTCTCCTTTGGTGTTAAAGATGAGGCAGCCAGCATGCATTTAATAGAAAAAGAAACAGATACTGAAAAGCAGGAAAAGAATTTAAAAGAAAATAAAGAAAAGACTGAAAAGCGAACCTCAGCCAAAGAAAAAGATGTTGAAAAAATGGAAAGAAAAAATGGAGAAAAAGAGAAAAAGGTAAAACATGAATATAAGATAGAGAAAGAAAAAGCAGAAACAAATGAAAATACAGAGAAAGGAAAGGAGAAGCTAAATTTCCAACAAGCAGAAAGATGCCATAAGGAAAATGATAAAATAAAAAGCACAAGTACTCTTAAAAAACTTGATGACAAAGAAAGAAATAAAGAAAAAACTGATAAGAAGCATGATAAAGAAAAGTCTGATAAAGACAGACATTGGGCTGAAAGCAAAGAAAAACACTGTGCTGAAAGAAAAGTCAAACAATCTGAAAAAGAATCTGAATATACTAAATCAGAAAAAAGTAGAACTAAAGACAAAGAAAAGGAACTTGAAAAAAAAGACAAATCCAAAGACAAGGAGATCTCAACAGTAACAAACTCAAAACACATGCAAGAGGAAAGGAGATGCAGTATTACAGAAAGTAATAAACCAGTACATGACAAACTGTCGTCTTTGAAAGAAAAACCAAAAGATGAATTGCTGAAAACTCCAGATGGTAGAGAGAAAGATAAAAAAGATAAAGATATAGACCGATACAAAGAGAGAGACAAACATAAACTGCATCAAAGTAGTTTACTTAAACTAAAACTCGAACATGAGAAGCTTAAGCCTAAACCAGCTCCTGCACCAAAGGATGCTCGACCTAAAGAAAAAAGATTAGTGAATGATGATTTAATGCAAACTAGTTTTGAAAGAATGCTTAGCCTTAAAGATCTAGAAATAGAGCAGTGGCATAGAAAACATAAAGAAAAAATAAAACAGAAAGAGAAGGAACGTTTAAGAAACCGTACTTGTTTAGAACTTAACAAGATGAAAGAAAAACCAAAACACTCATTACCTGAAGTGAAAAGCAAAGAACTGATACGTTCAAAAAGCTCAGAGTTGCCAGATGTTTGCATGAAGGAAAGACAGCAGAAAGATGCTACAAGTAATAGATCACAATCAGTAGATACGAGAAGTGTCAATGTTATAAAGCCTCCCTTGGTTTTAGATAACTTAAATAGATCCCCCAAATCAGAAAGTGAAAAGACCGGTCTGAGCTCTAGATCAGTGTCCGTGGTTTCAGTTGCAAGCTCTGAGGATTCTAGCCATACCACAGTAACTACTCCAAGGCCTGCAGTCGAATATGACTCAGACTTTATGCTAGAAGGTTCTGATTCCCAAATGTCTTTTTCACAATCACCGTTTTTGGCAAGTGCCAAATCACCAGCCCTTCTTGAAAAAGAGACTGATGGTCTTGCCGAGTTGCCAGATCGCATTAAGCCACCTTTTGCAAACAGGCTTCCACCAGCATACATTAGATCAGCATCTGTTGAAGATGTTAAACTGGTTTTAAATGAGTGTAGACCTGTTGTAGAGGTTCGAAGGTGCAGCATGCCTGCTACTGTTTCTGAACACAGCAAACCGCCTCGAGTATCAGAAGAAAATAATCAGAATGCTCTGCTGTCAGTTCAGACTCATGCTAGCACTTCTCCTAAACCAGAACTACAGTGTAGTGTGCTTGAAAGAGATTTTCAAAGTAGTATGTCTGGTTTGCAGTCAAACTTTACATCATCTCTGGCTGGAGCTGCTAGCAACAAGCAAGCAACAACAGGTACAAGTACCATTAAAAATGCTGCTCAGATGAGCCCTTCAGAAGACTATAATATACATTTGGAGCCATGTAGTCAAAGTGGTGTGACTCAGCAAACCAAACCGTGGGATGTGCCTTTTGACAGACTTAATTCATTAAACAATGAGTTTAACAGCTCAGGTTATGGTGTATCAGAGCAAGATACTAACAGTGTTATAGCAATGCATAATTCTGAAAACAGGATATTAAAAGAGCAACAAGTATCTGAACTTTTGCCTCAGCATGCTGAAATTAAGGGAAGTTCCAGTTCTCAAGAATCTGCATTGGTTTTGCCTTCACAGTCGCCGCCTTCTTTACCTATCCAGCCACTCTCAGATGTGTCTAAACACGTTTCTTTACCAGGCATTAGCAGTCAGGATTCATCATTTGTACAACAAAATCTAGTTCAAACTACAACTTTGACTTTGGATACAGATGCTACTGGTACCAGAGAGCTGGAAAATGCTTTTTTCCCTTCAAACATTAAGAAGGCTGATGCGCCCGTTGCTGTATATTCTGAGAGCTCTGCGAAGGACATTTCACAGGGCTATGAAAGGGTGAATGATTTGCCTACAGTACCATTAGAAAAAGATATTTCTGAAAATGACAGCAGTTCACAATTAAATGTAAATTCATACACATTGAATAAACTTGTTTGTAAGAATGCTGAGAGCGAAGTGGATGGTAACACAGCAGATGCCTCTGACATTAGAAATGAAAAAGCTCAACCAGAAAACTTGGTTTCAGTGCATATTGTTGATAGTAAAGCCAACACTGATCTCTGTGAACTAAGTTCAGGAATGTCAAAGGAAATTACAAATGAATCTGCTGGTAAAAAACCCTGCACTTCAGACAGAGAAAATGTGTTGACAGATGATCTACCACAGTACTCCTCTTTATCTAATTTGGAAAATAGTTCACAACAGATTACGCAGGAAGAGGTGCCTAAATACAGCCAAATAGTTAAACTAGAAGAAGAAATTGCTGAGGATCAGAAGGTAGAACAGCAAGAAGTGCCTCAAAGAATTACACGGAACAGAGCAAATATGCTTGCTAACCAGGGTAAGCAGAATCCTGTTGGCTGCACGCAGACAGCAGAAAAAGAGTCTGAATCATCAGCATCTATGAAAGCAAGGATTAGATTAACTGAAGAGGATGATGCTCAGATACATCATCCACGTAAAAGGAAGGTGTCACGTGTGCCTCAGCCTGTGCAAGTTAACCCTTCTTTACTGCAAGCAAAGGAAAAAACCCAGCAGTCGCTGGCAGCTATTGTTGATTCTTTGAAACTTGAAGAGATTCAGCCATACAGTTCTGAGAGATCAAACCCATATTTTGAATACTTGCATATAAGAAAAAAAATAGAAGAGAAGCGTAAATTACTGTGCAGTGTTATTCCTCAGGCACCTCAATATTATGATGAATACGTGACCTTCAATGGCTCATACCTACTGGATGGCAATCCCTTGAGCAAGATATGCATCCCAACTGTGAGTAACATGGTCTTTAAATATACAATACAATGAAATCTGTGTTTGATTTTATTTTTGTAACTTTCATATTCTTCCTAATTGGCATCTGAATACTTGTGCTGAAAATAACTAGTTGCCATATGTCAAATCAATATTGCCCAGTGATGTCACATTGAAAAGCCCCATTCAGTGGAAACAGAAAGAGTGGTTTCACAGTCATTCCAAGATAAACCATCACGTGTGACACCTGTAAAGGCACACAGACAAATATTACATTTCAAAGCATTTACTGCTGTAAAGCCTACCCTTTCAAAAGTGAAGTCAGTTGTTGAGCGCTTATGTGAATTTCTGCTGGCAATAATTTGATTAAAACTAATTATTCAAAGCTGTTTCATTTGAAGGAGGGGGTGTGTGGTGCTTCAAAATATTCAGTCAGTCACCAAACATCAGGAGGAGAGTGCCTGCTAGCTATCTTGGTTTCTGCTTAATACTCTCAAGAGCAGCAGATGTAGTATGCTGTGTCCTGGCTTTTGTAATCCATCAAGTTAGTGTTCTGAATTTTATTTAATAATGTGGAGTTCTCTTCACTGAATAACATCCCATAGTTCAGGGATGTTTGTTCAGTTCTAAGCTCTCCATAGTTCTGACACGGGCACGTTCCATACGGCAGCTGTGAAGGAGGTCTGTGCAATGCAAAACATAACTGGCTTCAGTGCAGTTAATGTTACTATTTGCTATGGAGGTGCTCCTCGAGGTGTCTCACAATAACATGGTCACCCTTGGTCTCTGTTTTTAAGTCAGCTTAATCATGGTAGCACTTGAATTGTACTCCCTTTCCTTGCTCCTCAGCACACCTGATTCTCTGCTCATCGTTCTACATGGGGAGCAGGGGAGACATGAAACTTTGTGCATTGAGAGTTTTCTGAAGTACTGTTTAGTCCTGGGAGTAGAAGGAGGTTTCCTATTTTTCCACTTATTACCTGATCCACTTAAACTGTTCTAGTCCTGAGGTAAAACATACTAGCTTAAACCTGTTCGAATGGTTTAAAATAACTCACGTAACAGCTGAGACAGGCTGAGACCATGTATTTGATTTCCTAAGCAGTAGCTTGGTAACGTCAGAATTCAGTAGTATTTGATTGTGGGCCCATTACGTGAGATGTGTGAAGTTAGAAAAAGTCTGAGTTTAGGAGGCATGGGGAGAATATCTTATTTGTTGAATGGCAAAAATGCCTACTGAACTGCACTGTCTTATGTATGAAATCTCGTATGCACAAGCCAAGCATACAGTCTTCAGCTTCTGTATTTCTGAATGGACTAGTTATTATGTCAGGTCATTTAAGATAGCTTGCCCCTACTTAAGATGTTGGCTTAGCTTTTTCCAATAGAGTTGATGAGTCTTGAGCAATCGAACACAAATTTAATGAATAAAAGTAAATTTAAAACTGTTTGCTTCATTCCAGAGGTAGTCACAATCCCTGTATAATGTTTCCTCCCATTTTTCCACTATGCCCATTGCATCTGCCCAAGAGAATTAATACGAGTCTCCTCTAACGTTAAGTGAGCTCTCTATTCTTTGATGGTGACCACAGTTCTTTGAGATTAGTGTATCTGTTATAGTCTGAGGAAAGATGTGGGTAGGATGACTCCTTTACTTGGTCTGTAAGTGAACTAGGGTGTATGGTAAGCTTTGCTACAATGTACCAGGCTGTCAGCCTTACCCAGTCCAGAAATCTTTCTCAGTAGCTGTTGAGCTTCCTGTATCTTTGTCACCAGAAGCAGAGATTTTATTTCTTATAGCAGCTGCTAGTCAAGTACATACTGTTTCCAAGCTACAACTTACTGTTTTGGCATCACACTTCAGTGCTTAATTTGGGATAAGCAGAAAGTGGAGAAGTGTGGCATATATTTTTCCCTGGCCCATCTTCTACTTGGGCACTAGAATTCATTTCCCTGTCATAAATGGCAGCGTGTGTAGGCACTATGGTGAAGGGAAGGTTATTGAGTTGGTATTAAGGCATTGCCTTGTACTTCCTTCCTGTCTCTCTTGCTGTGTATAACAGGGACTCTGCAGTTCATTAAAGAAATTTAGGTAGTGGGGTAGTGCAAATTCTTGTGTAACTTAGGTTCAGAAAATATCAGAGAGAAATGTGTGCTCCCCATTCTCATTGCTTTTAATCACTTGTTGAAGAGGAAAACGTAAAAAAAAGTTGATAAAAATGTGAATATGTACTTGAAGGATTACAGTTACTGATTTTTATCTCATTTAGATTTCTGGGTTGCTTCTCTATATATGCTTGTTCTTGTGACACTCATGTTTTAAACTGTTATTTGTTTTGTATATGCTTTCATGGTTCTGTTAATCTTCTGCAGTTCTAGAAAGAACAGGTGGAGCTTTTTATTCCAGGCTGTTAGGAGCAAAAAGGAAGAAAAAAAATGCTGAGAAGCCAAAATAAATTATTGGAAAATTGTTGTTTAATTTTATTAGGAGTAGAGTAAGAAAGCAGCATGAGTTTTAATCTAAATAGGGAGATATTTTAAGCATTTTAGGCTTATTTGTCTGAAAAATCATCTTGCAATGCGGCTAAATGCATTGTTTAATTACTGACATTTGTGTAAACACATAGTTTTGATAAAATTTCTCATGTTTCTTTCCAGAAAAAAAAAAAAAATCACTAAAAAATTATCAGTAGGTCAGATTTAACTTCTTTGCAGAGCTTCTTTGTGTATACAGTGTAATAATTTTAGTTTTTCACCATTAAAAATCACAATAGTTCCCATTGCAAATACCATATTAAGGTATATTGCTAAACCAGAGATCACTTCATGCTTGGAAATAAGTGTTTGTGTATTGTATACATTGTCCAGCAAGGTGAAAATTAGGGCTATGTTTAGTCTCCTACAATTGTGCAATGTTTATATACATAACAACATGTCCATGTTATTATGTGTGATTTAATATGCAACTGTAACGTGACCTTTATGTTGGGATTGTTTTTTAAATCTTTTCTTTAATGATTCTTTGTTAATCTGATTTTTGCCTCATTAATTTACATAGGCTATGGGAAAATAGATTGTCTTAAATTATTCCTGTAGTTTTGATATCTCTGGGTGAAGGTCTACATGAAGACAATATATTTAGCTCTGACATTCCAAGGCTCAGAATAGTTTGTGTAACATACTGTTCTCTGCATTGGAATTTTAAGATGCACTGTAGTTTATCTGATGAACTTCAAACGTCCTGTAGGTGGGAACCAGGAGATGGTGTGCTTAGTTTGATTTCCACCGCCATGTTTACATACTGTAATTTATGACCCGTGTCGCTTAAGGCTGTAGGGCTGTCACACATGAATTGTGGCTTCCCTCTTGCCAATGCAAATGCAAAACATAAGATAGGAGATATCAGGACAGTTCAAAACAGAAGGAAACAAATCTGCATCTTCTAACAGAGTAAAACTAAATTGTACTTAGCTGTGTAGCCTTTCAGATTGCTACATCAGGATCTTCTGCGGGTTCAGTCATCCTTATCTGTACTGCTTTCTGAGAAGAGATACCAAGGCGATTAATTTCCAGCTTCTGATGGCTGTCTAGCAGATATGGTTCTAGTAAAAGGGATCCTGTCCAGTCTTTCTGGCATTGCTGTAGAAACTTGTGTGGTAAAAACTTATTTTAGTGGTGTTACCAGAAACTTCCTTAAGGCAGGAAATATTAGGGCAGTAGAGCAGGCCAGTTGTTTTGGGTGGCGTGGATGAGGGGAGGTAGATGGGGATGTGTGAAAATAATTGCGGAAATTTTGTGTGTGTGTGAACCTGAGTTAGCTTAAGTGTTGCTCTCTTTTGTAACAGGCATAAATTGGATTTGTGCCAACGCTTGGCACATGGAAGGGTTGAGGGTTTATACAGTGAAGAGTTGGTGTTCTCGTGGTAGTTGTTATGAAGGATACAAGGCATGCAGGAAACTCCCTTAACTGATTTTTTTTTTCATGTGTTGGAGGTGGTGAGGGTATGTCTTGAACCTCGGCCATTACCAAACAAACCTGTTTAGATGGCTGCCGTGTCGTGAAGCGGAACAAAGAGGCTCATGATTTCTGTCTAGCTTCTGGGTGCTTTCTCACACTGGGATTAGAGAAGGCTCAGGAAGGCAGGGCCCCTTTGTTTCTGTATGGAGTCTGGGCCTTTAAGAAACTAGCTATCGAACTTTGTTTATACAAGAAACTGAGGTCACCTTTTCCTTGTGGCATTTGGTTTCATACTCTGTCCTTGAAAGTCCAACGTACATGTTCATATTTTCCCTACACGCTTTTTGTGGTCTCTTTACTCTGTCTCTTAAACTGGAAGATCCGAGAGGCTCCCCTGGCTGTTGTTGCCTTGAAACCTTTAACTTCAGTTTCCTTTGAGACCAGGTTTCCTTCCCTTGTCCAAATCCAGTGCTGGATCACAGGTGGGGGTTTCCAGCAGGTGGTGTGAGGCTGCCTAAGGATCTGAGGCCTAAGGATCTGAGGCTCTTTCTTCCTGAGGAAAAAAAATGGTAATTTCATAAATTACAGTAAACAAACTCAGTGCTGTGTTTAGCTTTATGTTTTTGGAGACAGTATAGGGCTGACCAGAGTCAGGTGTTTATAAACGTGTACAGAGGCACTAGTGAGCAGTGTGCCCAGTTGGCCAGCAGCATCCTGGCTCGTATCAAACAGCGTGGCCAGCAGGACTAGGGCGGTGATTGTCCCCCTGTACTCGGCACTGGTGAGGCCGCACCTCGAATACTGTGTTCAGTTCTGGGCCCCTCACTACAAGAAGGACATTGAGATGCTGGAGTGGGTCCAGAGAAGAGCAATGAAGCTGGTGAAGGGTCCGGAGCACTGGTCTTGTGAGGAACAGCTGAGGGAACTGAGGTTGTTTAGCCTGGAGAAAAGGAATCCGAGGGGAGACCTTATTGCTCCCTACAGCTACTTGAAAGTAGCTGATTGGTGGCAAGTGGTGCCCCTCAGGAGTCGGTATTGGGACTGGCACTGATTAACATCTTTGTCAATGACATGGACAGTGGGATCAGGTGCACCCTCAGCAAGTTTGCCGATGACACCAAGCTGTGGTGTGCAGTTGGCATACTGGAGGGAAGGGGTGGCAACCAGAGGGACCTTGACAAGCTGGAGATGTGGGCCAATGAAAACCACATGAAAATCAACAATGTCAAGGTTCTGCACATGAGTCGGGGGCAATCCCAAGCACAAGGTGGGCAGAGAATGGATTGAGAACAGCCCTGAGGAGAAGGACTGGGGGTATTGGCTGATGACAATATCAACATGAGCCAGCAATGTGTGCTTGCGGCCCAGAAAGCCAATGGTATCCTGGGCTGCATCAAAAGAAGTGTGACCAGCAGATCAAGGGAGGGGATTCACCCCCTCTACTCTGCTCTTGTGAGACCCCACCTGGAGTCCTGTGTCCAGCTCTGGGGTCCCCAACATAGGAAGGACATGGAGCTGTTGGAGCGAGTCCAGAGGA
>VZRW01007993.1:32714-43236 GCA_013398125.1 Aegotheles bennettii
TGGCCGGGGCCGGCGGGGCTGGGGGACACCTGGCCCGGGCTTTCGGCAGCGGCACCGGGCGGGGCTCTCCTGCGCCTTCAGATCAGGGTCCACACGAGTCCCTTGCGGTGATTTCCTGCGGTGCTGCTGCTCATTTCCACTGTAGAATTCCCGGGAATAGCGTTCTGTAGCAACACTTGACATTGCTCAGGGGAGGGGGGGCTCGCCAGCTCCGAAATGTTTATTTCTGGGTACCTGAGCTGCAAAAACTCGAAGAACACTGACAGACAGGCTGTTGGTGTGGCTCCCTGCACAGGGCGCTGCTCCGTTAACAAAAGCACCGAAGTGGTTTTGGAGAGAGATCCTCTCGGGTTTAGCAAAATGAATTCCATAAAAGCTGAGTGTTGCTACAAGCATCTTGTCTTGTTCTACTGCAAGGCTCAGGGCACCGTGGTGCTGGGCCCTGAATGCCAAGTTTCCAGGCAAAGACAGGCTGCAATGTATCTCGGGCTGAACCGAAACGTGCAGAAATCCAGTATGGATGACTCCAGCAGGTGTTCCTGTTCGGCTTTCCTTGTTGTGCTGGTTTGAATGGTGACTTGTACGAGGCAGCATATGCCACGAATGCTGCTCGTGGTCACTGAGAGGAATGAAGTGCTTAGGGGTTGGAAATGTGAAGGTGTTGAATGCCATTTTATACCAAATAATAACTGAAGAAATGCCCTCAATTAGTTATTCAGTATGTCTTTGAATTCTTTGAATTCTTTTAATTATTAATTCTTTAATTGGCTGACTTTCAGCTGGGGAAAAGTTGCCCTGAAATAATTTTCCAAGATAACAATAATTGAATACTTCTTGACAGATAAATCACTCTTTTACTGGAGCATATAGGTGCAAGGTTGGTACGAGTAACTCAATGTGTCTGTATTTGCCATAATGTATTTGTTGTTTCTTGCCAGTTGCAGGATCCACATTATTTAATAGAGTTGTTTATGTCTGTGTGTTCATGTTAGGCAGAAGATAGTGTAATACCTGTAGGTGTGTATTTCAGCTGTGTTTTTTTAAGTGTCAGTGGTAGCAAGCAGTATTTCATTTAGTTTTGCCGAGTCCTTCCAAAGCAATATCAATGCTCTCACATTTAGCAGTTGTTAAAAACCGTGCCGAACTGTCAGACAGAGCTTGCATGGAGAAAAGTAAACTTTGGGTGGGGCCTTAAAACCCCAAGATGCTTATTAGTTATTTCTCAAGAAGCATTTGATTTCTGTAGTTGCCGTGAGGGCTTCAGGTGCCTTTTCAGTGTTTGTCATAGAGATCGCCCAGGACAGTAATACTGGTTGCCTACTATAATAGACTAAAAATGCAAAGATGTTTAGAGTATAGCCACTCAATAGCAGTGTTGATAGCTCATTCAAGTCTATTTGATTTTTATTTTATTTTTTTTTACATTTTTTTTTTGTTATAGGCATGAGCTTTTTAAAAAACTTATTGTATAACTGACAGGAGGAAACACTTTTCCAAGCCACTGCCTTAGTGTTCTCTTTGTGCTTGCCTGTGTTCTGCATGACTGCAAGGTTAGGAATATGGTCGGCTACCCTTTGTGCCATACAGAATGCCAGCGATGCTGTGTAGATGTATCAAGTGACCTTTATCTTCTTTCACTATATTTTTCTTTTTCTTACTTTGCTCTTGTATTTGGCTAGGCAGTTTTTAACTTCTGAAAATGAATGGTTGTGCTTTAAAGAGTTTTTGAAATTGAAAGCAAGTTGTATTTTTACTATCTCCTGATGTATAGCCTTTTTAAAGAACAGCTATGGCATGCTGACAATGACTGGTTAAAAGCACTAAACAGTTTGAAATGCCATTTCAGTTGAAATGCCATTAAACGCTAAAATCATGCAGGCAATGTTGAACGTATGTTAAATAGTATAGTGAATATGTATTTATAAAACTTTTTCCACAGATTACACCACCTCCCTCACTGTCAGACCCACTTAAGGAACTATTTAAACAACAGGAGGTTGTAAGGATGAAACTACGTTTACAGCACAGTATTGAAAGGGTAAGACTAAAGCAATCTTTCTTTATTTCCCAAATTTAAGCTTTAGGGTTTTTTCTTTTTCAATAGATAGACTATATTTTGCTCAATTTAACAATGCTTTAGAGTAATCTGCTTACCATCCAAACTTGTGAATACAAAGAGGATGGTTTGGACAACTGTTAGCAGAATACTTAAGTCATTAAGATAACTGCTTTTTCCTGTTGATTGCTCTAAGATGTGGCCCAGATTTTTCCCAGGGGCACTGGGGAGTGGGAATAAATCTGTACACTAGTTTTGAAAGCTAATGGCGGTTGCAGGCTTCAGAACAGAAGTGACCAAGTTAAAAGAATTGAAGCAAGAGTAAAATCTGTATTGTTAGAAGATATGTGTGGCTCTAAGACTGAAAAATTATTTACAATATTCTGCTTACAAAAACTGTCTAAAATTATGCTAGAACTACATCTGTTAGTCTTCACCTCTCAATTTCTCGCAGAAATTGAGCAAATATCCCTGGTTTAAGAATATTCTTTATTTCTGCGTTGCCCAAACCCTTTTCCCTGGCAGCCTAGATTTAGATGTCTTGCCAGTATTGTAAGTCCGATTGCTTGTGGACACAGCAGGACCCCTTTCTCACCTAGAATGCATCATAAGGGATTCCACACATTTATACAACCGGCTAGCTCATTAAAAACCAGTGTGTGTGGGGGTTGATTAGTGGATTTCTATGTGGCTTAACAAACCAGGTGAGGGAGGGGTTTTACCTGAATTTGATATTTCAGTGTAAAGCTAAGTATAATAACAACACACAGAATGTAAACACTGGTCAAGAAACGAGCTCTGATCAAACAAAGGAAAGACTCTGCTTTTCTGTTCTCCAAGCTTTTTAGAATCCACATTCTTTTCTTTTGATAATGTTTAGAGTCATTATGTTGCAGAGCAGTAAACACACACATTCTTTTATGTCTTATAAAATTCTGCATATTTTTAGGTATTTTGCTCAAATAGACTGTTCTTCACATCAAATCCACATTATACAACTCTAAGTCAAGTTGGGGCAAGTGAACTTTATTTTCTAGTCTCAGTTCAGGAAATATTTTTTGTCTAGCTATGGATTTATGGAGTTTCTGCATGTTGTTTGAAGAAAAAAATAATTTTTTTAAATTAAGAATTATTTAAGTTACCCTGCAAATTATATTTCTGCTTTGGTTTGCTTGGCCATTGTGCCTGGCATGACAAGCATGTGACAAAAATATTAATGCAGTCAAGACTCAGAAGTTGACATCCCAAGCCTATGCTCCTCATACCTTTCATCTTTCACCTTCTTCATTAGCTAGAACTTGTCTCGATAGCAGGAAGTGGAAAATCTGGGCATGGCATTCAGCCAACAGGGGGGGAGGGGAGAAGGTGTTTTCAATTCTGACACTTAGGGAACACTCTTTGCATCCTTAAATTGACATTTTGCATTTGATTAGGTGAACAACCACTCCTCCCTCTACCAGCAATTTCTCAGACTGTTCAAAAGTGTCAGCCCTAAAAAGAAACGTCTAAATGAATGCACATTTTTATGAATCAAACCAAATTGTTTAATTTGCCAAATGTATATTTATATGTTGATTTCTTACTCAATTAGGAAAAGCTCATCGTTTCTAATGAACAAGAAGTTCTACGTGTTCATTATCGAGCAGCAAGAACGCTAGCTAATCAAACACTACCATTCAGTGCCTGCACTGTTCTGCTGGATGCCGAGGTTTACAACGTGCCTCTGGATGCTCAGGTAAAGAGAAGTATTTCGGAATTTCAAACGAAAAGGTCTTTCTAGCCTGACTCAAAAGCAGTGTTTGAGGAGAATTCTATTCCCATGCTGAAACTGTCATTGATGTATGTGGAATGAAGATTTTGCACATTACAGATTGTCACTTTGATCAGACCTCATGTGGGTGCACAATAACAAGTGGATATGGGTGTACGTATGCTGGTTTTCTGTTTTGTACTGTGTCTGGTTTTCTTTCACCTCCAGAAATGATGAGAAGGATAAAATGAGAACATGACTCTGCTGTTTTTTATGAAATCAAATATTGTTCAAAACAGAATGTATTTCGGAAGCTTACAAATACAGCTTAAACGACAACAAAAAATTATCAGAATGTGAGATCATTTTTGTCACTAGTCCAGAGAAACAGAATGCAGTAGTGTGAAGTGATGAGATTGGTTTGTGAAATTTGGAAATGTTTTCTGGAGATACTCACATGATGCTTTTTCTGACTGTAAGGCAGTCATAAGAACTGTTCCATAAAAAACAGATCACCAACAATGAAATTCTGAATGCTACCAGATGAAATTACAGTTTTTCAAAATCCCCTCAGGCTCCATGTTATTTACACGCATCATGTTATTTACATGTTCAATGCTGGTATTTAGTTCCTGATTAAAACATAAAATAAGCAGTGCACTTGATGATAATCTGCATACCTTTTTTTGGCTACTGCTCAGAGGTTTGCTGCAGCTGTATCTCTGAGAATATAATTTCACGGTGTTGGTATTTTGTGAACAGGTCTGCTAACTAACAAAAATGGAAGCTGCATTCAACACCTGTTACAGTGACTGTGAGGAGCACATAATGCAAGGAAGAAATTTGATGTTATAGACGTAATAAAAGTGTTGCTGCACTGGATGCTGGGCATTTCAAAATGAAACACCTACATTTGCGACATATGTGGAATTCTACTTTGGTCCTGGAGCCCCTTATAGAATTATTACAGCTTGCAGTGTTTTCTCAGTCTGTTAATAGATTTATTCCCTCCCCCCCGGTCTTTAAAGAACTAGAGCTACACACAATGAGGTGATTCAGAAGTTTTATGGAGATTGTATTGTTCTCCAGTTTTAAGCTTTATACTGACAATTTTTTACATATTAATTTCCTTAGTAAATCTAACTGATAGGGCAAAAATAACATTTTCCTGTGAACAATCCAAACATCATCGTGGTTGGTTATGAAATTCAGAACATCCTTTGCTTTTTTCGTGCCCCAATTTAAAGGCCCTGAGCTTTTTAGAAATTTGAGATACATCTGAGTTATGCATATAACTGCATTTTTATTGTTAACATTTTACAATTGATTTTAAATAAGTTGATTCTGTATTTGAATTTTGTGGGGGAAAAAAAAAAAGGAATCTTTACTGGAGGAAAATTATTGTGGTACCCTCCCTCAAATACTGCAGCTTTATCTGTATAATAACAATAGTGGTAGTAGTCAGATACCTCTCCTTCCCCCTCACTACCTCAACAGCTTTGTGTTTCAGTCTGTGGTAATTTTTCTTTAAAATTACAATACTGCACATCATATTCAGCAAAGTATTTAATATAATTTTTATTATTATTGAAATCAATGTTTTAAACTAGCAGCTTGATGCTTTGATTTAAATTTGCTTCGTGGGAAGAATGCAGATGCTTAAGAAACCATGCTCTTGTAATGTATCTGCTGCTTTCCTGTTACCCTGCTGGCAGCTCTTAATTTTGTTCTACAATGAAGAAACATTTCTGATGAAATTTTTTGTGTATTTGAGCTAATCGCTGAGAAAGATTTGTAAGCAAAGATGTAGTTTATTTTGCAGGAAAGTGGCCACCTCAGAACTGTTTTTACAGGATGTCTGGGTCTTTAGAGGCTTGCCTTTACAGCTGCACGTGTTGGGCAGACCTTGAGGACTGTTCAGTCATATGTGTCAAACCAAAGATGGGGGAGGAAAAAGGTCCAAATTTCTGGTGGAACCAACTGTTAGCTGGTCACAGCTCACCCACAGTTCAGTGTGACCAGATCAGTGTTGTTGTGGGCTCTTTCTAGAACCAACCTGTTCAGCTGTGCTTGATATCTGAAATCTCAGCTGTTTTCTAGAGATCTCAGTCTATGCAGGATTTTTCCTGTTCTTGCCCATTGCTACAGTGTGCAAATTCCTACAGAGTTTTGTTGTTTTGGTTTTTTTTCCTGACAGCAGCTTGTTCTATTTAGTGATTATTATTTAAATGTTAGATTGGAGTCGTCTGGCTGTAGAACTGGTTGTAGAGTATCTAGTTTCTCATGATGGGCAAATGTGACATTCCAGAGTCTTATTAAAAAGTTGTGGGTTTTTTTTAAATAATTATTTCATTGACATTATTCATTACTCTTCATTAAGACGTGAAATGTCTGCTCCCCCTTTTTTTTTTCAATCTCCTTTTGGGGCTTTTGCTGGTAAAGATATTTTTTTATTATTGCTTTTTAATACTTGTGTAGCCAGTTAAGTCAAGCTGCTTAAGTTTTCCTTTATTAACATTTCCGTTTTTCTCAAGAGAATATTAATTTGTTACTGAAGTTTAAAAGAACAAAGATATAGCAATTTGTGAAAGGATCTGCCTTGTACTGATTAAGACTTTGAGGCATAAATCTTCAAGCCTCCTACTCTACATTTCAAAAATAGAGTACAGTAAACAGCTTGAGGGAATCTGAAAATACCTGTTTTTAGTGAGCAGCTGGCTCACAGTGAAAGTAGTGGTCAACGTATGTGCTTGTATATACCTGGATACTTCGACTCAGAGTTTATTTTTTCATCTGAAACATTGTTTATGAAGGTCCCACAAAGGAGGTTTTTTTGTTTTCAAGTTCGTTTGAAACAGAATCATCAAATAACTTAGTTTGAATAACTTTTTTTGCAGACTGATGACAGCAAAACATCAGTGAGGGATCGATTCAATGCAAGACAGTTTATGTCGTGGTTACAGGACGTCGATGATAAGTTTGACAAATTAAAGGTACGCTTCTTTGCTTTTCCACTTAAAAAAAACCCCTCAAATGTCACTACAAAGATTTTGTGCAGTATCATAGGCTATTGTAGAGGTTTTAAGGGCAGCATGAAGGAGAGTCTTGCAGTATAAAAACCTAACCTTTGTTGCTATATAGCTTAATGGAATAATCTGCAAATGTCTAAATACATAGAGGGGAAATTACTTACTACCACTAGAGAGGCTTGTAGAGATTTTTTTTTCTGTTTTCAAACTTATTGCAATATTTTTTCCAATATTGAAATAGCTTTTTTCAATTTAAAAATAGACATGCCTTTTGATGAGGCAGCAGCACGAAGCAGCGGCTTTGAATGCAGTACAGAGACTGGAGTGGCAGCTTAAACTACAAGAACTTGATCCTGCTACATACAAATCTATCAGCATTTATGAAATTCAGGAGTTTTACGTTCCTCTTGTTGATGTTAATGATGACTTTGAATTGACACCAATATGACAACTAGCATCTTCCGGCTCACCCTTTCCCTTGGACGACTAGAGACTGAGGTGCAGTGATACACAAAGGTATTTTTCTTTTAAGACAGAGCACTTAATTCTGTGGAATACTACCTTTCTCAATAATTCAGGTGTTCCTTCAGAGAAGTGTGGCACAGGCTCTTGTTCAAACACAGAAGATGGATGCTAATTTTGAAGTCAGTTTCCCAGTAAATGCCGTTATCTGTATTGTAAAATTGCCTGTAGCATTAGAGCTTCTTGCTGAAAAAGATGACAAAACGCGGTGAGTTAACAGCGCTGGAAGCTGTTAACGACTACAACAGCCACCAAAAAAACAAATGATACTTAAAAATCTGCTATAAAACTGCGTATTATGAAACTTCAGTAACAGTTCAACTCCCACAGAAAAATGATGAAAAAGCCTGTGGAAGAAAATGTAAGACTTGGAGGAAAATAGTCTATTGATCTTATTATATTTTGTAAATTACTGTACAGTTTTCTTTTTGGAAAAAAGATGTAATATTGTCTTCATTTTTAAATAATTTATTTTATACATATTGTGCAAATGTAAATAGTCCTGTAATTAATGTTCAAACCTGTATAAAAATAGATATTTTAACTGTAAAACTGGTTTTGTCTAATGTTTTATTGGACCAAAGTTGTAGTTTTTATTAAGTGTAGTGTGTTCCTGGTTGGCAGGTCTCTTTTGTACGGCATGTGTTTGATTTAGCTGCTTGTTTCATCGCCATAACTGTAAAAAAATTGAAACTGAACTGTATTGCATGCTTCACATAACCCTTAACTCCTTTACTTCAATAACTGATACCTAAACAACTGTAACATTTGCAAAATCATATTTCATATTAGTCTGCTCTTGTAATGCCATACCTATGACTTACTATACTGAAAATATTTTTGTGTAAAACAAGACCTTTTGCTCTTATATGGTGATCTCGTAATAGAGCCTATTTTTTGCAACAAAATGCCTTTGAATGAAAAATTCTTAAATTGTATATTGTCTATTTTAATATTAATCTATGGAAGGATATGTAAATAGTTGTAAATATAATGTTTAATAAATTTTATTGGTCATGTTATTAGTTGGAATTTCTTAATACTGTAACACTTGCTATATCAAATTTTAGCATTCCTGAAATATGTAAGGAGGCTCAATGAAAAACTAAAAAAAATGCCCATGTTGTGAAATGTAATGCTATTTTATTCTTAGTACTGTTAATGAGCAGACAGTTAATTATTTATGAGTAGGAGGTTGCAGATATTCATGAAAAAGATTTGTTACCCTTTAGTCTGTAAATTATTCAAGAGTGCTTGGGATCTGATGTCTGTGAAATTGCTTCTGAAAGAAATGGGGCTTAGGCAAGAGGCCTGGTTACCTGCAAAAGAGATTTGAAGTACTTGGTTTGAACTGATTTTTTTAATTATTAGATGAACTAGTACAGAGCACTTGCTCCTTATGCTGGTGTGAACACCCAGGGTACCTTTCTTGTGTTGGAGAGCAAACTGGCATTGAACATGGACAGTTGGCTCCTTCCCGTGTGCACATCATTGCTAGTTCCAATCAAGAATAAAGTAATCGTAACTCAGAGTAAAATCAATTAATATGTAGTTCCTGCCCTGTAATTTTTTCTTTCCAGTTTTAATGTGTTGGGTATCTGTGGAAGGGGAAGTTGTTACTGCTTTTACGTAGGAATAACTTCCTGACATCACTCGGAATTGGAGATGTACTGAGGGAAGCGCAAAGGTTTTGTTCTTCTGAAAATAGCTGTAAAATTTTAAAATAATACAGAAATCTGTATTATCTGCTTAAAAATACAAGGAAAAAAATGGATAAAGCTGCAAAGTGTTAACTAGTTAAGTGGGTGTGAATTGACTTCCATCAGATACTTAAAGTAATAGAAAGTAACATATATCTCTGGAAGCTGGAGAACCTAATGCAGCCTTTAAGTACAGGGTATGCATAATTAAGAGTTATTCCATAAAGAACAGAAAATATAAACTGGGCTGCAGGAGCACTGGCTGTGTTAGGCAAGCAGCAGGTGACAAAAATACTGGAGGTGGAGGAGACAACTGTGTGGACGTACAGCTGGCACAGGGTACAGTTGTACAGCGGTACCCCAGCGCATGCTCAGACAGCGAGGGGGTCTGCAGGAGCACCAGCTGTGACAGGGACTGGGATGGCACTGGGGGGCTGTGACAGCTCTACACCCCACGGGACAGCGGCAGCACCCTTGTGGGTCTGGCAAGGGCTGAGAGGAGGGTGGGGGTGCAAGTGTGTTCACTGAAAAGCAAAGTTCATCAGCAGAAACATTTTGTGATGACTTTGAAGTATTTTGGCAGTATCCTTATCTAGTAAGATCTGAAGACAGATGTTTCTTAGCCTGTTTTCTTTAGGAGGAGAGATTATTTCCTATTATCAGGGTCTCAGACAGGTTTTTGTTGTTTTTTTTTTTCCCAATTGCAACTGCTTGGTAAAAATTCAGTTGCTCAAAGGAAGGAGATTGCTCAAGTGTTTCAGCCCCTCAGACACTGATCTCCTGGCTTCTCCGCTTTGAATCCAGGGTCTGTTCCAGTCGTGTGTTTTGGGTTTTTTTTCAAGTTTACTCTGTGGGATGATCCCTAGTGTGTTGTTTAAGGATGCCCTGCTGTGGATTTCCCTCAACAACATGGTGTGAGTTGGGAGGGGAGAAGGAGGGAGGGGAATAAAGAGTGATGACTGGTGGGGAAGATGGCCGTATTTCCCTCGCCAGGGTCTGGCTCTCTCCTGGGCAGCCCGAGAGCTACTCAGGGTTTCACAGAACCATAGAATGGTTTGGGTTGGAAGGGACCTTAAAGACCATCCAGTTCCAACCCCCTTGCCATGGGCAGGGACACCTCCCACCAGACCAGGTTGCTCAGAGCCCCATCCACCCTGGCCTTGAACACTGCCAGGGAGGGGGCAGCCACAGCTTCTCTGGGCAACCTGTGCCAGGGTCTCACCACCCTCACAGGGAAGAATTTCCTCCTGATATCCAATCTCAGTCGCTCCTCCTTCAGCCTGAAGCCCAGCTTCCGTTCCTAGCCAAGTTCATCCCGCGTTTTCCTTCTCGGGACCAAACTTGTTACCTTGGTCGCTTGGAGCTTGGCCTGTAGGACAACACACACAGACCCACCCACCCCTGCCCAGCACTCGGTGTGGGACCCTGGGCGAGGCTGCCCGAAGGCCCTCGGGCCCTTCCCCAC
>VZRW01007993.1:44236-71074 GCA_013398125.1 Aegotheles bennettii
GCCGCGATCTCCCGGCCCGCCGGGCACCGGGCCGGCCGGGGCTGCAGGGGAGCTCCCCGGGTGCGGGAGGGGGAGCGTCCCGCGGGTGCCGGTGGCCCAGCACTGCCAGGCCGGGAGCGCTCGGCAGCCGCTGCGGGAAGGACCGACCGGCACAGGCTGGAGGTGTCCGCATCGCGCCCGGCCGGTGCTTCTGCTGCTCCGTGCTCGGGTACCGCTGGCCGGGGGTGCGGTTTGGCGAGTCCATGAAGCAGAAGCACGTTTGTAGATACAGAAAGACACAAATCCTGTGCCCTGTTAGTGTGTTTTCCCCTCCTACGAGAACAATACAGGCTCACTTTAAGCTTGCCCAAACATGGGCTGCCTTTCATTACACATTGGTGCGGTGCCTGGCGCAGTGGGGTCCTCTTGCCCGGGCTCCCCAGCCGGGCACGGGTAAGCACTGGTGGGCACGTCGCTAATCGTGCTGCCTTTGTAACCAATAGCACCTGCCGAGAGGCTGGGCTCTCTCTCACAAAGGGAGAAAGGTGGAATGCTTTGAACAGACCCAGTTCCTCTGCCTGTTTGAAGTAGCAGATGCTCATCTCCGGTTGACTTCAGTCACCCGCGTGGCTCCGTCTTCAAAGTCTCCGGTAGCTGTTTGTTTTAAACGTTGGTGTCTGGTTTTTTTAAGAAAGAGAAGTTAATGACTTTGTGATTGAATTGAAAGCCTATGTGACATCTAACTGTCAGTATGAAAACAACTGTCTCTACATCAAAGGTGACACGGCAGCTTGCCTTACACATCATGAAATACCTCACACGTCATGAAAGGCTGCTGTGTAGCTTGAAAGGCACCTGTGTGTACCTTTAGCCTGAGGAGATACTACACAAAACCTACCTGTCTGCTTTATGCATTTGCAGAATTAGGTCTGCATTGTGGGGTTTTCTCTTCTGAGAGAAAATTCCTTGTAGGGGACCATGTTTGATAGTGCAGCCTTGAGAGTGTTCACCTGATGTTTATTGCCATTTTAATCCAAAGGTGCAACAGCAGAAAGCTTCAACTGAACAAGCCAGCTGGGAGAGGAGGGGTTGGGTTTGCTGTTAAGCACCCCAATTTGACCTTTTTTTTAATCCTCCCCCCCCCCCCCCCAAGAAAAAAATGAATCTTTATTGAGTGAGTTGCGAGGGGGAAGGGAGGCAGGATTTAACTGGTGTTCTGACAGCCTTTTCAGTTGCTGTTTTTCATTTCAGTGCTGGTTGCAGTAGTTGTGGAGATCGCTCACCTGCAGGAAACATGAAGTCACAGTACATCACGGCGCCCACAGTCACTCTGCTTGTGTTCTTGCTGTGGATCCAGTCCTCAACAGGCTGCAATAAGGCGCTCTGCGCTAGCGATGTCAGTAAATGCCTGATACAGGTACCAGCCACCTTTCCTTCCTTTGCTTCTAAGCATCAAAGAAACACTTCTGAAGCTGTGTCTTGAGAAGATCCAGTGGTACAAATAGCTGGTATTTTAGGTTAAATAGTGTCTTTTTAAAGAAGTTAGTCTGGTCTCCTGCACATATAAGTGCTGATTAACAGTCGTTTTACAGATAATATTAAATGCACGTGTAGAGGATGTGTGTCTGTTTTTAACTGAAACATTTTCACATTGAGGATTATTGTTAGAAGCCACTACCAGTCACACTGTTAGTTTTCAGTCTCTTTCTCCTTTTTTAGCGATACTGTGAACAAGCAGCAGTTTAAAACAGACATCTTATCAAAAAGGTTTCTGTGGGCAACAATTGATTTTTTTAAAAGATATCCGCAGTACCAGAAGTTTAAATGTGTTTACAGCGTTCCCATATCTGTCTGAGATGTTCCCCTTACCTGTTCCCCTTAACTTGCAATCTCTCCACTTTCTTACATCTCCCAGCCTGGTCAGAGAGTCTGGGATCTGCCTGATGCCCTCTGTAGCATCAGGTCTGTGCAGTTGGTGAAAAGATGCCTAAAAACTCACATGAGACAACTAACACGAGCACGGACCTAACTTGTCTTAGAGTCCTGAGGTGTGCTTGGAAAAGCTTTCTGGTCAGGAGGGACCTATGGCTGCTAGTGGTAGTGAGCAAGCTCTGAAAGCATGCGGGTCTACTTGAAAAAAAACCCCACCAAAACCCCAAACCCAAGTACTTGTGCGTTTAACTGATAGGTGATGGATGTTAAACTCAAATCCAGACGCTGCATTTGACTCACCCTGTGTCTGTCTGCAGTGGAAGAAACAGACTGGGATCGGGTTGCTCTTCCTATAGCAGGAGTTAAGAGCTACAGTGTGCAGCAGAACAAAAGTGCCTTTTCCAGCAAAACTGCAAGCAATTCTGGTAACCACCAAGTATTTACTTACTAATGGTGTGTTGAGCATCCTTCTTAACTCTGTATTGAAAAAAAGGAGCCTTCATGTGATCAGTTGCAGCTTCTTTAAAAGAAACCATTTCTTACTGCCTCTTTGCAGACTGGAAGAGCGATAGCAGAGGGCACAAATATTTCATTGACTTCTGTATAAAATTTGTCCGATTTACAAATAAAAATACTTTCACAAATCCATCCTGTGGCATGAAGGCTGGCTGTGGGCTGGGCAGTTTTCTTTATGGCTTCTGCATTGCCGTTACTTTTTTTTTTTAAAAAAAAAAAAAAAAAGAAATTGCTGCTTCCTCTAACCCCACCAGGGGGGAATTGTTAAATACAGGAGCAAGAAAGAGACTCTTGGCTTTTGCCTTTCCAAAGACAACACCAGTGTTTTTGCTGGTACGTTGGGCATTGTGCACGGTGACAAACTGATGAGCTTACAAGTTCCTTCTGTTGCATTTTTTTCAAATGGCCTCTAGGCTTTAAGAAGCAAGATGCTGGTTGTGGCACTGGATGTACCAGACATTTAAGTAGCAAGTGCAGGGGTACAGATTTGTTGATTCAGGGCAAAACTGTTGGTCCAGATGAAGGGGAAAACAGGGAAGATACATTGTCTCCTTTTCCCGAGCCACTGATAGAGTCCACCATCCCTGAGAGCGCAAACATCTCCTTCACAAGGAATCACCTCTTATTGAGTCATGCCTGAGTCACCCAGCATTCAAACTTTATGAGCTAGTCTGAACAGGGTACAGCCCAGGAGAAGTGGAGCTAACGCTACTGGAGTCCTTCCCTGGCTGGGAATAAGGCAGCTGAGGTCCAGCGCTGCACGGAGGTGGCTTATGCCACTGTGCGTTACTTGGATTATGTTGGTGTCTCTGTAGTGACAGCCCCGTCACTACCTGGAGAGAGACTCTTGTAATTGCTTTGCTTGTTGTAGGTGTGTTCTTCCTTACTTTGTACAGGTCACGTGGAATCCCTTTTGAAGGCTTTGCCCTAAAATCAAAACAGTGTGCAGTTCTCTAAGACCCTGAAGTAACCCAGGCCATGTGAACTGTACAATTTTGGGGGAACACCGCCGTTCACTTTCACTATCTGGCTGCTGTCTTCCTGCGAACAGGCCTGACATACCAGTCAGTATTCATTCTTTGCAGAAGAACAGATCAGGTCAGACTAGTCTGATGGTGTATACAAAGACTCCTGAAGCTTTGACTTAAAGCAATTGTCGTCTTTCTTCTTGGCTTTTTTTTTCTTTTTTTTTTTAAAAAAACCTTCAGTGCTGTTGTGGCAGAAGTGCTGCACTGGTGTGTGAAGTGTGTGTTATTTCTTGGATAGGTATACAAGTAGAGAAGTAGAGTATAGCCGTGTAGTTTTTTTCACCTCTAAACTCTTCTGGAGAAATCCAAACTTAAAAATAAAATACTGTGTTGAGTGAGTTTGCTTAACTATCGCATGACACTTTTCCCTAACCTATTTTTATAACTGTTCCAGTTTGGCAAAATCCATGGCTTGAAACCAAGATAATGTCACTCAGAGGCAACTGGGGGAGCAAACAGAATGTGAATGTTTGTCATCTGCATCTGTGTGCAGAAAGTGAGTCTGCCTGCCTTGGAGACATGATGAGACAAAAGACCTGCTCTCTCAAAAAGCATATGGTTAGCATAAATATTTTTGCCAGCATGGCTAGAAGTCAGAGCAGTCATTACTGCCACTCCTTAGGAGCTGCTCTGCTTAAGGGTGGTCCCTGCGTAAATATTTATTTTGTTAGATCCAGAATAGAACATGAGATCAACAACTCGGATGCATTCAGCTTTCCTTTTACATCTTGAGACTCTAGCTTCTCAGTGCTGTCGTAGTTACTTCTTGTTTTTCTGTAAGCAAAGAAAATAGCTAGAGGCATCTCTCTGCATAAGCTTAGCCTTCGCAAAAGCACTTGGTGTCTTCTTGTAGTTGTTGAAGGAGTTGTGGGTAAGACTTGGGAGTGTAGACAGAGCGGGACCGCAAAATTACTTCCCTTGAAGTCTTTGGACATAGCTTCTTCCCATGTCTCTGGGACTGGGGCACTGAAGTCGGTAACTAACTGTTACCTTGCTTCTCAGGAAGGCCACCAAGCCCTGGTTGCACAAGATGTGCATAGTGCAGTGTTTATTCTAGCACATCTGTTGTTGACTGGGACACATGGATTGTTGATGTTTCCGTGTGTGGAGGAGATGAGAAGGCCAGTCACACTCGCTGGGCGGAGAGGAGGCGTGTATTGTGTCCTTGCAACATGGAGGAAATCCTTGAAGGCAGAAACCTCTAGGATGGGACGTTCCCACAATTGTTCGTAGCGAACGGGTTTGAGGCGAGTCCCAGGCTGGCTCTTGTGGTGCAGAGCTACCTGCAGTAGTCAGGCTCGGGTGGTGTGTCGGTGTTGTGCTGCAAGCCGAGCTTTGCTGTCTCTTCTGCAACAGCTCTTTAAACTACTGCTCTATTTAGGACATAAACAGTGTCACAGCTCAGGCGTGGATTCCGGATCTTTCTAAGGAGGAGTTGTTTGCAAGAATACGGAGTTTTCTCTCCCAGACACTACATGCCTTCGGTCACCTCAGCTGGTGCAGTATCTTCCCAATTAAAATCTCTCTTAGTCTTTGTCTTCATCTCCTGTTGATCTTGTGTACAAACTTGTCAGCTTGAAAGGATTTGCGAGACTTTCTAGCCCTATGGTATGAAATAAACACCACTCCTTAACTTCAGGGCTTAGGCATCTAAAAAATACTTTCAGTGCGCATGCTGTAGCTGTAGTACGTAACACAGTTGGGTTAACAAAACAGTTCTGGCTGGTTTGCTTCCAGGAGATTTTCTGTTATTAAACTGTTCTAGGAAAAAACATTAGCTCCTTGTCTTTCACTCCCCCTTTCAGTGTGCAAAGATGTTGCCAATGCCTTCAGGTCCTGTTTCTCACTGCACTGAGAAAACAGTCTCTGTCGTTTCAGGAAAGCTTTGAAAAAATGCAGATGCTAAATACCTAGGAAAAATCTTCGTTTGCTCTCTGGAGCAGAAGTACCTTTATTGTATGAACATGCCTCCTTCCTATTTCATGTTGTGTTTTTAGACTGAGAAGCCTATTTCTTGCCTAGCAAAATACATTCTGTGGTGCACCTTCAGTAGTTCAGCTTGGGAAGTTGCCAGGTTGACTTATGAGTAATATTTTCTTCCACTGACGCCTCGCCACCCCCAGCTATCAACAAGGAACATTTCTCATTCTGCCTCGCTTCTCCCACGTCGCATGTAAGCATTCTTTTAAAAAGATGCATCCTGTACAAGTATCCACTGTGGATGAGTCAGGCAGAAGGACTCAAGAGTGGTTAAGGAAACCATGTATGTGCAAACACATATATGGAAAAACATACAGTTATTGACCTGAAGAGGCAGTTGAACTGTGAGGAGGAGGGAGCTGGAGAACTGTGCAGATGAAAAATTAGGTTGCTCTTTCTTCCTTCCTCCCTATCCAAGTAAGTAAGTAAATAAATAAATAAATAAAATAGAAAATAAAATTAAATATTACACTGCTCATAAGCCCTTCCTATAAAAATGAAGTTGTTAAAATGCTGGTAGGTATAGTGAGACTATCCCAAGCTAGTGCTTACACATTATGATTTTGTTTTTTACTATATTGCAAATGTATAACTTAAGGTTGCATTTAATTCCGCGAGAATACTCTTCTCTTAGATTCACACAGTGCAATCTGTAAAACTGAAACAACTTAAATTTATTGAATCTTCCGACTTTGATTGATACATTACATTTAATAGTTTACAGAGAATCGCCTCCTCCCACATACAGGCTTGTTGGTGTTGCAGGGTCAGTAATAGTCTGAAGCTGTTGGCCCGGTTCCGCTGTTGAAGAACAAATATATACGATATGTTTAATGCTAATATGTATAATACTGTTCTCTGGCCAAGGTAACAGTACTTTACTTGTGGTTGTTTTTCAAGTTGTTTTATTCAGGCTTTTTATTCTGGAGGCTGACACAATCTGTTTATCAAATGGTAAGATAAATATTTTAGAAATGTGTCATTCATTCACTTAAGTCAGCTTTCTAAGTTTGTGGTATATCCTCTTGTGGAAAAAACTGTGTATTCTATTAATGAGCCTGTTTTTCATCATTCCCTTGGAAACAGCATAGTAATAGGTGACATTAATAAACTTTGAGGAAGAAAAAGTAAAAATTCTTGGTAGTTTTCCACTCTGTAAATAAAAATTCAGGACTTACTAATGCTGCATACTGAAGAAATGCATGTGCAGCAGGAGTTCACGCTCTATCGCTCAGCAGGGCAAACAGCTCACATTAAACTGTGCAGGCAGCTGCGTTTCCCAGCAGTATGCAGAGCACGCAGCAGGTTGTGAATTTGGTTTCTTGGCTGGCTTCAAGAAAATTTGTGACTTGGGATGAAGTGAATGAAAAAATAACAGATCAATTAATTTATACGGCATTGATACACTGTAGCACATCTGCAGCAGGTTTGGGGGTTTGTTCAGGTTTAGGCTAGAATGGGGAGCCCTGAAGCTTCATTCAGGGTGAGCGTCAGGAGGATGGAGACAGGCTCTTCTCAGTGATGTCCAGTGACAGGACAAGGGGGAACGGGTGCAAGTCGGAACATAGGAGGTTCCAGGTGAACATAAGGAAGAACTTTTTCACTGTCAGAGTGACAGAGCACTGGGACAGGCTGCCCAGAGAGGTTGTAGAGTCTCCTTCTCTGGACACATTCAAACCCGGACTGGATGCATTCCTCTATAACCTGCTCTAGGTTGTCCTGCTCTGGCAGGGGGGTTGGACTAGATGATCTTTCAAGGTCCCTTCCAACCCCTAACATTCTGTGATTCATTGTGTTCTAAAGCCCAGTCCCCATCTGGAGCTCACACTCTGAGATGCACTCTTTGGTCCTCTGTGGGCCCATGTGAGTTGGTGCAAGAGAGGGGTGATCCCTGTGCAGCTCAGCAGGCTTTAGACATTTGTACTTGACAGTGTTGTGGAATAAATAGAGAACGGAGGTTGTACATGATCAGGGGCATCTTGCCTCGCCTAGCAAATGTGCTCCTGACACTTGGTATAAAAATAACTCCTCTCTCCCCTGCCTGATGCTTCTTAACAATAGCAAGCAAAGAATTATTTAAAAATGGAATTCCCCCCCCCCATCTTCTTCCCAATGTGCTACAGAAAGACTTTGCAGGTGACGTTTGTGTCTGCCTGTAAGGCGTGGTGTCCCTGACCCAGCTGTGGTTACCTAAGGTAGGAGCCTTGGCTGGTGACTCCATGTTAGGAGAATTTCACACCAAACCATCTTCCTGCCCTTCCATGTGTGCCTCCTGACCACACTGCAGTGTCCCTTCCCTGCCTCTGGAGAACGGGATTGAAGAGTGGGGATGGGTGTCATCTTCTCCCCAGCCTGGTGCGTAGCCGAGATTTGCTGATGGCTCTTCCAGTAAAGCTGGGCGGGGATGGGAAGGATCTCATGGTCATTGTTTCCAGTAACAGGATTTTGGTTTTTCCACCAGTTGTGCGTAACGTGATAGTTAGACAGATGTCATCAACCCTAAATTCTTAGACAGGACAACCAAATCTGACTCTTGGCTGTCCATGTTTTGCACTATGGTGTAATTCAAGCCTGTATATTATTGTCACGTAGCCACTGTCTTTTGGCCAAACTGGAATTACTAGCATGGATTTGAGCTAGAGAGGAGACCACCTGGTTTTTAGATTTCCTTCGTCTGAGTCGGCTGTTTCCATGCCCTGAGGTCCACAGTGTATGGCTTCAGCAGGACTGCTAAACCAGCACCTTCAGGTTTAGGTAGTATGAAAAGAAAGGTTTTTCTTTTCTATCTGTTTTGCTTAATAATGGTTAAAGACAAATGTGTGTGCATACTATTTCACTTTCTAGAGGCTTCAGAAGTCTTGGAAGTATCCCAAGGTGTCAATCTGGGGGGAGGGGAGGGGGTGCAGGTGGAGGGTTGTTTTCATAATAGCAAAAATGAATCCGCTGGACCTGGGGGAGGAAATAATGTGGCCACTAATACTGCAAATGGAGAGCAATGTGTAACAAGCATTCAGAGATGCACAAAATCCTGTGGTCAGATGACTTAACTGAGTAAGTTCCTTTTAGAATCCACGAATAGGTGTGATGGTGACTTCTTGAGTATGCGCATACTGCTTATAGTAACTTCCTATTTTAGCTAAATTATAACATACGCACACTATTTATATATAAAGAAACATCCTTCTTGGCATTCCTGGTGTGACAGGAAAAACAAAGAACTTGTAGATCCAGGCATACATAGAAGTGCACACATCTTTCCTGTGAATAACACTTTTTCTCTTTTAAATGCTTCTTGAATTCAGATTTGTCTTCAGAATTTCACCTTTAAAAAAAATTGTGCAAAAGATCCTTTTGTAAACTAGGACTGATTCTTTGGCTGGAACTATTTTACCGTTTACTCACTGAATTAGGGTACTAAGCTTTTTTAATGCCATAATTTGAGTTGTGGCCTGAGGAGGAATCACTCTGCCATGTTAGCATTTTACATCTGGGGTTGCTGCGGTGTAATGAGTTTCTGTTGTTTTCAGGAGCTGTGTCAGTGTCGCCCTGGGGAAGGAAACTGTTCCTGCTGTAAGGAGTGCATGCTCTGCCTCGGCACACTTTGGGATGAGTGCTGTGACTGTGTTGGTAAGTTTGCATTTCTTTGGGATTTTCTTTTTTTTTAATTGCTTCCTCCTGCCACATGCTGAGCTCACAGTCTTATTATAGAAGTAAAACATCGGGACAGAATCTGTGCTTTAAACATCTTGCAGCTCATTCTGTGGGTACTGAATAAATTACTGTGGGGAACCAAACATTTGAAGGCTGTATCGGCTCTGTGGAGTGGCAGTAGTCCAGATTTTGCTCAGTTAATGTCATCATAACTATTAATTACTTTTGTCTCCAAAACATAAACTCCTTTTTGAATTGTCATCTTGAGGAAACTACGCAGCATCTGCTTCGTGGGCTGGGATGCTGTATGGAGCTTTCTAACTGTAAAGTGGATCGACAGATACCGCACAGGGGCAGTTTTAGGTTTGAGTTCCCTTGTGAGTCCTTGGGACTATTAGTAAATACACATGGCCCAGTGTTTTCCTCGTTCTTTGATTTGCACAAAGAGCTCTTTGTGAAGGGTAAGAAAGAGGCATACAAGTTCTTACTGTAGGATTAGATGACAGTCTGAACAAGAACAGCATTGCTACTAAGAGGTAGTGTTCAGAGTTTCCAGATCTCTGCGAGTGCTGCCCCTGCTTAAGGAGGTTATGTTCTAGTTCCATATATTCTTTTAAATGTATTGAAAGCTTCATCCTCCTGTTGTTGCTGGAAGTCTCCATCTGCTGCCATTCAAAATCCACCTGGCTTCCATGAAAGGAATGCATCCTGAGTGTTGTACCTGCTCTCAGCTTCACTGGCTGGCTGGGTCTTCTCCGAGTTCGTGAAGATGATTAACTTCAAAATGCTCCTTTTCAGTGCAGTCCATTGCTTCTCCTATTCCATCATGATGTGAATATGCTTCCTGACATCCTGCTTTCTGCTTGGTTCTGACTAGCTTACCTTTGCTTTGCTGTCTTTCAGTAAGCAGTGAAGTGGCATGGTTCGGCACGCCTGTGATTATTCCCAATGGCATAAAGTATTTTCAGCCCCTGCTCCTGTGTAGGATATACATTTAGAAATGGGTCTTAGAGTTTGATCTAATTTTTTTCCCCTACTTGATCTGAAATCTTGTAGTGTTCTCCTTCAAAAGTGAGATAATATATATATATATGTGTATGTATGTATGTACTTTTTTTCCTTTCCCTTTTGCTCTTCCAACGTCTTCATGATTTTTGTAACATAATGCTGAAGTGTGCTGTTGTCATGTTCAGTATTAGCAGCGAGGAATATGATAGTAGGTCATTTTCCTAGTTCAGAACCATTATCTGCTGTAGAAAGCAAGGCATAGTGTGTTGATCTCCTCTAGGGAGAGGAAGAACCTGCCTCTTGGGATTGTGAAGAGAAAAAGCCAAGTCCACGCTTTTTTTTTTCTTTCCCAATTCTGTAAATTACTCACTGTTGTGCTGCTATTTCCCATGGTGTTATCCAGGAGAGAAGTTAATGATGTTTTAGGTTCAGTTTCCCAGTACTGATTAAACTAAAACATCTCCTGCTGATTCTGCGGGTGCCTCAGAACTTGGTGGTTCTACAGCCCTGTTCAGAAATAGTTCTTCTTTCCTCCAGTGTGGGGTCATCTGTGCCATAACCTTATTTGAATGAGCAAACAGGAGCATATGCCGTACCCAGCTTCCTGGAGACAGTTCTTTGCTGATACTTGAGCTGATATTGAAGTCTCCTTATAAACTGGTCAAGTCTAATGTAAAAGCAGATAGGTTGTCGTGGCTTTCAGGTCACATCTGCTCTGCAGCCAGGGATTACCTCCAACCCTCCAGCATTAATTTGACTTCTAATCAGTTGATGCCTTGTGTTTTGTGTGGATATTCTCTCCCTTCTCTGACAGGACAAAGACATTCAAGGGGGGAGAACAACAACAGGTTCCCCTTTCCTCTACTTTTCTAGGCTTTGTGGGTTAAGCCCTTCTAGACCCTCATGTAAAGGCTTATCCGCTTCAATCATTTCAATAGCCCAATCCTGCCTCTTCTCATCCATTCCAAAGCAGCAATGTATACATTTGTTCCTTACCAGTTGCTCATAAGTTAAGCTTTTTTATTGTTTTAACCAAAGCTACTGTATAACTATTATTATTATGATGATGTATAATTATTATAATTAAAATACTTAAAAATAGTAAGAGGGAAGGGTCGTTGTGGAATGACCCATTAAACTATGAACAATGATTTCTTGGTGCCATCTTAAGATAATGTTTTCATATAAGATTGATATGCACACAAACTGTCCTCATTCTGCAATAATTTGATAAATTATCTCGATGTTATTTTTTTTCCGATGTGGCCTAATCAGAGAAATTTATTTTGTGAATGCAATCTGGCAGGGGGCCTCTAAAAAGGCTTACTGCTTTCCATTTCACAACATTATTACAATGACATTAACTAAAATATACATCTCTTGATGTCTGTACAAAACTCTTATTTGGTATCTTCCTAATTAAATTTTAGATGGGCATCCTTTATTACAAGTGTAGGGTGAATATTCCAAGTTCTTACTAAAAGGTGATAATACAAGGACAGAAATTTTTGATTAAAGCAGTGAGTCCTGGAACACCTGTGAAGAACACCTAGCTGAGAGGACTAGGAAAATAATTGTTTACAGTAGGAAGCTTTCATAAGTGGAATTATTTTTTAGTGTGACTTGATGTTGTTTGGAGGAGAGGCTTATTTTTTTTTTCTACCCAATATTTGGCTCACCTTTTCATAGGAGCAGACTATCTTGTGTTATTCCTATTATTAAATGCTGGTAGTGCTAACTGCCTGCTTAAGATTTGCCAGATTGCACGCTAATCATCATGGGTGAACTTCACTCTGTCTTGTTCATTATGGAAATCCATCTACTTAGATTGAAAAGATTGTGGTTGTCTATAAGTCTCTAGTTAAACACAATTTCTAAAGCTGGAGTCCTAGTGTATCTGCAGGGCAGGAGATGCTTCTCTGGTTGTGTGAGGCAGGTGGACTTTGAGCACTGATGTCCCATACCACTTAGATACAAGAGGCTTTAAGGATTGATGTGCTTTGCAGATGTAGCTGTCTAAAACTGTGCCTGTGAAACTACCCAAAATTGTATCCAGATATACATGAGGGAAATGGATTGGTCTGTCTCTTGCCAGGTGACTTCTAATAGTGTTTTATGGCTTTTGAGTTTAAATATCTATGCAGGTGCAACTTTTAAATCTTGGTCATTTCGATTTTTAGAGTAAATCAAGGTACCCTTCAGTTTCTTTGCTGTTAACAAAAGTTGGTGTTTAAATGGTTAATGAAGAATCAGCACCTGCATTGCACATCACAAAAGTGTTTTGTAGGACGTAGCAAAGGGGATTGATTATAAGGTTTTAAAAAAGATATACCCCAAAAGACGTTGAAACACAAGGAAGAGGTAACTTGGAAATAAGCATTTTGCCTGTAGTGACCACTCCAGCTAAGTAGCAAAACAACATTCATTTCAGCTGCCTCTGAGCCTGTAAAGTAATTCAGACTCCTGCTCCCTCCTGATACTGATCTTTGCACCTCTGGCAGACGACTAGTGCACTGCTGCAGTGGATGAGACTGAATACTTGAATTGCGATCAAAAGCTTAATGTACCTCAGGACTTGTCAAGATACTATCTTCCTTCAGTCGTAAACTTTCATTCCAGGTTTGTGCTAGTGTTGATTATACTGTGCTTTGCTGCTTTTCCCAGGGGAAACAAACCTTTTGTTGAACTCTTCATGTTCTAAACTGTAGCGATAGCATAAAAAGGGAAGGAAAGGGCTGTGTAGATGAGATTTTTCTTTTCACTTGGATCTCAAAAGTTGCAGGTGTGTTTTGTGGAAGTCTGCAGAGACCTGAAACCTGCTGCTATGGAAAGCTCATCCTGCTGTATTTGGTGACACATCTGCTATTGAGCAAGGAGTGGGATATACTCATGAAAGGGCTCTGTTCTGCTTAGCAAAAAAACCCAGCAAACAAACAAACAAAAAAAACAAAACAAAAAACAAACCCAAAAAGGCCTCCTGTTTCAAGAAGAAGAGTTTAAGGAGTTTTGTGTAACTTATTGTTTCATTCCTCTGCAGGTATGTGCAATCCTCGCAATTACAGTGACACACCTCCAACATCCAAGAGCACTGTTGAGGAGTTGCATGAACCAATTCCTTCCCTTTTCCGGGCACTGACAGAAGGGGATACTCAGCTGAACTGGAATATTGTTTCCTTCCCTGTGGCAGAAGAACTGTCGCACCATGAGAACCTTGTTTCCTTTTTAGAAACAGTGAACCAGCCACAGCATCAGAACGTCTCTGTTCCGAGCAACAACGTCCATGCACCTTACTCTAGTGACAAAGGTAATCAGTGTAGTCTCAAATTCCTAGTGTTTCCTCTCGTTTCTTCCAGGAGCCTTCTCAATGCATCTTCTGTGCTTCTCTGTGCTCACTTCTTCTTTTCCCATAAAAACATGAAAAGTTCAGTCTAATTTTGAGCCTGATGTAACAAAAGGAGTGAAACAAAAGTACTGAGGAACATAGAAGATGGTGTTAAAGTGTCTGAAGATCTTAGGAGATGCTGCACTGCATGAGTTTGACATCTCTATAATTCCTCCTATGGCATGAGGCAGTTTGTTCATTTTATTTTATGTGCACTGACACTGTATGTTCTTTGCCTTTGAAGCAGTTACCTGTAGCTTAGGAGACAGGACAGACCAAAAACTGAATCCAAATCATGTATCAGTGCAGATGCAGGCAACTGAAACGCGTGGCTTCAGAGGTCTGAGCAAGCCACATGACGTAAACCATTGCATCTGGAGTAGACGTTTCTTTTTTTCATCTGAGCTGACATAACTTGAACTCCTTAGGAGGATGATTTGTAGGAAATCCAGGATTAATAGTAAGCCTGAGTAAGATTAGCAAGATCGCTCTTTATGTTGAGAAGGAATATATGACAGACAATCTTAAAAATAAGCAGTTTGGGTATGGGGTTCAACTGATGACTCAGTCCTCTTATTTTATATCAAGTCTTTTGTATTCTCACCTTCAGTTTAGAGGACAGACTTCAGAATATTGTTTGCTGTGGGGAGAGAGGAAGAAGAGAAGTTTGAGGTAGTGACAACAGTGGCATAAGAAAAATACTCTCTGCTTCTTGGTTTCCATACTAAACCTGAAGTACTTTTCTCTGCAAATCATTACATCAGACATAAAAGAATCTCATAAACAGTTCATAGTGAAATTGCTTCTTAATGGGAAAAAAAGAGCATCTGATCTGTTTTATTAGTGTAATTAATGCTTTGCTTCCTTTCCAGCACACACTTTAAATATTTGTAACCCCATATGTTGCTGTTGTGAAGGCTCTTTTATTTTATCAATGAAATGTACTCTAATTGATGGACATGCTGCTTTTCCGTGCCATTGTGAACCTTTGACCTAGTTACGTTTCTGAGTAGGACTGCTGTTGATTAAATGGGACCGTAATGGCAACTCTTCTAATTTCCTTTGGTTAAGGCACATTAGGAAAATAAATTAATTCCAGAACTGGGAAACCAGATGGTCAGAAAGCATCTCATTCATATGTCTTTGACATTATTAAAACACTCGCTCGCCATTATGAGCGTGATGCAGAAAGCCATTTTAAATGGCAAGCCACAAAAAGCCCAGTGTGCAAACGCTACAGTATTTAAAGATGTAAATTATGCTTAGAACAATCTTGAATGTATCCCACTGTACTTAGGTACTGCAGCCCAGATGGCTGTTCCCTGGCAGTCCTTTCATACCATACCAACAGGGCTAATGATAGTTTTGGAATAAACTTGGAATTTGAATTGCATCTCAAGGGTGTGGAGGAGTTTTGAGTTTAACAACACAGACAAATACATAACACTGCAATTTTTTCTTAGTCAGAAGTCTCCTTCATTTCATTTACTAAGAACATATTAGAGATTAGATTGAGAGAGCTTTCACTGAAATGATGACAGTCCAAAAAGAACAGTTATATTTGGAAATAGTTACCAAATGCCACTGGTTCTCAGACTTCAATAGACGCTTAGAAATAAAAGTCAGAGCTGTTATTGTAGTCACTGGCTACGCGTCCTCCATCTTAGTGATCAGTGAAGAACTGTAGAAGGTAGAAAATGGCTTTCAACGTCCTATACTTTAAGTATCTAAATATGGAAGCCTGTTGAGGAGTCTCTCTTTTCTTGGTCGCATTGTAGATAACTTTGTAGTGCTCTGCTTTTTCAGAAGTCATATTAAAGTTTGCCTATAAATACATGGGTGATTCAAGTGTTGAGAACAGAAGAAAGTGGAAAGAAAAGTTGGCTGCTGGCCTCGGCCAGTTGATGTTTATTATAGTGGAAGCAAGGACAACTGAGGAATTGTACCTCTTGTCTTAGATGTTGTGTGAGCCATGGAGTGGCATTGTTTTTAATACTCATTTGATGAGTTAACTGGGGAAGCAGTAACCAAAAGGTGGAGGGCAAGGGCTGAAGAGCCTTGTGAGCATGGACACAGAGAGGGAGCCTAGGAAGTTGGTGGAGTCTGATGGCTTCTGCCCATGCAAAGTTTAGTCATACAATCGAGTCAGTGTGGTTGAGCAAGCTGGCGTGTGTTAGAAGAACCACTGAAAGAGCGGGTGGGTCTGTGTGTGTGTGTGCGTGCTCAGTTGCAGGCTATGTTCTTCTCTTTCCTCCTCCCCAGACGTGTGTGCTGGGCTTAAGGGCACATCTTGCAAATGGAGACTTCCTAAACGTGACTTGCTAAGCAGTTATCTTCAAGGCCATGGAAGGCATGGATTTGGAAGAATATTCCTGTGCGCAGGAACACAGATGCTTTATGTTTTCTTTACAGTGCTGTGCCTCCTCCATTTTGTGGTTCTTCTGTGGCTCCTTGCATGCTTCACTCCAGCATGGTGTGCTGGCAGCAGCCTGTTGCATTGCTTGTAAAGGGAGAGGGGCTAATGAGAGGTAGATTTTGGTAAGGGGACAGTAGTTTCTGTGCTGTCTTCTGGAATACATCCCAAAATTTGGAAGGGCTCTGCCTACAAATGCCCCTTGTCACGTCATGTAGCACAGTTCTGATTTAAATTTCAACGTGTGCTCATGCAGGGAACACCATTAAGCTGGTCCAGGGTGCCGGACTTGCTGGATGCAGTTCTGGGTGAGTGCCAGGGAAAGCAGCACCAGCTGTGAGCGTTGTGCCTGAGCAACGCAAGGCCGCCGGCCCGGAGGGGTGGCTGTAGATCCAGGAGGAGGTGGGGTGTGGTGGGATATAAAGCATTCCTTTCTCGCCCCAGCCTCCTGTGAGCCCAGCCACCAGACCTTGAACTTCCCTGCTATTATCTTAATGAGTGTCTTCCCTTTCCTCCTGCAGATTGACTTCTAGCGTTTTAGCTGCCAAAGTATGTGTGTGCTGCTGGGGCTGCTGCAGCTCCTCGTGTCGGTAGTTGTTGGCATTGAGGCGCCAGTTCAGAGAGGATTGTGATGATTGTTTATCCAAAGCTACAATTGCACTTTATTCTTTTTGCTTTACTTTTAGCTGATACCCTCAGAGCTCTGAACTGCGAGTTCAGATGTTTTAAGACACTTAATTGTTTCAGATGGTGGTAGGATGTTGGTGAGAGAGAGAGCGGAACTAGATAATTTTCTGGCAACTGATGAAACAAAATCTGTATTGTAGTTAAGGGTTTCTGACTTACACTGCTTGGTGACACAGGGGGTGGCGTCTGCAGCGCGTTTCTGCTCCCTGCCAGTGCCAGCCGGGTAGAAGAGAGCTAGAAATCCAAGTGGCATCTACCTCGGTGGGGTACTCTAGGAAGATTTTTATTTTTTTTAAATGTTTCTTTTTACAAGTTCTGATTGACATAATGCAGTATGGCTGTTGGATAGACAGTTACCTTTTTAAAGTACTTTTAGAGCTACCGATAAACAGAGCAGCAGATAATTGAACTCACATAGCACCTTTAACTTCAAAGGTGGCATTAGGGAATTGTCATTAACTGGGAAAGGTTTTTTAATCTTGTAGATAGGCATTTTTCCTTAACTGACAAGAGCTGAACTGTTTCATCTTCTCCAAGTTGCTAAATTCCTCCATAGGGCACCAATACAGACCTCACTTGCAGCACAAGACAGTATCATAGCAAAGCCCGATAGAAATGTGAGTCCATTTTTCTGGTCATTTTGAATTTAGACTTGATTGATGTTTCTCCTACCCAACCTTCACTGAGTATGAATTGGGGGGGGGGAAAATGTAAGAAAGTCATGTTCTGGGAAAAAAAAGAATGCTGCTGCATAGTTTGTGGTCCTTACTGGGTGAAAATCGGCAAAATGCAAAGGAAAGAGCTGTTACTGCACTAAGTAACATCCTTTTTATCCACACTGAGGGAGCCAAGTGATGACTCTGTAATTAGGTTTGTGAAACAATTTAAATACTCTTCTGGATCCCAGCTGAGCCTGTAGGAATGTATTTTTCCCCTCAGCATAACTCTATTTCTGCAGCCTGTGAAGAGGGATTTAATGCTTCAGGCAAGGAATTTCCTCTCCTGCTTTCAATGTTTCAGCCTCTACACAGGCACACAGACGTGGCTGCGGGGGGGACCAGGAGTGTCCCATGTGAAGAAAGTGCACTCTGGCCAATCTGACTCGTTCCAACCTGGCAAGTCTCTGAGTGAGCGAGACTTCAGAAATGGTTTGGTAGCACACACACAGACCATGTCCTCCAGCTGCTTACAAGAGCTGCTGGGAACCAGCCAGATCTACTGCTGGCTCTGGCCTGCTGTGTACAGGCAGTCCTCTTCCCTTCTCAGCAATTTTGGACTGCTCCTCTAGGACCTAATCCTCTTAGCTTGTGTGCAGGTGGAAATAAACTTTCTTCTCCTCTCTCCAGTCAGTCAAGATTAATGTCCTTGGTTGTTGCTGCCACCTTAATAAGGTTGAAGTCTGGCTTTGATTCCCATTTTGGTTTGGGTAAAGTGATCGAGGAGACCAATCTCTCCAGTCTCACAGGACTTGACTTGCTGTCATCCGATTTGCCAGGGTTATAGGCCTGGTGCTGCTCATCCTTCAGCCTCCTTCCCCCCAAGAGATGTCTTCAGTCTCAGTTCAGTGTCATTGATCTTAACATCCTAGAAATCACAGGCTCTTCTTCCACAAGAGGTTTATTTCAAATTTCAGCAGGCATTAGCTGATGAACTGGGCTTCTCCAGGACTTCTGAGCTTGTACTAACACAGGTGAGGTTGATGTGAAGGTGAACACAGGTGTCTCCTGACAGAGGGGACTGGTCATTCTCTGGTGTGAAGACAGCCTGCAAGTGCTGGGAGCAGCTAATCCACCCTGAAGTGTGCATGACTTTCCTGACAGGCTTTCCTGACCTGCTGTAGGCTTTCCTTTGCATGTTGCAAGTAGGAGTGCAGTGATCAACATGATAGCTGTGAGCACTTCTGGCCACCCTTTGGAGAGGAGTCTGGTTTCTTCAAAGAGTTGTTTCACTACTACCTAGAGAGAGCCGTGAGTCATTTTGCCTTCTCAAGCTGATCCAGAGACTAGGTCAGTCAGGTGGAGATGGCATCTCCAAAGCTGATTCTGCATCAAGAAATCTTTGTGGATTAGCCAGAATTGCGTGTTCTGGGGCAGAGGCTCTGTGCCTCCAGCTGATACCTTCTATGACTGACCATTCTTATGGCATTTAAGGTCAAACTTGAGAAGAAAACTACTGAAAAGTTATCAAATGAATGAATTGGGATTAAGCAAGAGTGTATAAAGAGTATGAATACTTCTTAGAGAGGGTTCTGTAAGGTTCCGGTTCTTGCACACCAGCACTGAACTGGATGACTTAATAGGACACTGGTGCTTAGATCTTGTGACAAACACTGCCTGGAGACTCGCCTCTACTTTCTCACACTCTAATCTTCCATTGAAAACCTCCTGTGAGGAGGGAGGGGGACAGATACCTGGAGATGCCTGGAATTCCTGGAAATGGATGGTGTGTGCTCCTTCTTGGGACCAAAGCAATCTCGGGGGTTTGTTGCCGGTGATGAAATGGCTGTCAAATCCTTGTGTGTTCTCTGTAACAAGATGGAGCTGCTGTACAGCACCTAGGTGGGCTCTTGTCTATGAGGCTGTGGTGGCTGCCTCTCCCTGCTGTTTTTCAGCTTTGGCCGAGCACTTCAGGTGTTATACCTGGCTGGTCACTCTTTGCTCGTGCTACTGTAGGACACACTTCTGTTTTGCTCTTTTCCTCTCCCCTCTGTGAATAAAGTATTGTTACTGAAGTTGTAGATTTGTTGGTTCGTTTCAGGCAGAGGTTTTCTTCTCTGAGAAGTCTTCCTCTTCTTGATGTGCCTCAGGCTTTATTATAAAGGGTCATAGAAATAAAAGTGCCAAGAAGGGAACAGGATTTACACAGCTACAGTGTATTTTGTTGACATTCCCAGCAGTAGTTCAGGTACTCACAGATTTCTTGGACAACTGCAGCTTTACTCACAGCACAGCTTTCCTGGGAGCAGAAAACTGCTTCAGCTATGGGTCTGCACTTCCTCTCCAAGATCCTTATTGCCTCTTGCACTGTATATGGTGCCTACAAGACGTATACATCAGTTCAGAGCCTGGGCAAGGCAGTTAATACTCTCTTGCTTTCAGGGGTCTGGCAGCACATCCTGTGACCCTCTTGCAGCTGTTTGGGTAGTAGTAAAATAGTTTGACAATGATCAGGGTTCCCTCATACATGTTTAGAAAAATGGTAATTCTTAAAAGGGTAGGCAGGTTTCCAGATGTCAAGGAGGAGGATCTGTTCACAGAAAAGCTGGTGGGTACATTGTGCTCTCCTCTACGTTGTGCCATTCCTTGCCACATGCCTGCAGAGATCATCTGTTGTTGGTTCTGGGGAAACCAACTGCACAGATCTGATGGCCTGTAGGTGATGGAGACCCTTGCTGACCTCGCCTTCGGAGCTTGCCATGAGACATACGTACTGCTGAGGTTGCTACTCTATGAGGCACCAGTAGTTTGAAGGGGAGGTTGTGGAGCCTTCCAGAGGAAGGAAGCCTTGAAAGCAAGCCTTCAAAGACCTGCTCACAGATAAGAGGCTGAATAAACACTATGGTTAACAACCACACTGCTCTGAGAGTCCTGTGGTTACTCACCCTTCTCCATATATCTCCCAAATCGTTCAGAAAAAGAGCCCACTGTCTTGATTTACCATTTCCATCTGGATTACATTTTTCTAATCCATATTGGAATGTAGGTCAGTATGTTTCTCCTGGATCCACATGCCGTAGCAGTAATAGATTAGAAAGCCCCACTCACAAATCTGCTTGATGTGTGTGAGTGAGACATTCGTTTTTGCAGGCAGCTTTCAGTTGTGCTTTTCCCCAAAGTGTGCCACCTGACGCTGGAGGCAAACGTGATGCAATCCGGGTCCTTTTGGGGATGTGCAAGGTTACAGTGTAATCACCCCATCAGCCCAGAAGAAAGTTGGTAGAATCTGTCAGCTTGGAGAATTGGAAGTGGGCTGGGGTGGGATGGTTTTGTTTTATAGTTGTGGTGAATGCTTCACTTCCAGTTTGAGGTTGCAACACCAAACTTCGTGGCATTTCAATGAGTTGCATGGGTGTTAGAAGAATAAAGTTGACACTTAGGCAGAAGGGATTTCTTAATCTTAGTAGCAGAGCTGGTGTTGTGGCTATAAGAAGAAACAAGTGTGCAATTTCAAGCTGAGGAAAATGGGATTCTCTCTTTCTCTGTGATTTAATGTAGTTTTAAGAACCTTGTTGAGTTGGGGGGGAGAGAAAATGTTTACACTTATTTAAGTGGGTTCTGGTGTTTATTAAATAATTTCTCTAAAACCAAACTTTTTAATATAGTAACTGCTGGCAACTGCGGAAGTGGTATGTTGGTGATAGGGATGCTGCCTTCAGAGGACATGTGCTTGCTTCTTAGTGTGGCGTAGCCCATCCTTACACTTTAAAAGGTATCCCTTAAAACCGTGGGACACAAAAAGAAACCAACAAAAACATTCTTGCCTGTGACGATAGAAATAAGTTAATCCAGAGGCAGAGCAGACAACAGGTTGAGTTGTAGACACTGAAAACTTGAAGCTGATAGATTGCACCTTGGGTCTCTGTCTCTTCTCTGTGCTTTCACTATCACCTGTTTTTTCTTTACACCTCATTGTCATGATGATTTGCAATCCTACTTCAAAAGCTGCACACTTAATTAATTTACTAACCTTGAAAAATATTTTAAGACCTTTTCAACCAAATTTTTTCCCCCTCTTGGTTTAGAACACATGTGTACTGTGGTGTATTTTGATGACTGCATGTCAATACATCAGTGCAAGATCTCTTGCGAGTCCATGGGAGCATCCAAATACCGATGGTTTCACAACGCCTGCTGCGAGTGTATTGGGCCAGAATGCATCGACTATGGCAGTAAAACTGTAAAATGTATGAACTGCATGTTTTGAAGCAGGAAAATTGTAATATAGCAATACTGAGGCCAAAGTAATCTCTCTCAGTTAAAGAGATGAGGATTGCAAATACTGCATTTTGGTGGAGTGCCTACTGGTTGCGATGAAATGTACCTGGTTGGAAAAAGATGTATAAAATCTGAAAAGTTTTTTTCTTGTTTTTTTTTTTTCAATTCATGTAAGCAAGGCTAAGTAGTAGAAGTCTCAACATTATGTTTTAAGTTTATTTTTCTTTATTTGTGCTTGAATGGTACAGCCACGCTCATCCTTTCCATTCTGATTGTTTTCCTTTGATTTGAAAGCATTGACTATACTGGTTTTCAGAATGTAGCACCATATTCTAATAGTTTATAGAGTATGGAAACCTTAAGAATATGGTAATGAGATTCCCATAATCTCAGTTCAACAAATAATTAAATGGCTGCTAGGTTAGAGGGGGTGGTTGTTCTTTAGGGGTTGGGTTCTTTTGTTTTAGTTTCTGGTTTTGTTTTTTCTGTACTTTATTGCCTTCTAGTTTTTGAGCTTAGCCTTCTATTGTGAAAATAGTATTTGGGGAAAAAGAAACATTCATGCTTTCTCTTCAAATTCAATGCATGGGCTGTCATGGATGAAATCCTAACTTCTTAGAAGGACTGCCCAACAAAACACTTTTCTTCCAAGTTTCATTTGCCCTGCTCTCGTAAGTACATTGGGGCCTGTGTTGTGTAATTTATATATTAAAAAATATATATATCTTTTCAGCCTTCTATTAGATATCAAAATAAAGCTGCTAAGTGCAGTTGCATCTCCCTCCCTGTGCACTGTTCTCTAGGGTTGCTTACTCCCTGAACGTTCAGTCCAGTAAAGGAAACGTGAAAGGTTATTATAGACTTAATGGCTAAATGAACAAAGAAGAATGAAACGTGAACCAGCAAGTAGTACAGGGTTACCAGCTGAGCAGCTGGCAGCAGGCATGTTCCCATTTAGTAGTCTGCTGTGAATATTTAGTCTAAAACATATTTTTTTTCCCATGAAATGTTGTCATTGAAGAAGGGAAGATGTGTCCACAAAGGCAAAATTAGGGTTCTGCGTTTAGAACATTCTGTGGATTTTTCCAAGAGTTTGAATGTGCTGCCAGCTACATAGCAGTTACTATGACCTAGTTAGGTCTCCACTGATAATGGTACTAAGTACAAGAATAAAGTGTATGAGTAGTTAATGATCATCTTTTGGTATTTATAATGATGTGGGTTTTAACTCGAATTTATTTTTTTTACTGCATATATATATATGCATATGCACACACACAAAAAAATTTGACTATTCAGACTATTCAGCATTTCTCCCACTAACCTCAGTCTAGAGGGATTAAACTGTTTTCTGTCACACCTATCTGTACCATGTACAAGTGAAAGCAGTCATTTAAAATGTATTTTGTTGAAAAGTTTGCCTGAATGTTTTTTCATTTTTTTCTTATGATACAGTTCTTTCAGTAAGATGAAATAATAATAATTTAAAAATCTACTCTTGTGAAATAGCGTTACTTTCTTCAGTCTCTTTCAGCTATAAAGTACTTGAAAGATGTTTATTGTTTTGAACTAGTGGCTTCTGCTATACCTTCATACTTTAAACTTGCAATTAAAGCGATAAGAAAATCATAGATGTGAATAGAAAAACTTAGCTTATCATGAAGGAGTTGTTCTTCCTATATTTGACGATTCATGTTATCTTCTTCTGCTTGAGTTTGTTAAAATGAATGGAGAGAAAGAATATGCTAAAGTAGCTGTGACTGTTTTTAGCTAGAGGGTGATGCATCATTGTTCTTGACCAAGATGGGAGACCTGCAGTGAGCATCGCTACAGGTCATTAGCATGCTGTGGATTCTTGCAGCGTTAAATTATCGGAAACGTTCTGCTAGTTCAGAATCTTCCCGGGGGGGAAAGCAGGGCTGAAGTTCCTGGTCATGCACCTGCTGCCCCATGGATCTGTGACACCATCTCCGTTTACATCATCAGAATTTCACCGTGAGGTCACGGGTGGGAGCGGGAGGGATGGGGGGCCTGGCCTGTCAGGTGAAGCACTGTTGGGAGCGGAATAAAAATATAAACGCAGTTGTCCGTGTAATGGCCTGAGAGTAGGCAGCGAGGGTGCACACTTTCTGGGGCTTGCCTTACTTTTTGTAATTCCTGATGCTGTCTGGAGTTTGCTGTAAGAATTATGTGTATGCAAATGTCATACAGCAACAGCCAGTGTATTTTATTACAATGAGTGTTTTAAGAGGTATTTTAATAAAAAGACATTACTGGTTCTTGTGTTTTTTTCTCAAGATTTTTTTTTTTCAGGGAAATGCTACTAGGAAGCATATTATAGGAGTTACTGATCTAGATGGATGGAATAATACAAAGAATTAATTCTTCAGCAGTTTCTTCCCACAACTAAAATTGTAGTTTCGAGGTTTTTTCTTCACATAAATGGATAAAATAGAATTTTATTGATAGTCAAAATGTTTTTTCTGACACATCTAACCATTTTGGAAAGCTGTTTATTTAGTCGTACTCATTTTGCAAGAAAAATAATTTGAGGGCTTGTATTTCACCTCCATCTGGATACCAGCAAACCATCACTTACGTAAGTGCTTTAGAATGCTTAAGAACATGTTTTAAAAACTTCCATGGCGAGGAATCTTCTCCAGGTAAAGCATCAGCCAGATTCATCACCGTCCTTTGGGATAGAATTGTAAATCGCTGAACTTAGAGGGAAGCAAAAAAGGGAATTCACATAAAAGGAATTATACAAATCCCTGGTCTGTTTGGGTTCTGACTGAGAAGGGGTTGAAGGTCTCTTGTTATTCTTTCTCTAAAAGTAGAGAAAGTTTTTGGTTTTGGGGGGTTTTTTGTTGTTTTTTTTCTCCCCACAGGCATTTGTTGCTCCTGAATTTCAGAAGCATCAACACTGTGCAGAGACAGTGAGTACAAGGGCTATAACATGACATTGCTTTCCTGTCATTTCTTAGGGTTCCTGGCATGCTTTTAGCACATTTAATGGATTTCACATCTAGTACTTAAAAAATGAATATAAGAACACCTGCTTGTATCTCTAACAACGTAACTATGGTCTCTCCAGTATCCATCCCAAAACTATGGCTCCTTTGATACCTGGCTCCCAGCCTCCCATCCTGCTGGGTTAGCTTGGATATTTGCAGGCACTCGGCCACTGACACACAGACCCACACAACACGCGTGCACTCCGACCTCTCCAACCACAGGCACCCGAGGCGCACAGGCCCATGATCATGGTACCCTCTCCAGTGGATGGCACTTGCACTCCTTGCACACAGCATGAAGACCCACTCACCCGCGAAAAAAGAGGACAGACCATGGTGATGAGGTATCTGCACAGCATGGCCAGACAATTGTACTGACAGGCAACCTGTTTGCAGCTGACCAGCCCCTTTTATCTTCTTACCCTCTTTTTCTCCATCTTCGTTCCTCCCCAAACAATCTTGACCCCTCCCTTTCCCTGCCTTTGGTCCTGCTGCAAATCCTGTAACAGGTCTTGTGCCATCCCCAAATGCTCCTTCCCTGTGTCCCAGGAGTCCCACACTCCTGGGGGCAGTGGCCTGCGTAACTTGCAGTGATGGCTGTCATGGGACAGCCCTGAGAGGAGCTCAATTCTCTGGGTTCCTCCAGAGAAATTTCTACTGGGGTTCCCCCACCAGCCATTGTGCCACTGCACTCCTTCGTGCTCAAGGAGGGGAGCGTTGGTCACATAACCCAATGTTTTGCTGATCGTAATGTCTGTTGGGTTTTGTGAAAGAAACCCCTGTGCCAAGACCTGCCACGTGCTCTTGACACGACACCTTTCACCGAGCAGTGTCATTAAACTTGGTGCTACTCACACAGCAAAACAGATACAAAACATTGCAGGGAACAAAGCTAATTCCTTTGAGACAAATCTATCTAAGATGTACGGCTGCCAAGGACCAAATCTTCTTCTTCATTGCTTAAGTATTTTTACATTTTTGTCTTCCTGCAAAGACCTGGGCACGGCGTGACGCCATGGTAGCGTTCACGGGAGCTGCATGGGCAGCGTTCAGTGTTTGGCTCTTCTGCTGTGGGATACTTCTGAAACATTACATTCTTTGTTTCCCAATGGCATTAACTAATTGACGACTTCTAGGCTTTCCATTGTGTATTCAGGCTCTTATTGTTTTGTGTGTGTTTCCATATGTGGCCAACCAGTTTCTTTCATAAGCTACACCTCTTTATGACTGCTGTGTATTCCTTTTTCACTAACGAGAATTGCATCGTGTGTCTAAAGCTATCCCAGAATAGCACAGCCCACGTAGACTCCCATCTCTCCAAGACAAACTCAACCCCAGAGCTGGCTTTCTTGCAGTAGCAGTATAACAAAGGGAATGGGAAGGAATTATTCATTCATTAACACAGCTCTGCCTTTCCCCCTTTTTTTTCTGACAAAATGCTTTCTAAAGCTCCCCCTGTTATTATTTTATTACATGTATGAGGCTCGGGTGTATCAGCTGGGCTGAATTTCAAAGCAGAGAGTTTGCACCTTGGAATCCTCGCTTGACTTTGTCCTTAAATCAGTGAGAATTTGGAGTGAAGGTGTAAGAAAGTGCCTGGATCTGTTCTGTAAGTCAGTAGTCACCCAAATGCATTTCACATGGCTGTAAGTTGGCATAGTCAGCACTGCACACAATCACTTGCTTGTCTTCAAAAAATGGGGGAAGATTCATTCTGGGTTCATTAGATGATGGGCCCATTGTGTGTGAACTTGTGTTGGCAGCAGCCTCTGAACTACTCAGTTCTTCAGAGGCGAGGGAGAGCCTCTGGCGACTGTCACTGCAGTGGAGCTCCTCGGAGGCAATCATCTCACATTACCACCGGCTGGCACTGCAGCAGCCTCCCCCTTCTTCTGCCAGAAGTAACAAAAAGCAAACCCCAACCCCCGTGAGCTGTGGTGTCCAGTTAAATAACCCGAGTCCCCGCTGCCAGGCTGTTCCTTCTGGAGGGGGTGTGTGTGTAAACTGGAATGGGCGCGGTTGTGTAACTGTGCGGAGCCAGCCCCCTCCCCCTGTATTTTCCACTGAGGAGGACGAGTTCCCTGGGACCTCTGGCAGGGCTGGGGAGGCCGCACAAAGGGCCGTGTGACGGGCACTGAGCAGCACCGGGTCTCCAGGCAATGAATGGAGCGGGCGGCTCGCTGCCACCGTTACCGTGCCCAGCGGCCGGGGCTGTGCCGGGGGCTGTGGGAACGAACCGTCCCGCTCCTCGCCGGGACAACTCCCCGGGGGGATCCCGAGGGGATTCAGATGGCGCAGGTGCTGAACAGGGCAC
>VZRW01007995.1:0-34305 GCA_013398125.1 Aegotheles bennettii
GCGGGGTCCGGCTGCGGGGAGAACGGGGAGTGAGGGGAAGGGGGGCAGAAGTAGCTGCAGTCTGGTTTGCATGGTAAGAAATAAACAAGCCCGAAAAAACCCTGTTGAGTTGTCCCGGCTGCGTTGCTGCTATTTTCTGCTTTGTACCAAAATTGAAATGCAAATGATGTGTTTTTTAAATAGCAACCGCTTTCTTCCAGGCGGTGTCGTGCGGGAGGGATGCGGGTCTCAGCAGCGAGCCCCTGCTCAGGAGGCAGCCGGTGCCCCTCTCGCCGGGGCAGAAAGCGTGCGGAGCTGGGGCTGCGGGGCGGCTCGGGGTGTCCCCTCCTGCCCCCCCCCCGGGACAGACCCGGGTGCTGCCCTGGGGGAAGTGAGGTCTGGCACTGCCCGCCTTGGTGCTGAGGAAACTCGGTACCCAGACAAGGCAGGCTGTTTCACTTGGCACCGTGAAATGAGAAGTGGGCTCTGTAACCACCAAATGAAGACCCGGGCTCTGGAGAACTCTCTGGGAATTCCAGGATTTGCACGATCACCTTCATTTGGAGATAAAGAGTAGTTGGGAATTTCTTGTTCTAGGTTGGGCAGAAGTTATAGGTGTAACAGAAACAAGCTGAGACCATGGGATCAGAGTGTAATAAAAGCTTACCCTGTCAGGTTTTTTTGGTCTGGGGATATTTCTGACATAGATTAATGAACAATTCTCCCCAAATTATGAAAAAAGTTACTGTAAGGTTGTGGAAACACTCATTAGTCGTCTTTATGGTGCTGAAAGGGATGTTGTACTTCAGAAACCCTTCCTGTGAAAGCACTGGCCTTGATTTAAGGGTCCATTGTTCGCTTTTTAAAAAGTGAGCAAATATATATTCAGGATTGAGGCCCAGCTTTTTCCCTTCCTCAGCCTAGGTATATTGTTTGTATAAAATAATTGTAAGTCAGAGCCAAATTATGTGATAGGTCTTGTAGGAGGGATAGTGTGGCCATAATATTTTCAGTAGTGACGCATGAAATTTGTAACAATTTTAATGACTTTTTCTCTTGCTGCTTATATTCCAGGAACAAAAGGCATTCCTTAAGTAATGTTTTTTGCCAATGAAATTTAAAAGGTTTAAGTTACATTCCCAGTTTGGATCTGTTAGATTTAGAGTTGGAATGTATTACATGTGGAGGCTTTGCTCCTGGTTCACGTTGTATGACAGTAAGGAACTAGCAAAAATGATAAATAGCTAATAAAAACATTTAAGAATTACAGCTTCTGGGTAAAATAGCAGAAGTTGATGTCATTTATGGTAGAAGGAGCATGGGTATCCATTTGCCAATTGTCTTAAGGGCAGAAGTTCTCAGCCAACTAATCACCAAAGCGAGGGAGTTGAAAGAGGGGGAAAAGGGTCAAGGTGAATAAAAACTGTGTAGCACATTCCTATTTGAATATGTTCAAGTAAGAGAATGTGTCATGTTTATAACACACTAGGATATATCTGAATACCTGATGGCACTGGGAAAATAACTTTCCTGAAGTTCATTACTGTTAATTTAATGGCAGAAACTTTGTAGCAGTTAGTTAATTGGAATGCCAGAGTAACAGTAAGATGGACATTCAGGAGTTCAATGAGTGGCGTCCCCAATTACTTAATTGTGCTGGGCATGGTTAAAAGCAGCTAGGCTTTAATTTCTTCATGGTTAACAACTTTGTTTATGAAACAGACAGATACGTCCTAATTTAGTAGTTTGTCTTCTAAATTCTGCCGTAATGTACCAAACACTTGGTATTTGCAAGCAGTGTGAAATCTTTCTTTCGTAAGATTCAGAGTATCCAAGTTAGAGTATCCAAGGTGGATTTTAGTGACTTTTCTTCCAGCTGCTCAAAAATGAGAGGTCCTTTTCTAGGAATGTGAACTCTTGCTGCAGAAAGCAGCAAAAGCTGTTTAGGAGCTCATGTTTTTTGAATGAACAAACCCCCTGTTGCAGTATGTTCATTATAAATATGTGATTATAAACGTCCTACAAATAGAACTCGGACAATTTTTTTCATTTCAGTCTTTTGAGAAGTGTATAATACACATGCACACTAGCGTGCTTCATTTACCATTTCAGATTTTGTAGCAGTTTGTAAAGGGAGAAAGAACATAGAAATAATTTACACCATCTTTTGGCTTTTAATTTTATGCAGTCACTAGTAGTTTTAAGTAATTCTAATACAATCCAGATTGTAATGGAATTATTTTTGTTATCTTGCACAGATTAGTGCCTAAACAAATAGGGCCTTATTTGAAGTAGTTTTTGTTGATGGCCATGCAGCCAACTAGCTTGCACAGGAGCCAGCAGTCTTATCCATCAACTGTATGATTTCTTCATAGATTTTGGTGGTGGATTTACCTGCATTTTAAACTTAACATATTTGACAGCACTTAAGCATAGCAAGTTGGGCTGTTTCAGTATGACACTTTTCTGCAATTTGTGTAGGCGTGCCTTGTAATAAAATAACATGTTTGAAAAGTGGGCTTGTACAAGTGTTTGACAGAACTGCACAGTAAAAAATCTGTAACTTTGATTTAAACTTTTTTCATATTATTATGGAATTAGTTAAATTTGACAATTTGACTTTGGATAAGCTAAAGTTAACTATAGTTTTGTCTTGTGAATAACAAAATGGGGTTGTAAGGACTCTCTTCTGGATCAGAGACTGCTCCCATCCTGTCACCTGCAGCTACATGAGATGGTAGCTGTCTTCTAATTTCTGATATAAATACATTTTAATGGGTAATTCATACCTAGTTGGTGTTGAACCAGTAATCTTCTTCAAGTTGAATAGCTGTCTGTCTTTCCTTGTGTTTATTCCTATGGTACGTTTTAAAAGAGTAATAATTTCCTTGCCAACTTCCACTGTATTAATCTTTTTGTCTCCATTCATAGGTTTTTCCTGTTCTTCAGATAGTATTATCAGTCCTTCTAGGCATATGTTGAATTTATCAGTCATATTGTCTCTGTGCTGTTCATGTTTTATCATTTCCCCTGGGAAATTTCCCTCAGAAATCCTACAGTTGTGTTTGTCTGTTTCTCCCAGCGACATCCTATGGATATGGTCTGATGTTCTGTAATCAGGTAATAATGTATTTCATTGCATTTCTGTTACTTCATTTTTTTTATGTGACCCAGATCTTCCTGCTTAATAAAAACACTCAGCTGAATTGACAATTCATGTTTGTCAGCAAGGTTTATCAAAGTCTTGAGTTTTGTGCTTAGTTCATTAATAAAAAGGGCAAGTATTCTTGAATCAAGCTGATTCAAGAATCGAGGTCCTTGAATGTCATTTGAACTACACTTAGTAATCTCTGTTCTTGAAACTACTTGTCGTCTGCCTGGTAGTGAATTCTTTACTGTTCTTACAATCCCTCTTTTCTTCATCCAAAGTAATAATTTTCTTTGTGGCATCATATCAAGGTTTTTTTAAGCTCTAATAGAAAAGTTGTTGCTTACTGGCTTAGACTGAGAGTCCAGTTCATCTCAGGCATTCTGTTCCATCTCGGAAGTTGTGTTCAAAACTGTACATGTGATTGAGGTAATATGCTTACGGTAACCTAAGTCACTTCTTGCCCCCCTTACACATAGAAGAAGCATTTCATAATTTTCAGTTTTGCTTTGGCAAAGACATATACTTGGTATTGTATGTACTGCTGCAAATGTCTTGAAACATCTTGTCTTGATATGGGTTTAATGTTCTAATTCTTACGAAGTCCGAGATTGACATTTCTTTTTCATGTGTTCCCCTTTTACAATACTGTCTTTGTTGTTATGTTCAGCACTATCATTCTTTATTAACATTTGGGACAGTGCAGCTCATTTGGCTAGGGAATCGTGCTGTTAATAATATTACAGAGCCACATCTAAAGAACAGTTACCACTGAACTCCCTGCTTTCAGAATCATTTTGGACCATATGACAAATCTTGCACACTTAAGCTTCATATGTTCAGAGTCATATGGAGTGTAGGACTAGACTGCCTTCATAGTGCCAGGAATTCACAGCTGAGTTCCAGTTCAGAAAAACCCACACACAGTTTTAATAACAAAAGCATTTTCTCCAATAAACTATTTTTAGGAAGGATAATAAATTACACTGTAGACAAATCTGGTATTATGATTGATGAATAAATTACTTTTTAATGGATTATAGTTGAACGCTTCTTCATGGCTACAACAGAAAAAAAGAGAGATTGAGGACTGTGAAATCAACCGATTGGCGTATGTGGGTTTGAATTTCTTCAGCATGACTCTGGTCCGGTAGCATTCCAGGTGTTAATTGGTGCTTTAACACGTTTCAAGTAGTCATTTAGTTGTGTCATTCTGCATGGCTAGTATCAGGCAGGTTTGGGAGAAATTCCAGCTCTTGCTTACTTTAGATAGTGTGCCTTAGCAGGGCTGCCAGTCTTCCTCTTTAATGGGAATCCAGAAACTGCTCAGGAAAGGTGTCACTGTGGCCTCTTCAGTTTTGTCAAACACATCTTCCTTTGCTACAGTTTGTTTTGGTTTTAGTGAAAGATACTCTCATACAAAGGTCATAGCTACATCATTGTGGAGTGTGGTGTTTGTTAGAAGCACAAGAACAACTTATCTCTTTTTAAAAAACTTTTTTTTTTTTTTTAAAAAAGCTTTTAAATTACCAGGCTACATTGGAGTGCCAGGTGGTTTTAAGAATGCAATGTTCTCTCATCAGTGCTTGTCTGCCAGAGCCTTGCAGCCAGCTGCAGTGGTTTCTTGGCTAAGGGCAAACTTAACACTGACAGTAGCAGCAACAGCAAGATAACCCAAGTACTAGTATTGAGGTGTCATGTGTGCATTTCAGGGGAGGAGAAGGGAATCGCAGCCCTGCTGGGCTTTACTTTCTATTTTTGAGGTATTCTTTTAAATGCTGATAAGAATTCTCAGATTAGGATGATTTTAAAATGGGGAAATATAACAGATTTGTCCTCAGTGCTATTTTATTACATGTTTTAATGTAAATTATATATGTATTTACGTTTTTATGTATGTGAAAAATGAAATATTCATGAAAGGAAGGTTGAGGTACAAAATAGTGGTTCTAAGCAGAGTATTATATTCTTGAATAGGCTTGGACAACATTGTTGAAAACTACCTTAGATTTTTCTCATTGAACAAAAATCACTGTGAAATTGAAAGTGGGTTGCATAAAAATGTTTGGTTTTCCTTGTTTCTTGTTGATTTTTTGTTAACGTACAGTGTAGTGCAATGGTAAATACACATTACACGCTGTTTCCATGCCAGTGTGCTTTCTTACTTTATTGAACCGGGGACCAAGATCATGAATATTCTGAAAGTTTAAAACACACTCTTGAAACACGGAAGAGTGAGAATTTGTAGTCCTTACTGAAACCTACATCAGGCAGACAGAGAAAATATTTGTAAGTACACTTTAAACAGATTGTTGGTGGGGTCTTTTCCTTGATGGACTGCAAAAGTAGTACTGTAAATAAAGCCCTTGTTGTTTTACTACATACAAGCTGTTGGCAGTTTCAGTCTTCCACGTGTTTTATTGAGGACTGAAGTTCATTGCAGCTGAAACGTGGAATAAAGCAGTAATACAGACTTGTGTTGCTTGATGTCCTTATAGCTAGAAGGACATTCCTCATCAGCTGTCAGAATCGGTCCTGTTTCTTGTGACTAGGAATGTCTTTGTTATCATACTGCCTTTGCCTCTGCCTTGCCAGGAGGTTGCTGGTGCTTGGCAGTCTGTGAAGCGTGTCGGTTGGAGTCCATCCCGCCAGAACCTGGCAATAATCGTGACAAATGCTGGAGTGGCAGCGGCGCGAGGGGCCTGGGCTGCTGCTCGCCCCGTCCTCCTCCGGTGTTCGGTCACTTCGTTAGGGAGAAGTCAGGGAGGTGTGAAAAGTAGGGCAGGGGTCGGGGCAGCCTGCCCTGCCCCCCTGAAATTGGAAGTGACAGACACCTCCCGGCCGGGCCGCTAATTTGCCCCCATGTTAAATGCCTCCGAAGCACTAATTAAAATGAAAAGTTCTTGGGTCTCACTGACAGACGGGTTGGGTTGGTGGTGGTGGAAGCAGCCACCAACAGTAATTGCAGCCCGGCCCCGAGCGAGCGCCAGTTTTGGCATTCATGAGCAGCGCCAGGCTGACAGGGGTCGGGGGGGTCAAGCCCACCGAAACAAGAGGCCGCGAGGAAAAGCAAAATCACTCCTCTGTTCCTCTTTGTGCAATGTCGCTTCTGTTGCGATTAACTGTTTAGGTGTTCGAGCTGATTTTTAGTCATTTGAGGCCCAATTATGCTTCCCTCGTGAATCGCTGTAGGAAATGGGTTACGCAGAACGTGACCACAACTGCTGCAGTCGGAAAAAGTAATGCTGTTCAGTTTGGCTGTCCCTGCTGTGCATTCACCCCTGGGATGAGAAAAATTACAGTTCATCTTGGGGCAAATGGTGAGTGCCTTTAGTAGCATAACTTCCCAGGAGGGATTAGTTTGCACAGAATTTGGGCATCCAGAGGATACCTGGATTTTGAATCGGAGTTAACAGAGATTAATGGAAAGTGTGAATTGCTGTTGTGAACTGAGCTAACTTTCTTTGTCCAGAAAGCACTATGTAATGTAGTAGTCTACAGGAAGAGGGTCTCTAATACAGCTGATGCTAAGTGAGAAATTAATGTCTTCATTCAAATGTCAAACGAGACTGTGCTTTTTTTCTTTTTTTTAAAGATATAGTACTATTCTAGTAGATGAAAGTAACATTGTAAGTAAATTAGGTAACTAAACTAAGTACTTAAGTACAAAATTAGCTTTCATCTGTTGGAGAGGCTGGGTTTTTATTGCAATAAAGCTGATCTGAAAGCATTTTTTCAACTGGTGGCTCAACACGGGAGTTGCATGTTTATGGGAATATTCCCTACAATATTATGGGAAGTCACCATTGAGTTCAATTTTTAAGAAAAATACTAAGTATAAATTTTAATTTCTGTAAATAAAATACTTTTGAAACCAGTTTACTTTTGTATGTTAATCTGTTGAATATTACCTATGGTAGCTGGATGTGAGTCTGAAATACATGGCTGTGATTAGTGGCCTATCTAATATTTTTGATAGGAATGTAAAAACATTCCTGTGGGTTGTTACAAAAAACACGTGTTTCTGAAGAACCCTGCAGTTCAGTTGGATAATAAATATGGCTGATGTTTTCAGTTATTAATCTTAATAAACATATACATTTTTAATTACTTTCTTCAGCTACATGGTTATGATCAGTGTGATTAAAAAAAATCTTGAGGGTTTTTTCTTGTTTCGGAAATACAATGAGTTTCTTAACACTTTGTTTTACTGTATCTTTCAGGAAACGAAGTTGGAAAAGTTACAAAAGCATCCTTGCAGTCAAGCACCAAAGCTTGTATTAGGCTTAACAGAACAGACTGAGCTTAACATTTGACAAGCAGAGAAGGGCCAGTTGCCTTGCACAGGAAGGATTAAAAGTGAACAATGACTCGATTGAGAGTTTATGAGCGACTGCTTGGAGCCTATCTGCTTATTATTCTCCATGTTCAAGGTAAATACGTACGAGTTGAAGTAAGTTTCTATTTTTCATCTGTAACTGGGATGTGTATTCCAGTGGTTGGGGTTGGGTTTTTTCATTTGGGGTTTTGGTTTGGTTTTTTGCTCTTTTTCAGGCAGGTGGCTTATCTGCCTGATATGCCATACAGACACTGCCCTAAAAAGGAGGACGTTACAGTGGTCATGTCTTGTTGTAGTATAGATTAGGTCAATTTTAGCAAATGCCAGGAATGCATAGTACACTGTGAACCAAGTTAAATAATCAGCAGAGTTGAAGATTTGACTTTATGAATTTCAGTTTTCTATATGTATGCATCTTTTATCCTTTTTTAAACTTGACCCACTGAAGAAATTGCAGTGTGCAGTTCACCGTGCTTTCTGATCCTCCTAGCAGCAAAGAGATAGTGTGGCATAGCTAATCTAAACTTATTATGCCTACTCAATGGGCCGGGGTGAGCCTGTGGGATGTTCACAATAGCCTGGGTTTCACTTAGTGAAAATAATCATTTGTACATTTGTTGTCTTTTCAGCCACCAGTTATCAAAAACTTGTGGAAATTCAATTATCATTAGGACTTTTAACTCCTCTGTCAAGTCGGGTTGTATTGAAAAGTGTTGGGAACTGACCAATGTGGCTGTCTGATGCTCTATCAGAAATTGAAGCGTCAAGTATAAAGATTATACCTTGTTTGGGGGAAAATCCATTTTGTTATTATTTCCTTACTCATTATTAGCAACTGTACCTGGCAGATCTGATTCTGTAATTGCTTGTGGTTCAGAGAAGTGTCAGAGTAGCAGAGTGGTATCTGAGCTGTTAGTGGAGTTGCATTCTCATATTTGGGAAATGAACAGCAGTGTAGTGCTCTGCATGTCCATGTAGTTGGTCTCTGTGTAAATCTTTTTGTTCTCCCAGCTGTGTGCCTCTCACATGTTTGAGTTGAGTACACAGAGCTTTCCACATATTCAAGGGAAATAGATAACTAACTTGTTATTGCCATTTTAATACTCGAATATATAAAAGGTTTTATATTGTCTTTCCATACTTATATCAATATAATGCTTGATTAATGCTTAATGCTTGATGTTATTTTGGGATATTCTTTAAGCTATTTACTTTCAGGAATAACAATGTGCTGGTATTTATACTCTTGTAACCAAGTGCCAAGGTGTATTTGGGAACTGCTGCTGCTTCTAACCTGGGTGGGAGATAGCACTTGGCAAAAGCACAAGACTGTGCCTTTAAACATAACCCAAGCCTTTATTAAGCATTAAATATAAATGACACTGGAGATCTTTACCTGGAATTGACCAGGGATGAGCTGTCAACTACACTAAGATCCAAATTAACTAGTGCCTCAGTGCAAGGAGGATCATCTTTAAGCTCTTTCAAGTACCATCCCACACATATTCACAGCTAAGCCTTTATGGAACAGAAGTCCTCTCTCTGGATTTCTGCGGAATTGTGCTTTGTTAAAGATAGTTAAAACTGCAGTTCTTCCTTTCAAGTTTGCTGTGGGGTTCAGTTCAGGTGGCTACCACAAGCACACTGACGGCTTCTGTATGGTTGAATACAGACTACAGAATTGTAGACACTTTTCTTCCAAAACTGGACAAGTGTTCCTGTATAATTGCCAAGTTATTTCAGTGCTTTCATCATTTTAGCCTGCAGGGGCTCAGAATAGTGTCTCCTGACTTCTAGGTATGTGCTTTCAGTGCTGATATTTGGCTTGATTCACTCTCTCTCTCTCTCTCTGTGTGTGTGCATGCACACAGGTATTTAAGGAGTGCAGAAGAGCATGGGTCTTAGTTAGAAGCTTTGCCATTGTAGCAGATATTTCCAGGTTGAAAGCAACAAACCAACCGTAAATCTGGGGTTCTTTCATCTTTGTTACATGAGTTAACTTGGCAGAGGGAAATTCTCAAGACCAGTCCCTCTTCCTGTTGTGGACATACAATTTTTAATGAGTTAAGAAGTAGCTTGATCTACTGAGGCAGTAATAGCCTAGTTTAGGTATAGTTGAAGTTTATAGTGCAGATTTACAAATATTTGCAGGTAGCTGTAAGATGATTAGATAGGTAACGGGCACAAATCACAATACAGGAAATTTTGATGAGAAATTAGGAAAGGTATTTTCACTGTGAATGTGGTTAGCATTAGAACAGGCTGCCTGAAGAGGTTGTGCAATATCAGAGATAGTCAAAACTTAGCAAGAATAGATGAACAACCTGGTCTAACTTAGTTAGACCTGCTTTGACCAGGTGGTGGTACCAGATGACTTCTAGAGGTCTCTTCCTCTCTAAAATACTCTCAGACATAGCATTTTGCAGTGGAGCTTGTTCTGCTAGCATTCAAGCACTTCTGCTCCTCTTTCCAGAAGATATGTTGGAGAGGTTGGAAGTGATATGCTTTGTTCTTTTTACTGAAATTATCGTTGCCCCTCTGCATTAATCAATATTTAGCATTTTACTCAAAGGCAATAGCAACTGAAGGAACAAACTTTTTTCTCTCTAGATACAAATATAAATAATAATACAAATATACAGGTCTTATAGTGACTTAAAATTAAATTAGAATAACTCCTTCCATGCTCACATGTATTAATAATGCTTCAGTAAATAACTTCTAATAAATAACATAGCTGAATTAAGTTTAAAGATCCTGTAAAAAAAAATTTCAGCTTATAAAGAAGAATTTGCCTTGCCTTAGGAATATTTCTGACTTTCAAATCAATACTGAGCGAGTTCTGAAAGTCATGGGAAAGTTGAGCTTGCTGAAATGTTGGTTCTTCGACGCAAGTTGCCTAAGGGCTTTTCTTCAAACATCTGAAATATGCTTTGTTTCTAGGGGTGGTGAGTAGAAAAACAGTCAGGTCTCTCTACTTGTCCCTAGATTTGTGAAGGAGTTGTGCTTGGGAAGGATAAGAGTAAAGTTGATAGTTATCAAGTATTTGAAATTTTTATATGAAAGAGAAAATCTGAAGTCTAAAAAGTTGAAATTGGAAGTGAAAAGAGTAGTTTCAACAAGGAAAATACATGCAGGATGTTACAAAAATGCATCATAAAGAAACCAATATAGATGGAGAAGACACATGAGGAATTGAAGAGAATTTGTGTGATTTACAGGGAGAGGAAGGAAAAGCAGAGGAAGTAGAAACACGCAGCGTGTGTACTTGCCATGACTGGGACCCAGCTTAATGGTTTGCTACCTCACTTGTTTTGGAGGCTTCTTCAAAATGGTAGGGGTTTTGGGGCTTATCAAGTGCATATGTACTTGTGCATATGTACTTACAAACTGGATCCCTTAATAGGTTGCTTCAAAAAGCAAGTGACTTGCATGGGTTGATTAATGTGAAAATATTCTTACAACAGCAGAAAACAGGAAATTCCATTAAATTATTGGTGAGCAGCTGCTGTTTCTCAGGTCGGTATTATGGAGCAGGGGAACATGGTGGTTACCCTTTGGATTGTGTCTTTATAGCTTATGGGACTTTTTCACTTTCGCTGAGAGATGATTGAAAGGGTAGGAGAAGGCTAGATTTAATAGTAATGTTTTCAGTAAAAGGTTTTCGTATTTCCTTTCTCACTGGAAGGCCTTTGCAATATTTTCAGACCTGTGACTTGCTCTGCATCTTCATCCACCTACTTTTGCTCATCTAAGGCAAGAGTTCAGCTTCAGTTGCAGTTGAGGACTGTGGTAAATATGCTTTTGTCTTCCCCCTAGTGTGGATTTTTAGTTCAGAGAGCCAATTTTACTTCTGAGTAGTTTTCTTTGTTTTTGTAATGCATTGATGAGCATAACTAATCAATAATTATAACAGAGTAGAGAACTTTATGTATACCCAAACACATTCTCCCGAATGTTGTACTTTGTTACTGTCAGTGTGCTATGTAGTGTTAGGTGTGTGACTTGTCATACCTTTATATGTTTTCAAGAGATGCTGCAGAAGACCAGTATTTTAATCTTTGTAAATTAGTTGACTGAAAATGTATTAATAGTATTCAATATGTATGAAGAAAGGTTTATTAAAAGTTAAATTTTAAAATAATTAGTATTAATGTTAAATGCTTAAATGGACTGCATAAAGTTGGCATTGTCTGTCAGTGAACTGAAAAATACTGATTTGATTTCACTGCCATACTTGCTTTCATTCAAAGATTTGATACAGAAAAGGATCTTACCTTTTTTTCCTACCATTACACACTTTCGGAATTTCAGATGAAATAGTTACTGAATTTAAACAAATAAACTAATCTGAAATAAAGAAAATATTCTGAAACCTGTGGAAGGAAAGTAGAGTTGTTGGAATCTGACCTACTGCTGGAGGATAGTGTAGTTCTGTTTACCAGTGATTTCCCCAATTAATGGCAGCATCTGTCTTTAAAACATGGGCAGCAAATATGTATTGTTAAATATTTGTCTGATTAAAGTTATTTTAATGGATTATTATTAAAATGTTACGTATTTGTTTTAATTTCACATTTATTTTTAAGTCACTTTATTCTTTAAAAGTCCATTTAATTTGAATTAGAATGCAGTGTATTTTAAAATGTAAAACGCACACAAAATTTTCTTGTCTCTGGCTTTTGTATTGAATACATAAGAACAGGGAGGAAGTTCATAAATACTTTTCTGGGGAAGGGAAGTGGGAGCAGAGGCTGGGGATTGCTGGTTAGGAAGGTTGGGGGGCAGGGGCTGCATGTGTTGAGCAGTGGTGTAGCTCCTGGGAAAGCTGGAGGGTGGTAGAAGAGATCTAAAAGTAGTCTGGGAACGTGCTGTGATTTTAAGGAACCAGTTTGGCTAGATGGAGAGCTACCTCTAACATGCTTGGTCTTTGGAGATCACAGGCTTGATATATAAAAAAGCACTATAGGGGGAATTATGGTTAAAATGCAGCTTACAGAAGCATTTAAGATATTTTATTTGCACTCAAAAATATTTTATTTTTTTTTTAATAATTTTGTGTTTTAAGAAAGTACTAGTATTATACTCAAGCTATGTCAGTTTTACTAAGGTTTAATTCACATAGCAGTACATGTCAAATTATTATGGAAGCTTATGATAGGCAGAAAGGTGAAGTGTCCTTGTTGGAGTGGATGATTTTGCAGTGTCTGCATCCTAAAGCAAGAACACGTAATTTAAAACTACCACATAAAAGTTTCGAGGTATGTCTTTTCATAAGGAAAGCATATCTAACATAAAGAGCTTTGGTACAGCTTTCATCTTTTATGAAGAGCCCAGTGTGGGCGAGCCCTGAGCATCAGCTAGCCCCAACCAACAGCTTTAGCACCAGCAGGAAGGCAGATGAAGGTGGTCTTCTGACAAAGATTCTTTTTATTTAAATACTTAATTTATTTGTTTTTACAAGCTTGGATCATAATAACTACAAAGAAATGCTGAGAATATGTAGTTCTGTTAGGATAAATTCCTTTTAAGGATAATACACTCTGGAATAAAAATAGTTTTATGTGGAACATAGATATTATGAATTCAGAAAGCTATGGAACAACTTGAATGGTACTAGTTTTAGTGTTGCAACTTTATTTCTGGAGCAGAGGGGATACAGTTAAGTAAGAAACTATAGGCATAATTTGGCTTTTGTATATAGTTTTTCACTTTACTGCACTCTATTTCTTAATAGAGCTGGTTTTTTATGGGTTACACTAATCTTTTCTTAGATCAGAAGACTTAATGAAATTATGTATGTAACCTGGCATTGAGTTGCAACTGAGTTAGCTCAGTTTTTAGTGGTTAATAACACTTCACTGTCACGCACAGTACCTTTTAAAGGTTATCCATATTAGTATTTGAAGCCCTGCTTTCAAGTAGACTTAAATTTCTAACCTAGTGAGATTTTTAGTATACTGTGAATCTTTAAAATACATTTTATAGTCTAACTTATTTTCTAAGATTGGAAGAAGTAATTTATGTTTTTGAGCAAGGTCTAGATACAATACATTGGCAGGCATTGTTCTTTTTTATTAAAAAAAGTTTAATTTTAAATAGACATTTAAATGTCATCTCTTACCTGTTGCAGTTGTTCACACTTCTAGAAATTTCAAATTAATGCTGTATGTATGAGGCACTGTTGTGATGGGGCAGAGCAAATGATGAACTTGAAGTCCCATCAGCTTATTTCTCTTTATTGTCTTGCGCTGTGGTTACATGAGAAGAGAATCTTCCAGCTCACCATCGCTCTGATATTTCATTGAATGTTGTAAGGCATATGATACTACTGTTCTCAAGGCTGGACAAACAGGCTTAAACTGGTCCAGGATCTTGAACAAGTCCTCTAGTGTGTGAGAGTTCATTTGCTTCTAATGTATATTATTTTGCCCCACCAGCCTTGTGCAGTTTACAGGTTGAGGGTAGGAAATAATGGAGAAAGAAGCTTTGCTGTGCCTGAAATCTCTGGGTACTGTATTTCACTGCAAACTTTTTCTTTTGAAGTTGTGTGTATTAATGCATAGCACTTACACCTTTGAAGGTTATGTGAGATTTGTGTATGCACCACAGAGCTGACAATTGCATGTGTCACGGAAAAGAAGCCAGTAATTACATCATCAACTAGTCTAGTGTCACAAGATCCCTAAAACATGACCCTCCCTTTCTCTGTCCTGCTCTCAGAAGGAAGATAAAGCAGTGTGAATGTTTGAGAGGTGGAGCTCTGAGTGTGGGGGATAATGAGAGCTGTGGTGCAAGAGGGTCAGGTGGTTCCTGAAGCAAGGTGTCGTTTAGGCATATCCTTCGTTCACTATTGTTCGTTTACCCAGTATCTATTAACCACGAAAAACAGCAGTGAAACATCCTGTGACCCCATTTGGATCTTGATCTGCCCTCTTAACATCTCAGGTGAATGGAAGCCAAGTCATTTTCCACAATCAACTTCCTTCCCCATAATTAGCATCTTTAAGATAGACACTAATATTTCTTGAAACGCTGAGTGTGGATTGTAGTCCTGCAGTGAAGGATACAGTTAGGGATAACATCTAGATAGGGGCTATTAAAAACTTTCTTCTGAAGTGATCCCAAACAGTCACAATATTTTCCTTTTTATTCCTTCCCTGGATACTCAGTCGTTTAATAAGAGTTCTCTTTAGAGTCTTATAAAATAAAACACAAGAGTGAAGCGATTTCCCCCCACCTCATTTATACAATTCAGGTACTACCTGTAAGATGAAGACAGACTACCGCAGAGTATTGTTTCTCTTTCACATTACAAAGATCATGAAATTGTAGGCTGGTTTTGCTTTGAATAAAAATTTTTGCCTATATAAACTGTACAAAAGACAAAGATGCTGGTTCTTTGAAAATACGGTTATCTGTTTTGAATTTTATTTGGTATGTGTTATTCATAAATCCTGTGATACAATCCATCATAAATTAAGAGGAAAAATGTATTTCATCTCAGTTTTAGTATAAAAGGTTGGTATACTTGTAGTGATGTTTCAGTGTTAGTTTACAAAGAAGAATACTGCTCTGAAAGATCCAAGACCTGTATAAAAAAATTTTTCTTTCTCTTCTGAGCTAGAAGCAGCTATGCTTTAGGGGTTCCTTAGTTTCTCTTTGAATTAATTGAAAAAATACTGCATTCAGTGCTTAAGGTAAGAAGATGGATGACTGACTGAGACATAGATCTTGAAGTATTCAGACTTTTAACATGTGGAATGTCCCAGAAGATAAAGGAATTTCTATAACAGTAATTAGGAAAGATACCTTAGCAGTTGAACAAAACTAGAAGGAAAGGCAGTATTTGTACATATGCAAGTGGCTTTTCCTTTAAATATTAAGTAGAATTACCTGTTCTCTGAGCAGGTAAGGATCTCTTAAATGTGAATACAGAATGTTGTGCAACATCTGTAGCATGGTATTAAAATGAGCTTTCAGTTTATGCTGGGAAGAGAGAAAGGACAGATGGAGGAGCTGCTATTTCATACATGCAAAATTCCTTTTGGTTAAATCAGAAATGCCTGTTGCACAGGTAAACTGTGTTATTCTTTCTTGTTAAGAGTCTGTATGTTTTGGGAATATTTAGCTCGGTCATTACTGAAGTACTGTTTGAAAAGTTTATTTCAAATTAAACATGGCTAAGTGATTGAGACTTTAGGTAAATGGTGCTGTACTTAGGATATACTCTTAATTGTATCTGAAAAAGGCACAATTTCATTACTTTTGGGGAAGTTGCTGAATCAGGATAATGGACTGGGTGTGCTGTATTAATTAGATAAGGAAATCTGCAAGTCTGCTTTTTTCAGAATAATAAGGTCAAATTTCACTAATACTTAATTGCACATTTGGCTGAGTGATGTAGTGGATGTTACAACAGAGTGATACAGAGAGTGGTATCTGCACAGGGTTTTAATCAACTTTTACTGCACGTCTTTCAAGCAAGGTACAACATGAGTAATGTTCTCATTGCAGCTAGTGTTCAGTAGGTTTGACAGGATGCCAGAAGAAGCTGTTCCAAGAGACAGTGAGTTTCCTGGTCAAAATATTTAATTTTTTTTATTTATTCTTAGATAAATTGAAATTTTTATTGTGACTAAAATCTTTCTGAGAGGTACTGAACTACCTCCACTTTTTTTTAATTGTAACTGAATTTGTAAATGTTTCTTTTGGTCCTAACTGGCTGTTCTCTTGCACACTGAGCGTCCCACAGAGACTTGATGTAAATTGTGTCAGTGCATGGGATAGACTGTTCATAACTCTTCTAGCTGTATTCAGTTCACAGCCCGAGGACTTAGAGCCAGGAATTCTTTTAGGGGATGGACAGAAAGAGATTTTCTGTTGGTAAAATTATGCATGATAAAGCTGGAGGAGGTACATGACGATACTCTCATCTCATATCACAGTCACAAAGAATATTCCAAATGAGGCAGATAATGTTCCTAGATTATTTTTTTTCTGGATGTTCTTTGCTAAGAAAACAGATGGAATTTATCTTCTGAATGCCTACGTTCTCAAAAGCACTTTAATAGTATGTACTAGAACAAATGATTCTCAACTTTCCTGCTGTTGAGAAATTGAGGGCTACTCGGAACATAATTTAGCCCTATTTTTATTCTCTGAAAGCTCATTTGTGTGGATGGTCATGTCATTTACTGAAATTTAATTTGCAAACAAGATTTACTTTAGCTCTGTTTTGAAGTACTAATGCATACAGAGATCAAAAAACCCAAGAGATTTTGGAGTTATTACTGCTCTTCTATGAGACACTGAATCCATAAAAAATGGCTTCAGTTCAGAAAATTAGAAAATTGCATATTAAGTACATTCAGTCATGCATTAAATTATACTGTTGCGGTTATCAAGCGGTCAGCATTTTGGTTTTCTAAACACATGAATGAGAGAGGCTTTCTTCAGAAAATTCTTACCAGTTAGTTGCATCACTACCTTTCTGCCCCACCTCAAAAAGGGAAAATATCCTCTTTCTGTTTATATTGATTATGGTTGGGCAGTCTGCTATTAAGATATAAATATTTGAGCTAGATATTTCTAGGGCAAAATTATGAACTCAAATTTCTGCCATAATCTTGGGAGAGAAGGTTCTTGTGTGTTGTATAATTTAATTATTTGTTAAATATTGTGTTTTGTCTGCAGAGCTCTTGGATGGTTATCAGAGAGATACAAAAGTATTTTATTTTATTTTACTTTTTAATGTCCAGGTCAAAATCTAGACAGCATGCTTCATGGCACAGGAATGAAGACAAATCCTGACCAAAAGAAACAAGCAAATGGAGTAACACTCGCTCCAGAGGACACCTTACCTTTTCTTAAGTGCTACTGCTCAGGACATTGTCCAGATGATGCTATTAATAACACATGCATGTAAGTATTGCGTACAGGATAGAAGAGGCTCTTTGAAGAGGCTCATTTTTACTCATGAGAGAGTAAACTATCTCTAGAGAGCTGACTGAGGTTCTGTCAGGTGATTTGGCTATAATTGATTAGAAACTAACTGGTTCTGTGAAGAGCTGAGCACTGAATGCCATGGTCATCTTTATGTAAACAATACTGCTTACACCATACCCTAGAACCATTTGCAGCTGACCATTTTGCCCCCAGCAGCTACTTTCAAGGACTGAAGTAACCTGTAGCATTTTATAACTGGGTGAATATTAATTGACCCAGATCTAAACCTTTTGACACAGCCATCTGCTTGCTTAGTCTAATATTTTTTCACCTAGTAGTCAAAAGATAATGTTAATAATGTAGCTGTTTACTGAGAGGTCTTCTTGTTGCATGTTCATTAGTTGCAGAGTATGAAGGAAAGGCAGAGGAGAAAAAAATGCATCTGAACACGTAGGGACAGGAGGGTAGTTTAGTACTCTGATAGGAGTAATAATCCTAACAGACTCATGCACCAATTAAGTGCTTGCTTAAGATGGTTTTTTCATGTTCTTGGTTTTCCTTTTTTCTCTTCGTTTGCTGTTCCATGTTTAAGGCCCTTCTGTTTTCTTCCTTAAGAATTCATATAAAGATATGCAATAGAAAAGGTATTACTTGCTACTGTAATTTGAGTCTTCACTTTAATGCATAGTATTAAGCCTCTCTAAAGCTGTCACTTGGCAGATAAAGTAGTTTTTGTGTAACCCTAGGAGGTGGAATAAACACTACTGTCTTTTTAAATGTAAACACAGGTAGTATTTTACAAACACAGTTTTGCACCTAGAAGAAGTATAGTTAAGAGCCAGTTATTTTCTTTCAATTCCTTTGGTATTTATTTTTTGTTTTTTATCGCCCTCTAGTGTATGCAGTGCATATAGGCCTTATTAATTTTTTGTTTCTGAACTAATGACTGTATGGGTAATTTTTCTGATAATAAAGCTGTTAGAGACTTAATAACACCTACGCAGTGTTTATGTACAGGGTATTTCATGGCATTATGCTTCCCAAATCTGCATTTCTTTGCATTCATTTAAATAAAAAAAATTGGCACACAGAAATGTTTCTTGATTCGTTTTCCTTAGTAGCTGTGTTGAGGGAATGAATGAATTTTCATTTACTTAACAAAATCTAAATTTTACACGTATTGAAAGCACACACCTACTGTGGCAAACTGCTGTGGTATTCCTTACAAATACTGTTGGCATTGTCATGTACTGTAGAAATCAAAGCATTTATATAAGGAGATAATGAGGAATTGGAGTACCATTTTTTGAAAGAACGTAATCTATTTGTTCCTGTCAACTTCAGAAAGGGGATATGGGGGTTTATTTGGTTTGCCCTGAGAGCTGAATATTTGAGAGAGCTTATGTGAGAAAAGTGCAGCTCAGCTTTTGACCTTGAAATAGCCACCTTTCACATACTGGTACTTCTCTTTGAGCATTCATCATTGCAGTTTGAAGAAGAGGCACAAGTGAATTTTGTTTTTGTTTTAACCTATACAATTGTAGTCAGTAAGCCTTTTTAGTCAGATTTCTACTCAGTCACCCCCTCGGTTGGTTCTGAACAACTGCGTGTGTGTGGTTGGACACAAGCAATCTTGAAGGTGTATAAGGAAGTAGAAGACAGAATATTCAGGAGAAAACATTCCTACAGTGTTTAATTTGAAAATACTGGGGGCGGGGGGGTGTCTTTTGTTCTCAAACTGTAAGGTGACCACTGTGTTAAAGTAGAAAATTTTCTAGATATTGGCTTTCTAGTATTTTTAATGGGTTCATGGTCAACTGATGCTACATGTTAAATAACAAACATGTTGGTAAAGCACAACTGGTATGTTTATTCCAGAACTAATGGGCATTGCTTTGCTATCATTGAGGAAGATGAACATGGAGAACCCACGCTTGCTTCTGGCTGCATGAAGTATGAAGGTTCAGACTTCCAGTGCAAGGTAAAAAAAAATGAGATATTAAAATTGAAGATCTCCATGGAAATTATGTGGGGAAACAGCATAAGCCGTTTAAATCTCTGTAGTTTACAACTGCAGTCATTGAGTTTTGCATGTTGCCATTTACCACTGTGGAGAATGGAACTGAGTAACTGTGGGTGAGTAGTGACAGAAAGGACACTTAATGGTATTTGAGCAAAGATTGGAATAAAATCCTAGCTTGCTGCAGTTTTTGGCGAGTATCTGTAAGCCACTGACAAAATGAACAGAGGACATCAACCTCTTATTTCTGTTAGCTTTTTCCTTAGCTGAAAGGACAACTTTAGAGTCAGCCTAATTGATCTGAGTAGTTTTATGTTTTAATAGAGAATTTCATTATTATTTTAATTTGGAATTTCTAGGTTTTTTCTGTTCCATTTTACAAAAGAGCATAATTTTAAGGAGTTGTCTTTACAGATTACATAAGGAACTCCCTTAAAGTTTTGTGGATGTGTACACACAGTTTATCAAATGTGTGTGTTCTCCTGTCTGACATAACTTTTTTTAACCCCTTTCTAGTAAAGTTATTTATTATTCATTGAATGAATGTAACTTGCTTTTGATTTCAAAGGGTTATAATTAAGCAGACTGCTGCTATTAAAACTTCTTTATCTGTTACAAAAGTTGGAACTGAAAACACAGTTAATAAAGCAAGAATTTGTTTAGAAGACAGGGATATAGCACTAACTGGGCAAATGAATATTGCATTGGAAGACTGGATTTTGCTTCTTTTCACCACATTGCTTACATTAAACAAAGCATTCAGAGGTAATCACCAGCTGGGTTCCCCTCTTTCTCTTCCCCCCTTCAAAATGCTATCACTGCTTTGGATGCTCAATTTTCAACTCTAGGACATGAGTTTCTGTATAATGTAGCTGTCAGGATCACTGCTTTTTGGAAGCACTCTTGACTTCAGTTACAGCTGTGAATTTTAAGGATTATTGCAAATCAGACCTGAGGGTGTCATGATAACCTCCTGAAATTGTTTTTGTATTTATATAATTTCTTACCTTCAGATTAATTTTGATGCCCCTCCATCTTTTATATGGTGTTCTGAAGATGTTTTTGAAGTAAACAGTGCTACTATGATGAAAAACTTCTAAAGGGATTGTTTTTTTGTCTGAACAGCAGTATTTATTTAACATATGATTAACTGCTTTTGACCAAGCTTAAAAATTTTGCAATGTATGAAGTAGGCAAAGTAAGAACCATCTATTTCTGTGCACCAAGTAAGTGTTCTGTGAAAAGTAAGAACATATGAATATAGAACCTATGCACCCAAAGAGATTAGATGATGCCTGTCTGCCACTATGAAGTTGTATCATACCTTAAGTGGTGAGGTTGAACTGGTTTGTGAAATAAAATAGCTTAAACTTTTGTCTGTGCTGTGTTTTATCAGTAGCATCACGTCCCCATCCTAGCTGATCACTTCAAAATCTAAATGTTTATTCCATTTTCTTTCAACAGGACTCGCCTAAAGCACAGTTACGTCGAACAATTGAGTGCTGTCGGACTGATTTCTGCAATCAGGATTTACAACCAACATTACCACCACTTGATAGTACAGGTAAACAGCTCCTAAATGTTTACACTGCTACTGATAAATCCTGTGTGGATTCTGTTCTTTCTGATCAACAGATAAAAATGAGAAGAAAATGTAATTACAGTATCGCACAAATCTGTTCCTTACTAGGCAGTTTTTATATGAAGCTCTGTAGTACACTTCATATTCTAGTTCCAGTTTTCCTTTTCTGCCACTTTCATCTTTTCCTCCATGAGTCACTAAGGGTATTTTTATTCTTTTACTCTGTTTGCTTATATCTTCATATGTATGTGATCTTTTGATCTTTTTTTATTCTTTTTCCACAGCCTGTTCTCTTTTGGTTTTAAAATACTTAATCTCTGCTGTGCTTTTGCCATGATGAATATGTCATAAAAAACAATATTCTGACATTGTTAAGTGTTATCTACTATAAATTAGTTCTTTCTGTGGTTCCCAGTGGAAATAGTTTGTATTATTTCATGAATTTATTTATTACTAGACAAGTCATACTGGTTTAACTGTTACTTAATACCTTTTCAGAACTTACTGCTGTAGATATTTCATTTCTGTTTCCAAGACCAAACTAACAGGAGTCAACTGAAACTAACAACATCAAAATCTTGAGTTTAAATCCTTTTTTCTCTTGTCACCCAAATGACGTTATCTTCGTTTTTCTGGTGTAAACACTTACTTTGATACCAAAATACTGTAAATTTTGTATTATTTCATATGAACTGATACATTGTATGCATCAGCTGTGTTGCTCCTTGCTGGCATTTTGGACACTGCTTCACACACTGTCATGAAATCAGAGGCTGGTTGAGGTTTGGACAGGACCTCTGGAGATCATCTGGTCCAGCTCCCCTGCTCAAGCAGGACCACCTAGAGTTAGATACACTGGACAGCGTCCAGAAGGCTTTTGAATATCTCCAAAGAGGACTCCACAACCTCCTTGGACAACCTGTGCTAGTGCTGGATCGCCCTCACAGTAAAGAAATATTTTCTGATGTTCAGACAAAACCTCCTGTGTTTCAGTTTGTGCACATTCCTATGCACAGTATAGGAAAATATCATAGCTAAATAAACTGTTCACAATAGATGTTTAATAAACTTTGGAAACTTTCCTTTTTTAAATAGATGGACTTTTTGATGGTAGCATTCGTTGGATGGCGGTGTTGATTTCTATGGCAGTCTGCATAATCGTCATGATCATCTTATTTAGCTGCTTTTGTTACAAGTAAGGAAAGAACTTTCTTTATTGGCAACATTGTAATTACCATTGTAATTTAACTTCCCATTTCTGGGGATAGCATTTTGCATTGCTAGGTAAAATGAAATGGTCACAGCATAGAATTTAAGTGAATTTGATCCAAAGTTATTGCAGTTTTCTAAGCTACGTATAACTTGGCTATAGCATCCAGTAAGCAGGAATATCTTAATGCTTTTGGTTTTGGATCTCCAGTCACTTTTGATACTTAAATTGAGATTTACCTTTGTAAAGTGCTTTTTCAAACCTAAAGCAACAAGGATGTGTTTTATAACCTTTTTTTTCTGCTGTGTTTCAAAACTAAATAATTGACTAGCTGAGCTATGGCAATTCATGCAGGTGCAGTTTAAGAGACTATGCCTGCTTCTGTCAGCTCCAGCTCTGTGCTGGAGGTGGTGATTCTTCTAACAGTTTCAGCAGAAATGTGCATTTGTCAGCCTCATCTGCCATGGTTCAAGGTTCAGTCTGTTAGTTTAAACTAAACCCAGCAGTGTTATGCTAGTAACACTGGCTATGAGCTGAGTATTAAAAGTGCTGAGTTTCCACCTATTCCACCTTATTATCTTCATAATAAACTGATGTGCTTCTACATATATTAGAACAACTTCTTAATATTAAAAAACTATGTAAGTTACATTTCTGAAAAAAATGGCATAGTAAAAATCAGATTTTTTTTTTCTTTTATGAAAACTTACACATTTAAGTAGCTTTTTTCCTAACTGAAGTTACTACGTATTTTGAAGACTGCTTTGGAGTTCAGCTCAACTTCTCTTGTAACTTTTCAGGCATTACTGTAAGTCGATGGCAAAGAGGCACTGTTATAATCGTGACTTGGAACAAGATGAAGCATTTATTCCAGCTGGGGAGTCATTAAAAGACCTTATTGACCAGTCACAGAGTTCTGGGAGTGGATCAGGACTACCATTGTTGGTAAGTCATAAACTAAGTTTTCTTCACTGACCTTCTCTCCATCAGATAAGAAGTTTGGTTTGTACCTAATACATAGAACAAAGCAGTTTATTCATAAAGTATGTTAATTATTTTATATGCAATTACTGCAAAAGATACAGTACAAACTAAATGTGTATGAAAGCCTGTCTTCACATAATTAAGTAAAGAAGTGCAAAATTAGATTATATGTAAGGAAGTCTGACAGCAGCAAAATTTAAAGACAGATTGGAGCCTACGGACATTAAGGTAACAATGTGTTGAATGGATAATAGAAACATCAAATTGAGCAAACTAAAAAGATATTTAAGTTCTTGGTGTCCACTGTCCGATAAAGTATATTTTCTTTTTATTGGCTGATAGGTGTTCGTAATTTTTGATTCACTATCCTATAGAATATTTGCATAAAAATTAGCCAATGAGGTGAATGACTCTATTTGTAAAATAGAAACAAATAGAGTGCAAGAGGGATGCATCTGAATTAAATATGAAGTTGAGCTGATTTAAACTTTTTGCCTTTGCTATACAATTCTTCCTTGGAGGCAGCAATAATGAGTTTGAAATGGGAAAAGTGGAAAATAATATAGAACAAATTTTACAATGGGATCAAAATTCAAAGCAATCCCAGCTTGAGAAGCAGCTTGTCCAGGTGCTTTTGGTTAATCGCTGGGTCTCCCTCCTTCACAACTCCCCCTTCATTTTTTATCTTTTTTTTCTTCACTAGGTTCAGCGCACTATTGCCAAACAAATTCAGATGGTGAGGCAAGTTGGAAAAGGGCGATATGGTGAAGTGTGGATGGGCAAATGGAGGGGTGAAAAAGTCGCAGTCAAAGTGTTTTTCACCACAGAAGAAGCCAGTTGGTTCCGAGAAACGGAGATTTACCAAACTGTTCTGATGCGTCACGAGAATATCCTCGGTAAGGAAGCAGTATGTGGTTTGACTAATTGAGGGCTTGTGTTGAGGGTAAAGGAGGAGGAGTTCTTAGTGGGTGGCTTTAGGGATATATGATGGCTTGATGGCTTCTATGGAATAACCATATGGGTGTCCCTTAAAGTATGCTAGTAAAATGTTATTAAAAGGATAGAATCTTGCTGCACTTGGTTGGAAACATGTCTGCAATCTCTTTGCTGGAAGGCTGGGATGATAACCTCATGTATAGTTGAAATCTGACCTTTTACATTATTCGTTTTCATAAAGGGAAACAGGTATCTTTTGATGCAGTCCAAGTCAATATAGCTTTAGAAATTCTTACTAAATCTGTTGCATAAAAAATTTATGTACAAATAAATTGTAACTTTGTTTATATATTTCATAGGTTTCATAGCTGCGGATATTAAAGGCACGGGCTCCTGGACACAGCTTTACTTGATTACAGATTACCATGAAAATGGATCATTGTATGATTTTCTGAAATGCACTACACTAGATAACAGGGCTCTTCTCAAACTGGCCTATTCTGCTGCATGTGGTCTGTGCCATCTACACACAGAAATTTATGGGACACAAGGCAAGCCTGCTATTGCACATAGGGATCTGAAGAGTAAAAACATCTTGATAAAGAAAAATGGAACCTGCTGCATTGCTGACTTGGGTCTTGCAGTCAAGTTTAACAGGTAGAAGAACAAATCCTCTGTAGTGGGAAAGCATATATATATATACACACATACATATATATATATCTCAATAAATTTAATGCACCAGATGTACAATTTAAAAGGAAGATGGAGTCATTTGGTTGCATGCTTTCAGGTTTTTTCAGTTTTGAGAGTAAAATGCTGCTCTTCCTTTGAGTGCTAATAAGCAGTGAGATTTCATACCATGTCTTGCTACTATTACCATGTAATAGTCCACAATTCCCTAACTTCCTGATATTTTCATACAGTGACACAAACGAAGTTGATGTTCCCTTGAATACTAGAGTGGGAACAAAGCGTTACATGGCTCCAGAGGTCCTAGATGAAAGCCTGAATAAAAACCATTTCCAGCCGTACATCATGGCTGATATCTACAGTTTTGGGCTGATCATTTGGGAAATGGCTCGACGCTGCGTCACAGGAGGTAAAACTTTTAAATATTCTGGTATAAGGTCTACCATGCCCTTGTCTCACTTTTAACAATACTTTTCCAGGAAATAATACAACAAGCTTGCTATATCAACAGGCTTGCATTCTCTAAAAGCAGTAGTAACAGTCTGTCCAGAGTACAGCTTGAAAATTACAGAACTAAACTTTTTTGGTTGTTACAATTAAGCATCTCAAGCTTTTTTTTTTTCCTCACTTAAAAAGCAGAATGCCTGATCTGGGAGAAATAGTAGGATGCAGAGGTATTTCACCCCTGTGCTGTTAATAAATCTTTTAAAATATATTTGATAATATATTATTCTTCTGTTATACTTCCTTGCATTTCTGGTGTCATTCAGTTCTCTCCTTACACATATTTTTGTGATTCGTTCTTCCTTTTCTTTCACTCTTTCTTTTGTGACCTTATAGATCCCTACTTGTGTTTTCTTCTTTCATCTTATAAATTCACTATGTTTCTTTGTAGCATGTGGCAGATTATAAGTTGTCAAATTCTACATTGGCCATCAAAGTCAGAGGGACTGGCAAGGAATTATTGTAGCTATTAAACTTAGTATTTGTAATATTGGAGCTTTTCTGGTAAATGTCTGTAGTGAAATTTTTGGATTTTTATCACAGTATAACAGTGTGGTGGATTTGCCTTGGCACAAAATTGAGTTAATTTTTGCTCCTGGCTGAGGAAATTTGAGAGTAGATATATAGGTTTTATTATTTTTTTTTTTTTATTATTATTATTATTGATCTTTCACAATTATTTCCAGGTATTGTTGAAGAGTATCAGTTGCCATATTATGACATGGTGCCAAGTGATCCATCCTATGAGGACATGAGAGAAGTGGTGTGTGTCAAACGCCTACGTCCAGTAGTATCAAATAGATGGAATAGTGATGAAGTGAGTATGCTGAAAGGAAAAATTAGTTCTATTCATTAATATGGAAGGGTATTTTAGTTCAATAAATATTAAAACATTGTAAAAAAAGAGACTGCATTTAGACATTCTCCTATTTTGAAAACCTCACAGCAACAGTAGGAGAAAGATATGCTTGAAATAAACTCAAAATACTGTATTTTTAATGTATCTTTTCAGTGATCTGAGGGCAAGATACCCTTAAGCAGCATCCAAGTATATGAGTACTGCTCTGACTGAAATCTTCTTTTTAGATAGTGGAATATTTTTCAGAGTTTTAATTGGAGCTGAAACTTAAATGAGTTTTCAGTTGGTATTCGTGTATATGGCATATTGGTTTGTGACAAAAGGTATTTCATGGAATGGAATATGAAGCAATTTCTTTGTTTCTTCCCAAAATCCTTGATTTCTTTTAGGAATTCCCTTTATTTTCCATATTATCTTTTGATTGCTGAAAGAACTTTTGTCATATCTTCATTTTCAGTGAAAATTTCTATGTAGTCTTTCTGCCATACCTATGGAATTTTTTCGATATATTGCTACCATTTTTGTACTGCTGTTCCCGAGTTCCAGTGATTAGCTCTGGTAATGCGTCTTTGTGAAACTAAGGAAATGCTTCAGTTAGTTCCAGGTGCTGTAATACTAGGCAGAGAAGGGGAGGAAAAAAGAAGCATTGTGAGATGGTTGCTGGTTGGTTGGGGATTTTTAGTTGATCTGTTTGATAGTTCTCTATCAGTTTGGCAGAAAATGTAGAAGCTGCATATTTGAACTTCAGAGTTCTATAGTTTGGGCTTGACAGGAAACAAAAATTACCCATTTCAGATCTGTCAGTTGTTACAATACCATTCCTTTGTTTTTTATTTTACAGTGTTTAAGAGCAATATTGAAGTTAATGTCTGAATGCTGGGCTCATAATCCTGCCTCAAGGCTCACTGCCTTGAGGATCAAGAAGACACTTGCCAAGATGGTGGAATCACAAGATGTAAAGATTTGACATAGTAAATTGACATTGGAGTGCAAAGCTGGACTCCTTGATCTTTTCACTCAAACATGGGTGAGAACTATGTGGAAAGAGGAAATAACTGAGATTCAGTGTATTTTCTCAGCACACTTCTACAGGCTGCTAATGAAATCTCTCGGTACTTCATAGACTGTGATACTGAGAGCTTCTATACACTACACGCTACGTATACGGACAGCCTTGATAAAAGATGTTTTGGTTTTGTTTGAGCTGCGTTGAGACTTCAGTCACGCTTAGTGAGTCTCCAGTAAAACTCTGGGTACTGAATTGAATGTTCAGATTACAGTGCTTTCTGTGAAAGCCTAACAAGCTATATGGATTCAACAGAGATGGAGAATATAAGCTTTTTTTTGCCTTCTACCTGGTAAAAACTTGTCAATCCATACCAAGTTTTTGTGAAACAGCCTGTAGGTTATGAATCTGTTTGTGATACTACGCAATTTAGCAGTTCCTTATGCCTTTATGTGTGTGCCAGGGTTATTTTACTGTCATTTGGAATAGATAAGAAACCATTTAAATTAACAAAGTTTTATAGTAAGTGCTCCATGTGTTCTGTGACTCCAATCAGAGATTTGCTACAGAATTTACTCCTTGCCATTAAGTTACCTTGCAAAATCTCAGTTTTAATTTTATTTCTATTCTTGTTCTGGTCACAAGGAGAACTTAAAAATGTGAACCATTAATAAATTAAGGAATGCCTATCTAAGTCTGTAAAGAGCTTGACACAATCTTTCTTAGAGGTATAGACTGCCTTGGTCATCTCATTTACAGTCTAGCCAGCTTCGTAATTGGACGACTATGAAATTGGGCATACTTTTCACAATGCCACATGCAACCAGTGTTTTTGCTGTAAAATACTTTACATCTTAAAAGAAAGACCACTGATGATGTGTTCTGCCTTTCTGCTTTATTGGGTCTCACTGGTAGGTGCCTGTCAGGCTCTGAACTTTTTTCCATACAGGAGGGAATCAGTTAGATGTAGGAGCATGCTTTTTCATCATTTGACAAAATTAGGCAGAAAGTAAGTTTTGGAAGGCTTGAGAACAAGTCTGATTTACAGACATAAAAGAGGGAAGGCAGGAAAGGCTGCCCGGCCACTGAGAAAATTAGAGAGTACAGTAGAGGTCGAGACCAGGAGAACTGAACATGAACTGTTGAAGATAAGATCCACAACATGCAGAAGATCTTGAGCTTGGTAGCCTTGATATAAATGCAGCAGGCCATGTCTGTGGGCCACTTACTTGACAGTTACAAAATTTAAGATTTGAAACAAGGTAAATCAGTGGGTGTGTTAAGTTCTAGTTAGGCACGTTTGGGAGGAATGGCATTGAAAGATTAATTCATGAAGATAAAGTAAGTTAACATAATTGCAATTCTTTTCCTACTGTGCCAATTATTTGGCATGCACAGAAAACTGTAGCTCCCTCCGTTTCTTCATTGATCTGGACAAGTTGGTTAAAAACCAGAACCCCTCCATGAGGTTACTGTAAGGCAGAATTATCGATCTGTAACTCCTTTGCCACTTCTGCTTTGAAGTTAGAAAGTAGTACCATAACTCAAGTTGAAGCTTCAAATGCATGAATCGTCTGAAGAATGAACACACAGTATTGGAACCATTGAACCTTTTTGATAATTTAAGTGCCTATAACTTCGTACTGTAAATCTTGTTCTAGATAATTTTAAAAAGGGAAGTTATTTATATGGTGTGTTTTGTGCTTTAGGAAAAAACCCACCTAGTCCTAGGTACATGAGTACAGTTTGATACGTGGACACACACACATGCCATAGTCGAGATTTAAAGAAAAAAAGTTAGGAATAGTATTAAAATTGATGAAAAAAAAAAAGTTAAAATTGCAAATTGATTTATGCCAGATTATTCATTGTCTTATTCATATGTACCTGGAGATTGTTTTCATATGTGTTTAAATTTCCCTTGAAAATGCAACTGATAGAAAACAATGTAACGCAGAACTAATGTGATTTGTGAACAATTATGACCTAACATGTTATTTTTTTGTTTTAATTCTGTAGTTCACATAATGTAAATGGTCAGGCAAAAGATTGCAGTATTTTTATTTTCTATTGTGATGTACAGACTTTATTTAACAGTTCAACATATTTTATAGAAAACTAGCTATTTCGAGGGACATTTCTTTTTTTTTATTAAATAAAGTCATTACTTTTGTTCAGTAATGCCTTTAAGTATTAATATGTATTCTGGCTGAAAAGTTCATAGGTGTGTCAACTATGATTTTAACTTATTTGAGAACAGCAAGACCTATATGATATTGTGCCACAATCCTCATGATAAAGGGCTTTTAGAAGAACGTTTCTCCGTCCATTGCCAAGAAATATATGAGGAGTTTGAAATTGTTAATCATGTCTTTGCGCATAATTTTTGCACAGGTAGTTGGAAAATATTTAGTATGAGCCAAAAAAAGTAAAGGATCAGCTTTTTTTTTTCCTTCTGTGGGATTTTTATCAATAATAAGAAAAAATGTTTATGTAGGTACCCTGCTAGCTTAAACTTTCAGAGCATGGAGGTCTATTTAAATTAACCAATTCCTATTTAGAATATTTTTATATTTCTTTCAGAAGTTGCCACAGCATTATTAGCTGTAAACTTGTATTTTAAATTTTTAAATTCGTTTTTCCCAAGTCTTCAGGAAGCCATTGCTGGAAGCTTGAATTCTGGTTGTTTAGGCATTTGCGAGGCAATAGGATAGTGATCTTTGGTAGACATTCAAAGATCTCAAATTGATTTACACATTCACTTTAACACAGAAGTGAGCTGACTGCTGCAAAGATGATCTTTGAGAGAAAAAAATCTTTTCACCTTGAGCTTACCCTCAAGTTTTCAGCACTTCAGTTACCAGGTTCATACTCAAACATATCGTGCGTATGCAGTTTTCATTGTCCTGAGCAGGAGCTGCTAGGTCTTTAGTGTTCCTTGATTCCCTGGTATTCCAAAAAATGTTATCGCTAAAGGACCTGGTTGCATAGAGCACTTGAGCACGAATCTACATTCCATGCAAAGTCATTCACTGTTTGGAGCCTAAGTATTTCCATACTGATATTTTAGCGGTTATTTGGGGAAAAAACCAAACAACTTCACTTAAAGCTATCCCATTAATTTTTACATAATTAAGCATGCTTAGTGCAGATTCTGAAGCAAAGTTTTTGCTTTATGCAAAACAGTAGAGTTCAAAAGCCATTAAGGTCAGGGAGAGTAATAGGATTCATCTGTTGGAGTGTGATTCATCTCATTTTGTTGGTCAAAATTTGAAGCATTTGTCATCAATATCAATATAATATAAAAATCAAAAGTGTGGAAAATATCTTGGGGAGTATCCAGATTGTGCCTTGGAAGTTCCTAAACACTCACATACAGAGGGTTTTTTGTATTTGTTTAACCTTCTCCATGTGATTAGGTGAAAAATAATTTGAGTCACTTGTAATATTTGTACTGTTACAACAACCGAAAGGGAAGTTTTTGTGTTCCTGGTTAGCTTGTAAATTCCATAAAAAACATGATATTCCTGCAGAAAAATACAGGATTACATTCTGAGTTTATTCTGAGTTTAACTCAATATATAATTTTTCCTGTGTTTTACTCAAGAAACTGACAATTTTCCCAATATCCACCACTTCTTCCTCATTATTTTCTCAATTAGTCTATTTTGAAGTATAGAATAAAATGTAAAATTAATATTTTAAGTTACCTCCATAGTAGTCTAGAATCAAATTTTACATCTTGATCTAAATGACTATTTGAATGTGTTTATAAAACAAATCGTTTGGATACATTTCATCTGCTCTGTCTTCACAGACCATGTTTTAAAGCTCTAAAATATTTGAACAACAAAGGTATTAAGTGAAAAAGCGTTGTTTGGCTATTGCAGATATTTTTAAAGGGAAGTTAAGCGCTCATCACCTGACAAATATTAGAATGATGTAGCTCTTGCTCATTCTGACAGTGCCTCTGAAGTCAAATGTCTTTATCCTGTGCCCACAATCTTTGTTCCGAGTAGCGGTGATGTCTAACAGTGGCTGGCAGTGTTGCACAATACAGTGCTTTATAGATCCATGGTGTATTAGCTCTGCTTGGTATAGCAGAAGTGGAGTGCACATTACTTCTCATTTTTGAACAAATCATGTAATTGTTACTTTGTAATATTTTACCTTGGAATGCAGTTGTAGAAGCCCACATGGAGTAGTGACATTTGTGCTCTGACATGCCATGCCCCAAATGAAATGTACTATATTGTATACAAGAATAAATAACATTGTAGTTAACCTAGAGAAGATGTAAATAAAATATGAAAGAAGAGTGGAACAAGACAAATGATCACACTCGTGTGTGTTATATGCCAGAAGTGTAGAATACTCCTTTAAAAATGTAACACACTAATGTATTTTGTACAGCATCTGCTTTAGAAGGTGCCTTATTGAGTTTACCATGAATTGCTTGTTCTGTACACAGATTATGTCCAATGTATCATTTTTAAGTAAATAACCTTATTTTAGTACACATTAGTTATGTGTTTTGTTACTATAAGATTTTGCCTTAAAAATGTAATTACTTGGAAATCATAATACTGTAACTAAATAATTCCCTACTTTTTAATACCTTGTTTATGTTGTTTCGCCCCCCCCCAGTCTTTGAATAAGCTGTTAATGGTCACTTTTATTGTCCAGTGGTGTTCAGAATTATTTGGTGCTCTGTAAGTTCAGGGTCTGTATTCCTTGGACTAAATTCAGACTCAACAGTAAAAACAATGTTTCCTCCTTCTGATTTTTATCCCTGTCTTACAGCAAAGTCAGAAGCAAGTCAAAATTGAGTTGTTATTTTATTTGAGCTTATGCAAGTTCACTGCATATTGGTTTTATCCATATAAATATACCTCAAGCTCTTCAAGTAAAAAGAGGAAAAATGAAGGGAGGGGAGATTCTGTATTTGTTTTTTAGTCCCTCTATTCTTTTTGTGTAGTGATATCCAAATTAAGAGATTTGAGCTAATATACTTATGTGCTGTTGGTTACAAAATTATGCAGGTGCTTCTCTATAGCCTGCTGAATTCACTCCTTTTTGTGATTCAAGCAAACGAAGACCAATCAAGGATATCTCATCTGTGAGTACACAATTCTATAAAATCTCAGAATTTATTTTCTTATTGCAGAAGTGTATCAACTATTCTCTCCGTAGAGTTCACTTTTAGTTTGCAAGGAGGAGCTTGCCTTTGATCAGGAATAATCTTAGCTTTAAGGATAGTTTTTTACAGTAGCTAGAAACTTTTGATATCTGAGCATCGTATAAACTATTAGCAGTATACTGTAAAGAAATCCTAGCACTTTTTTTCCTGTTAAGTTAAATTCTAGAACTGGAGTTCTGGAAAGTGCAGTGGAAAACTAGACTGTCTGTATTCTTAAACCTTTTTTTCCTCAATCTGTATTACCAGGAAAATACACTGCACAAAGACTTGGTCTTCTTGTGATTAGTATCTTGGCAAAGTAAATATTTTCTTACGGTTGTATCTATCTTGTAGTTTGTGGAATATCTTCAATGATTACACTGATTATGGTTGGATTGAAAACTGGTGGGTTTATGTTAGCATTACAGAAGGACATAATGAAAATACTGTTACTAACTGAAACTTCTTGCACTGGTCTTTGTTTTGACAAGCCATGTTTTTTTTTCCCTGATGTTACTTCTCGAAATGACCAGAGGGCGGTGCTATATCCTAAAGAGATGAAGATCCTTTTGAAAAAATTGGGGGGTTGTGGTAAATTAAAATAAATTTTACTGCCTGCTAGTAGTAAATATCCAAATGTTACCGTTTATTTATGATTGTTTTGATCTCTATATAAAAATGTGTTACTGATGAGGTTGCATCAGTATTTAAAAACTGAAACAGCCATACCCAGTGACATGTCTAAAAGCCCTACGTGTGTATTTTGTGTGTAAGCCAAAAAAGCATACTGAGTAGTTGGTGAATTGAATCACAAGCTTTTAAATAAATTGCAGGAGTATCACTAATTTCATAAAGGATCAGATTTAATTCCATTAATTTTGTTAATCCCTTCTGCAGCTATATCTTCACTTCTCCCTGCAACACCACTTGTCTTTCTCACTGGTGTTAATGTAGTGAGTCAACACCAGCTGTGAGTCATGAGAGGACCACTCTGTGGGTTGACCACCTCATGAACCTGGTTCATGAGGGGTGACCACTGTGGACTTCAGAGGCTGGCTTGATACGGATATCTGAAATGCACTCAGATGAACCTGGTTGCAGAGTTCAGGCATTGATGATGGATCTATAGAAAGTAAAATTATTGCTATATAATGGGTACTTGGATCTTGAGTAAAGTAAGGAGATCACCTTAGGAACAGAAAAGAAAAAAAAACAGTAGAAGACTTTAAAATGTAAAGCACTATAAGATTCATTCATAAAACAGTAAAAGTTTCAGTAACAAAATAATTACTCGAAGGCATTAAGTTGCACAGCTTTTTTAAAATCTTTTATAAAGCTTAGTGGTTTGATCTGGAAATCCAGAAACCTGAGTTACTGGCAGCATTTCTGGCAGTTACAGGATGTTTGAGTAGCACTATGAGAAGTTGGAAGCTTTTTTTATATATGAAGCTCAGGTTGATGATATCTATGTCTGGGGGTGAGCATATGTATTTCTGTGCCTGCTGGTGCTTGGCTGAAACTGCCATCAGGCAAGCTAGTCTGGTTGGTCTGCTGTGAGATAAACTGAAACAGCTTCTCTGCTCTTACAGACAGCTCTCTTTTCCTAATGCATATGGTCACCTTCAGTTAGTTTTTCCTGTTGACAATCCCCTAGTCTTAATTCACTGAGCCAACAAATAGCTATTTTTTTAAACTGTAAGTTAATCATCCTTGTCCTCTTGCCATTTTTGTGGCAAATTTTTCTTTCCTTTAGGTCCTAATCTGGAATCTGCTGGCTCTTCATTAAAATGGTTTCCTCTGGTCTGTTGCCTGAAAATACATGTCATGGTGATGTGGCTGTATTAATCTTACAAAATAACAAACAAACCAATACCACAGAAAACCATGAACAAAACAAGGGGGGGGGGGGGAATTTTTA
>VZRW01007995.1:34340-65016 GCA_013398125.1 Aegotheles bennettii
GTAGTCAGATATTTTGCTTGTATTTTACAGGTGGTTTAGGTGGAAGTTTATTGAAAAGCTGATGTATTCATTTAAAAAAAAAACAACAAAACCATCACCTAGTAGCTTAATCATCTTTTCTCTTGTCTCTTGACAAGGAAGTCAGATTTCCTGGTGTGTGCAGCCAATAGAATGTTTTAACCCATTATCTTTTGTATTTTTTTTTGCTTCATAGTCTAAAAATAAGTGTGTTCCAGTCAAGTGTGTCGTCTTTGTATATGCAGGTGGCTAACTTAAGCATGTATTTGAAGAACAGAAATATGAAAACATCTTTATGTTAACATTGTGTTCACTCTGGTGTCCATGATCTCTGAACTCACCTGGCTTATTCTTCAACAAAAGTAGACTCTGGTAAGTACAAGGATACCAAACCTCTAAAAACCCTGTCTGGATGAACTGCTATCCTATGTGCTGCCTACCATCTCCTTTTCCAAGTAGCTGTATGGCTTTTCTTCCAGTTGAAGCTTTCTGTCAGAGCTTTAAAAACAAGCAAAGTGTTTTTAAATATAAGTATCCCCTGTCTGTATTTAATCATGGAACTTAGCTGGTAGGTGCAGAACCGGTGTGCACTGAAGGTGGAGTGTTCCTGGAGCTACCCTGACCCAGGCAGCATGCTTGGCTTGACACTGCAGAATGCTGCTGCCACAAGAGCCCGTAACTGGAGGACCATTGGTAAAGATGTCTGGGTCACCCCAGTATAGTAGCTTTGTACTGAAATAGTCCAGTCTTACAATTTGATGGTTTTCTTCCTTTCATCTCTTCAAATTTTTCTTCTCTGCCTTTCCTCAGATATTTGAGCAATCTGTGGGACACAAGATGATACTGAGCTTGCGGGCACTTTGTGCTGCCTGCCGCAGAGTAGTGCAAGAAGTGGCTGCATGCTAGGTAAATGGGAAGAATTGGCCTGTTGACCTTGTTTGAAAACCAGCACTGGCTAGGAGTAGATGGGAGATCATTTTTAGTCTTTTGCTTTGTTAGATTTTTCAGGATGGAGAATAAGTCTTCTCAGCAGGTCAGTAGCTAAAACTGCTTTGTAGCACTTTTTCAAAAGATACATATTGTCTGCTTGTAAAACTGTTGTTTTAACTGTAATGTGTATTGGTACCGATGTGTTTTTTGATAATTTTACAGTTTAGTGTTGCTTGTAATACAAGTAGGTAGGGAGAAAACCCCTTTGCAGCAGGATAGATTTCTGTTAGAAAATGCTACCTTGAAAGCATAAAATACATAAAAAGAATTTATCTCTTTCATCAAAAATACTGAGAATTTCTAAATACATTTCATTTTGGCAAATTCAGTTGTTTTAATATTGTTTTATAAGGTATTAGGATAGACAAGGAAAAATACCACAGTAAGTGAGCTTCTTTAAAATGAAAGCCTTTGGGATATTTTATTTAACAGAATAGAAATGTAGGACGTGACCAGCCATGGTCATTGAGATTTTGGAAATTCAAAAATATTCCACAGTTCAGAAATTCTACTCTTTAGTTTATTCTAATTATAAATTTATTTTATATTCAACAGCAAGAACAGACCAGTGAGCTTGCCTTTTTGCTGTTAGTATTATTTGCTTGCTTGGTTTTAAACTATTTACTAAATGCTGATCTCTGGTCTGAATGCACTGTATTCTTCAAGATTATCTTCAGAAATAAACTGCATTTTCACCAATAGTTTTGGAATATTGTCAACATTTTCCTAATGTCTAATTAATCTTAACAATGTTTTATTACTGTTACATTTTTGCAGTTTAGTTGAAATACAACACTGACCCAGAAGCAAAACAACAGGGCCATTTCTAAGATCCTTGCTTCTAAATACTAGCATAGGGTGCATCTTACTGGGTTTGGTTGATCTCTTCTAGTGTTCATGTTGTGTGCAGGTTGAAACACTGAATTGGAGTGAATTACAGAAGTTTCCAGGACAGTTTGTGACTGCCTGTGGTCCACAGAGAACTAAAAGGTACAACTGTCTTAGTTTCTTGGTTTTAAGCTACTATTCACGAAATATGAGACTTGATATATGCAGTCCTTCCTATAATCTTTTCCTTGCCAGTGGTGGGTTATTTGCCATGGGAGGGTACTCTTTTGCCAGGGGAAAGGATAAATTATTTGTGTTATAAATGAAGAAAGTCCCACAAAGCATTTTATCTAATTAGGTGCAGTTCTCACAGTGGAAGGATTTAGGAATGTGTGCTGATACATTTGGAGTCCAAACAATTAGTTTAGCACTTGAAAAAAAATCCCATTGCTGCTTATAAGCAACTAATCAAAAGCCAAACACTTCCAGAAAAGAAGCATGAAGGCAAATCTAGGGTAGTGCTATGTTTAAACACATGCAGTAGGTTTGAATACATCACAGATGAAGCAATAGTGAATTGATCCATTGCATCTATGGAAAGATACCAATAACACAAAATGTCACTATTCAAGTTTTAGATACTAGGAATCCACCCATTGTTGTCCCAGGTGGACTCCGTTTCACTACAGAGCCCTGCAGCAATTCAAAGCATACTTTCTCCCCCTTCTCCATTTCTGCTATAGCAAAAGTAGTCATGGTGTTTCCATTTGGTGTTTTCCTCTGACTACTTGATAGAGTTCTTTTGTACCCACGGCTAAAGGAGAGTTGTCCTAATGCTGGTCCTGAACTAAACTCCACGGAGATGATAAACAGGTAGACACCTTTATGTGGTGCTTTAAAGTAGCCATGCTCAGGGAAATAGCTGTTTCCAAAATTGAGGTACGTTTCATTAAACCTCAGAGTTTTTTCTTTATCCTTTCTTTCTGAAAATCCCACATGGAATGCCACTGATGAGTCTGAAAAAGAAAGAGGAAGAGGATTTTAGCAGTGAGCACTACTTTCTCCAGGATCATCAGGGTGGGAGATAGGGTGAAGCCCTGTCAGGCCTGATTTCTGTGTCCTCCCTTGTATAGATAAATGCTTGAAATGAGTATGTGCCTGTGAGGAGATCAAATGGTTCCTTGGAAACATCTGAACTGCTACTCTTGGAGAAGTATAAGGCTGAGACCACCCAGGTGGGGGGGGGGGGGGGGAAAGCACTTTTTTGCTGTGCTAAAAATAAATTAGTTCGAAACACATTCTCTGCTTATACAGTCTTAACTACAGTTTTGTAGCACAAATGTCTATAGGCACTGATTTTTGCTGTGGTGTTCTATGTCCATAGCAAGTGCTACAGTCATGAAAGCCAGTGCTCAAGCTGTGGCTGTTATAATTGCCAGGTGCTTATGGCCACATGTTTGCAGGGAAAGGGAAGTGGCCAGTCACAGTGAACTATAATCCAAAAACTTGTCTCTGAAGCTTAGCCATATGAGAAAGTTTGCACCCTGGTCAGTCCTCACTGTTCCACTTGTGCAAATTATAGCAGTTACTTTCATGTACCTCTCCACATTAGGAAGGATTTGGTGCTTTGAGTACTCTCCTTCCAGACTAAAATAACAGAGGACAAAGAAGCAAGACCAGAAGCCCAGCATTCCCCATCAGCTTCAAAAGAGAAAACTGCTACTTTGTCTAAAAACAAAATTTGTGTTCTAAAAATCTAGAGTTGAATCATTTCAAGGCTAATTCCCCAGCAGCTATGATGGGTGTAATTTTATTGCCCTCGAACCAAGTGCAGCAGTGTGTCAACTTGATTTTCACTCAAACCGCTTGTTTTGATGGAGGAGGAGAAGGTAACGTCAGAATTTCACCCTCCAGCATGCCACAAGATAGCTGACAGGTCTCACAATTTATATGCTGTTGTGTGGAACTACAGCAGGGCCCATAAAGAAACTAGATCTGCACATGAGTGAGTAAAAGAGAAGAACCCACCTTTTTGCAAAGGCTCCGTCTGTACTGTATTTCTTCCACTTGTCATCTGCCTATTTTCTCTGTGCTTCTCGGACTTTTTCTTGTCTCTTTGCTTGTCTTGACCTTTCTGTTGCTTTCTCACTTTTCTGGTCAGCATTGACTGAATCTTTGTAACATCCAGACTTACATTTGAGGCAACTAATTCTTCATTGCTTCCAAATAGCTTTTTAAAAATCAGCAGATGTTCTTCCAGCTTCTGCTTGATGGTCGCTAAATCTGCTGAGAGAATGTCCACTGAAATGTTGAGTGGCTCAATTGCATTTGCTATTGTATGGTTGCAGCAGAGATTCATGTCACTTCTGGATTCATGTCTCTTGATTGCCAGGCTCAAGTGTTTGATGTCATTCTTCAGAGTCATGATATCGTTATAAGCTGAGCTATCCAGGGAGTCATCTTTGGCAGCCTCATAGTTAGGTTCCATATGTTCCACAATGCTGCGTTGGCTATTAACTTCATCTAGAGTAGAGGATGTTTGTGTTTCTTCTTTAGGGTGTTTAGGAGATGTACGAGCATAATGATTATTCTGTTGACCTCTTTCCAAGAGAGAAAATCTCTTTGTAAGAGATTCTAAGGTCATATTTTGTTCTTGGAGTTTATCTGAGATATGTCTGAGAGATTCTTGCAGCTGAAATACTGATGATATTAGGATACTAGGATCTTCTTCAAACAAGACTTCCATAAATTCTTCTCCCAGTAAAGCCTCTAGTGCTGCTTCATGCCGCATGGCATCTTCCAAAAGAGAGCCAAAAGAACTGTTGAGATACTTGATGTGTCTATGGATTTCCTCATCTTTCTTCTTCAAGAAGTCTATATCTTCTGAAAAAGCCACAACTTGTGACTGAAGCTGTCTGTTTTCTTCTTGACGAAGATTAAGGGACTGATGGATAGATGGAAAAGCTGAGGAAAGCTCTTCAATTTCATTCCTCAAGAGATCTCTGAAAACTGAGTCTAAGTGCTTCATATCCTTGAAATTTGATCTGGTGCCTTCAAGGGAGAAAGTGATATTCTTTAAATCTTCCTCCAGTACATCAGTGTCAGAAGATACTCTCTGGCAATTACATTCCTCCATGTACCTCAACAGATCTGAATAATTTTCCCGAAGATTTGAGAGGGTATAGTTGAGCTCTGATATTTGCCTTTCCATTGCTGCTTTGTTTTCTTCCATGATAACTGTTTTCTCCATTAAAGTTACTGTAAGATCTTCTGGCCTATACTTTGAGATATTTTTTTTTAATTCCTTAAACCACCTCTCTAAAACTTCAATATTTTGAAAGGCCACATCTGACTCCATGTAAAGTTCTTTAAGCTGCTTTGCGTGCCCTGCAAGGACGTCATTTATTTGTCTGATGGTTAACTGGGTATTTTCATCTTTGGGACCTTGATGTGAGGACAGTTCTGTTAAATCTTTTTCCAAAGCCTCAAATTTATTTTCAAGATTGTTTTGCTCTTGTTTCATGTTTGCTATACTGTTGTTCAAAGCTGAGAAATGAGACTGCTGTATCTTATGAAACTTCTTGAGCTTTGTGTCCATATCTGCCTTGATCATGGTGAGATTATAGTGAATACCAGCCTGCTGCATTTGCAATTGGTTCTCTATCTCTCTTTTCACCTGATCAACTTTCACTACATTTTCTTGGACTTTTGATTCAAACTTAGTTCCCAGCTCCTGAAATTCCTTCTTGGGCACAGTGCTCTCTTGGAATCTTTCTATGCTTCTCTTGTTGGCTTCCACGTCATGGGACAGATTTCTTACCATGTTGGAGAGGTTCTGTAAGCTTCTGTTGAAGCTTGCCCACACTGGGTTAAAATGTTTCCTTAGAAAATTCTCCACATGGGGAAACAAAACTTGCTGCAGAAGCCTTTCCTGTGCATCTGTTAATATGGCATTAAAAAAAATAAAAATAATTAAATTCTACTGTAGGAAAGCATCTTAATCTAGCCAGAGTAACTCAAGTACCGATTTTTCCTACAGTAACTGCCATCTTACAACCCAAAGTCTGAGCACATTCTACCTTTTTACAGATGAAAAAATAGCCTAATTTTAAATCAAGGTTACTGCAAAAAACATTGTGCCTGCAAACAGTAACTTCAGTATGTATTGACTGCCCCATTTAAGTCATAAAGATACTGCATTTTTAAACCCCTGGACAAGCAGTTTCATAAGTGGCCGTAACTGCCCATTTTCACAACAGTCTTAGCTGGCAGACTTTTGCTTATTTGACTGTCTCATCATGTTCTTTTTCTGATGCTTTCTTCAATGCACCTGGTACTTCACAAAGTTACACAGCATCTTAGCAACTGAATATTCCAGGGCAGGACTAAATAACTTGAAAAATCTGTGAAGTATCCATACTAAGGTTTAATAACCTTAGTATAATTCAGAGGTTTTATTTTTAACTTTAACATTGGAACTGAGCACCTGGAAGTTCAGAGGACAATAGTCTGTATTGTTAGAAAATGTTTCTGTGAGCCAATGGCTCACGTTGGTAGGTCAAATTTGGTAGCTCTTTGTTGTCCACTGCAATATACGGCAGGAATAATGTTCCCGAGAAGGGTTGAATGTTTCGTTTTGTTCCATACACCAGTCTGATACTTAATACATCAGAGTGTATAACATGAGTATGAAAAAAAAGAACAAAACCCAAACCTAAACTCTGCATCCCTATAGCAGAAAAGAAGCTATAGAAACAGAGTAGTAAGCTAACAAGTAAGTGTAAGCAACCTCTCTATTCTGTGGTTAAGGCATATTCTGAAATTTCAGAGAAGTGCAGAGGAATCTGCCTTTCATCTCATTTTCCATTTCAAGGTACTCTTTAATTTGGTTCATTCGTTTGTATTGGAATTGCATCCAATTTTGCTCTCTTTAGAAACAACCAGCATACCAAGGTATATCAGGGTATTTTTGTTTCCAGTTTTTCTTTCTGATCTGCGTGGTTTTACAGAGCCCTTTGGCAGGCTGATAATTCTGCATCAGACCTCTCACCTGAATTGCTCTGGTTCACTTCTAACACCATGCTTGTACCGTTGTTTTCAAATATTCTCTGTAAGTCACCTAAGTTGCTGACTGCTTGGTGGATATCACTTTGAAGATCATCCAGTAATGCCTCATGATTTTGAATGACTTCCAACATTTCTCTTGAATCCACTGATGTTGACACTAATCACAAGATTCAAAAAAACAAAGTCATGCAATGGAGTGCAGCGCCCAGGCGACAGGTATTCCTACAACACCTGCAAGCTCTGAGAACACCGGTGTACTTTCTGCTTGGAAATTTTTGCACTAACATTTAGGGAGGTTGTTGTTTTGGAGCACCTAAACTCTGTTTCTTTGCAAAGATTTTTTTCAACAGTGATGAAAACCTAATGTGTTTCAATATTAACAGAAGAACTTCAACCACACTAGCAATGATGGCAGTAAAATACTCTTCATTTAAAACCTCCCCATGCCATAAAAACGGTCTGGAATAATGACTCCTTTCAAGCTAATTGACTTAAAATGATAGCAAGGCTAAACAATCCAGAATAAAAGGAGAGAACAAAAGAGCACTTGCAGTGTTCCACTAAGGAATCAGAAACTTAGGGTGTAGGTGTCACAGCTCCTTGCTGAAGGGCCCTTTAACTGATGTTACTCTAAATAAATACCTGCTAATTTGAGCTGTAGGTTTCAGAGTGTACACTGAGGGTTGCAGGAACTGGTATATCCCAACTGTGCCATCCTGGGAGGCCTCTTACCCTGCAGGGTTACCTTTGACCTTTCAATATAATACTTCATAAACTTAAGTCCTGTAAAGCAACTGCTTGTTCACTCAGTGCTGAGAGCATAATGTAAAGACTCTTTCAGGGCTGTAATGATGAGCCAATTGCTAGATGATACTTAACAATGCTGCAAGCCACACCATTTCCCAGAGGGTAAAGGAAGGTCCTTCTTGGATACCTAGGTTGGCAGTATAGGGTGCCTGAGATACTAATTTACAGTACATCATAATAATATTCTCAAAGCTACTGGGTAGCCGCTCTAAAATAGTGTTTTGACTAGATTTTAAAATTATTTTTCTTCTGTAAGACTTGTGAGCATGGTGTGCTTTCCTGTGAACCCATGTATCAGAGCAAGGAGTTGGACATCTGTGCTTTTGAAAGGTTGAGTGCTGTGTACAGACTGGCATTCTCACTGGGGGTCACTGATGACCAGCCAGCATACAGCTTTGAAACTTCTGGCTGCTTTGTCTAGAGCATTCATGTAGTGTTACAGCAAGAGCTCTCATTTAAGCTGAGAAATGAAATGTGGTTGTGTAAAAGCTTTCCCAAATAATGCTTTCACTAGAGGTACTGTTCATAGCTTATCATGTTAACATAGCAGGTAAAAAATCCACCTTTTTTTCCTGATCAGTGACTGAGAAGTAAAAAAATGGCAAGCAAAGTAACTTCAAGCACATACTTTGGTTTGAGAATTCTTCTTGTCCTTCAGTTATATCTCCTGGCACCAGAATAAAATTGGGATCTGCAATTGAGATGCAATACATCTGTGAAAACATTTTAGATGCAGAAACTACTACGTTACAGCAAGGTGTGAGGAAAGGCAATTTATTTGTAGTGTAACTGATGTGGAGACAGGCTTCTGCACTGCAGAGAGGAAAGAACATCTTGTCTGGAGAACTGCACCTGCATACAACTTTGCATAAATTATAATGTTATGTAGCAGATGTTTTTTTAATTCATGTTGAGTTATGTGAATTCATGCTTAATTATAAGAAATACTTACAAATAGGGCCCCCAGAAAAAAAGTGTCTATCAGATGATCTGCAAATTCCTCTTCCTTGTTCCACAGTTACCTGAATGTTCTGGTGGCACCAGCTACAGTGAGTGGTGCTGTACAAATAAGGAGCTAAAGAAGCAGCAGCTGGTTTTGGTCAATGAGTGTAACAGGAAAGACTAAACTAGAAGCACTGCGTTTGGTCATATCCTTCTAACATAAACAAAAGTCAGGCTGGGGCATCACCTTAGAGATAAATCTGCGAAGAAAAGCTAAACCTATAGAGATAAAAACAGGCAGTCCCATTTTATCTGTGGAGTCTGTTTGGGTAGGTCAGTTAGATAAACAGTGTGAAAATTTTCACACAAGGGTTTGAGGGGTTTTTTTATGGTAGCCTTAATTACTAGGGGTAATTCCCTTTTATCCATTTACATTCTTCTGCTTTTGGAGTATTATTTGCCAAATCCTGCCAGTGCATGAAGCACTCCAGATTTAAAACCACACCACCCCCCTTCTCTTATTTAAAGGCTGCACTCGTCATTATTCAACAGTGCAAAGAGTTGTAGTAGTTTATTGTATGTAAAAGCTATGGCTAGAGCTCCTGTGGGAGTCACAGCCTGGGCTCTGCTCTTGTGTTGTAGAGCTGCTCCCTGCTCTAGGAGCCGGTACTTGTGCAGCCAGGGCCAGCAGAGAGGAGGCAGGCACGGGGGCTGGAGCGTGAACGCTGCCTACCTTACTTGAACTTGGGTGCGTTGTGATTGCCCTTGCCAGATGACTTCATTCTGTAAACTGACTGTTTACATTTCACATACTAGTGCTGCTTTCTGGTGTAACCAGTTTCTACCTGGAATTAGACGTTCCTAGATGGACCTGTACATCTGACAGGCCCCCTGGCAAATAAATACCTTTATCCATGTCAGAATTACAAAGGTGTTACTAACAGAAGAATAAGTAGCTAATGCTATTAGCTACTAATTGCAGCTAATTACATCTACTCTTTGTTTCAAGCTATCAGTGATTTGGGGCATAGCAGACCAGAGAAAATAGGGCATCAGTTCTCAAAAAAAGGAAAAACAGATAGGCAGATTTATTTTTTGCCACCATGACTGGCATTTAGTCATTAATTCTTATGCTGGTTCCCTAGCTTTCCTTACCGTGCTGTTCACAGTCTTTGCCAATAAATCCAGGGCAGCATTTCCACTGCAGAGACTTCAGAACCTTCTGTTTCACTTGATAGACTGGCTTCAGAGCTGTCCTGTACCTGGAGAGCAAGGGTCTGAGCATTAGATTGCAAGTTACTGTCAGCTGGCATCACTCAGGGTTGATTCACTGACTCTGGTAGCCCTCTGGTGCCAAGCATGTCCTAGATGACTAATGCAGAACACAGTTAAGAAATTTGTCATAAACTCTACGACTGCTGCTTAGTAAAGCATCTAGGCAGTCCACAGCAATTTTTTTCCGCTATGTAAGTTTGCTTTTCACGATTACTGTCTGTAACAGATGTGTGCCCATTCTTACGAGCAGACAGAACATAACCCTATTCAGTAAGCAGGGCTCCAGTGGTCTGCCTCGCACTTTACCATTCTTTGGTTGAGATTTTCTCCAAACATGCTGGCACTGATATGATGCAAGTCTGAGAAATGTCACAGATGGCAAATTCAGGTAACTATCAGAAACACAACTGTAATATTTATGGCAATAGGCCTTTGCTATCAAGTTTGGACTGAGGTTGGACCTTCTGTAATATTCTGATGGGTTGTAAAGAAAGTTTTATTTTTAAACAAATACTTGAAAATGTCACTGGTAACCAGGAAGATACAAATTTGTTAAAAACTCCACTAGAAATAATCATTAAACTTTTTTTTTGTTCAGAGAAAGATAAATGAATTGTATTAACAAACAACAAAAGTGTTTTTGCAATCAAGTAACTACGTAGATGTGAAAACATGTAGGTGAATATTAAATATTATTTCACTTCAGAAATGTGTTGTGAGTCAATGTCTCCCATCTTTAAAAATGTATCAGTCCTGGTACTTAAAGGTACTCTATTGGCTTTCATCAGTACTCTTGGGGCAGCTGGTCCTTCTGAAAGAAGAGTAAGCACTTGGGCAATTGCACATCTCTAACTCCTGCCACATAAATGGTTATGGTTTCACTGATGGCCACAGGCAGAGTTTTTTAAGTTATGTATGTGTATTATGGCCTGAAAATAATGGAAAGGGTATAGTGTCTGGGGCTTTTTTGAGTAAATGTGGGGAGATTTGAAAAATCACCTTGTACTCCTGTATTTGATGGCTTGAAACCTGGGCAGTTGTTCACCCATGTTACTTAAATGCCTAATCACCTTAGGTATATAAATCAGATCCTAAATCCCTTTGGTATTAAATTGAGTTGGTGCTTTAGTTCTTTTTATAATGTGTCATTAAATACTTTTGAAAATATCATGTAGATACTGAAGAGAAAGTTACGTTGCCTTCATTGGTTTTATTTGGGATACTTACATGATCTTCTGGCAGTCTGGTGCTCCATTTAGACAGGGCTGTTGGGAGTTGACAATGTACTTCTCCTTCATGCAGGCTTCTATGTATGTTACCAGCCGGGACTGCATGAAGGAACACCAGTTCCTAGTGGAAGACAGGCATGAGAAAGGAACTTGAAGTAGGTCCTTTAAAGTCTCTGCTTGTAACATTGCCAAGAAAAGAGTAAAATGCAGAAGGGCCTTCTAGGGCTATTTTTTCTTGCCCCACCAGCTGGATGATGAGGAAGGTGGAAAATGCATGTGAGCTTCTTCCTGCATTCCCAGTTCACTTGTTTTCATTTGAGATCTTTATCTGAGTTTGTTACAAAAGTGTTGATTGTCTGAACTTTGATGCATTAGTTCCATTTCCAGTCCTTTCATTTAGCAGGAGAAATTTCCAACTCACGATAACCTGCAGGTTAATGTAACTTTAAATGTCAAGTTGCCTTTCTCTGCATGTTGCCATTTCAAGTGCCTAATGACTTACTTATCAGGTTGACGTAGACTGCTTCTGAAAACTTATTCCTACATAAACTCCATTACTAATCAGTGTCTTCCTAAGTATTACTTCTTCAAGATAATATAGTAACTGATTGAACTTAGTTAAATTGGCTTTGAAATAGTTTCTCTCATCACCTACAGGAAAATAATATTAGAAAAGTGAGGGTGGTTTTGTTAAGTTTTAGTTTTATGCTTACAACAAGGACATGGGAGTCTTACTGGTCTGGTAGATTTTTCCCAGTCAGAATTACGTAGGCATCTATTAATCCTAAAGTGTAGGCAAGCTGCTTCATTTTCAAGAATTTAAAGTCCAGACATGAAAGTGTCGTGTTGGTTGTAGTCTGATGGTTAAAATCCAAGATAAGAAGTGACAGGAAGTAAGGAGTAATAACTATAATGGGAAATGGAAAAGATTTTATTAGCATCTGATTAATTAGTAATTGCAATTATTGTTCGTAAATGATGCATATATTCAACACATGGATTCAGATAGTGTGTTTACAGAAATTAACCAGTTAAACACTGAGGGATCTTACTACTCTATGGATAGTGATGAATAGAAAAGGGATGCAACAGCTTTGTTTGGGCTAAGAAGCTATAGGGAGACAAGGGGTCCCTGCTCTCTGTGTTTAACTCTGGCTAGAAAACCTTCAGCAGAAGAGTCACTGAACCAGCAATTGCATCTTACAACCAACCTGTCTTAAAGACAGTATGGGGCCTTGTGTTTCACACGAGTTTGGCTGTGTGTCCTGCCTGTTGTAGGAGAGCACCTACCATGGTTATTTCTAAAACTGTGTGCACACAAGGGCATTAGGAAGTCACAACATACCACTTAACAAGATACTGATGTTAAAACATGCTAATCCTCTTCCTTAGGGAAAAGGTGAGGTTGAGCATTTTGGAGAGAGAAATTTAAAAATATATACCACCCTCACTGTTATAGTTAAACCACCTGAACTTTTCCAGAGTGTCTCTTACATAGACAGGTCCAAAGAGGCTGCCAGGTTAACAGTTGACCTGACTAGGTCCTGTCCTGGGAAATGGAACTGGAGTTTGGGCTTAATTTCTCTTCTCAAATGAAGATGCAATTTTTGAGAGATAAAGGACTTACACTGACTCTGGCAGCTCAGCTTCTGTGATTTAGGCTTTGAAGCAGTGACCTTCCACAGCCCATGCCACCTGGGCACTGGGCAGGCTGGAAAGGGCTCCATCTCCCCCAGTGACCCATGAAGTCCAGCTCTTCCCTCTACAGCAGAATCTTGGTTCCTCCAAACATCCCTTGGTGCTCACTGGGTAGGGACTGTTAACTATTCTGAACCAAAACACCAGGCTCCACAACTTAAATCACAGTCTTGTTTTCCAGATGGGAAGGCTGGCATGGAACCAGTTGCAAAAGAGGTTTGAGGACTTCATCATTCCCTCAATGGTAAAGCACCTGCAGAGGAAACAGCTCTCCAATTGTCATGAGGTTAGCTGTCCTGGGTGAAAACCACTTGAATCCCCAAAACTGAGCTACTTTTTTGTTAGATGTCTATGTGACAGGTACATCAGTGATGGCAAGAACTGGTCATTAGGGTTGTTTTTCTTTAACATTTTTCTTCCTGATGCTGCCGCTGGCAATTCAGTACTTGAAAGTTTGTCACTGGAAAGTTTGAATGCCCAAGAGTAAATCTTACAAGTGAGCAGCTGCTATTTTGACATGATCTGGGTTTTTCCCCCTCTGGCATCTCTAGGAGTCTCCTGAAGGTAGAACAGCATCCAGTATCTTTGCAGCCATTACTGTGAGCCTTAGAGCTTGCCTGTGTCAATATATGCAGCATGTCTGCTTAAATGAAGCCTGGAGAAAAATTACAAATCATATCATATGCCATTAGGCATACTATTAAATTCCTTTCCTGTAAGAAATCAATACTAGTTTCTCAGAACAAAAGTAGTATAGGACCTTACACAGTACTGATCGTGTCAGTTGGGGTATTTGGAAACATCAGGAGGTTTTTGTACTCCATTAGTTTGTCAGAGCTTGTGTTACAATGGAGTAGAGCATTGTGTGTGGGAGAGCTGTGTCTGATAAAAACCAGCAGAACTTCAGGCAGTATATTTTTAAATGGGAACACAGGAACCAAATCTCTGATAATCAGCATATATGGAAAAAGTTTGCCCCTCTGAGAGAGCTGCAGAAACAATGGGGAACTGAGTTCCATACAAAAGCAGAAGCTGTGGCCACAGCAGCCGGGAGAAGGGGAGGAAGCTGGAAACATCAGGAGGAAAGGGCAGACAGCCCGGGCTAGCTGGGAACAGTTCACCAGGCTTGCTGGGATGTAGACAGCCTTTTTTGTTCCCCTGTTTCTTCAGGAAAATGTGATTGCTATTTCAGCGAACACTCATGCAAGCAAAACTCTTCATCTCTTAGAAGCAGGGGCAGGAATCTGGCACAGCCTGTGTGCCCCTGGGAAAGCTGAACAGGAAGGCTGTTGCCTTTGTTGTGATTTCAAGCCCAAACGGCTGTTCTGATGAGCTGTAGTTTTTAAGTCCTTTGCAAGTGACTGGGATAATTTTTGTGCCTATTATCAATTAGAATCTTGTTTCCTATGGGACTGAACCAGAAGACAAATCCTCAAGTTTTTATTAAATCGTTTCTCTTCAAGAGTGAAACACTCTGCTTGTGTCACCGGGCGATTCAGTTAAAGCCAGCAGACCAACACGCATGCTCTGCCTGATGGCTGTCTGAGGTGTGCATCAGTCCACCAGGCTTTATAAGGCTGCATCACTTTTTAGTGGTTGGTATAAGACGGCTAACCCTGACACAGAGACCTGGTTTGTGCTTTTATCTAGACTGCCTTCTCTCATGTACTTGGCAAGCCATAGCTGGCAGTGGCTTTTCCCCCTCAAATAATTTCTGCTTTTTTGGGGGGGAAATAGTGACCGGGTGCTGCTGCTGGAGCTTGCTAGCATTGTTGCTAGGTTGCAGTATCTTGGGTCTGCCCGTGGGATGCCTGCCAGATCCAGGCAGGAGTCTGCATTCAGTGTGGAAACCTCCTTTTAAAGTAGGATTCTTTGTCTTTAGTGTTTTGTTCTTTCCTAATGAAAACAATCCACGCCCCATGAATCATCATCTGGGCTGATTTGGTTTTCCCACCAGACATAGCTCCCAAACAAGTCCTTTGAGTCATGTAAGCTATAGAAATCTAAACCAAATGTTTACATGCATCAACATGTGTGTGAGCAAGAACATCCTGTGACTGTCAGTACTTTTGCTATATAGCACATGTAGATGTGCACACACGTTTAGTAGAAAATACAAAGATTCCTTTTGTTGGAGGTATCTGGTGGGCTTCCCAGTTGTAGAAAGGGGTTATGTTGTATCAGAAATTGGATCAATGATTGGTTGATCCCAACTTGATGCCTACTTTGGACCGTTATTAGCACTATGCAGAATGAATAGCATGAAAAAAAGGGAATTTGATAGACTCTAAATAAAAACTTCCTTTAATGGTGGTCACATTTCTTTATACCCATTTTTCTTTAGCATCTGCTCACTAGTTCTCCCTCACTTGATCTTAAAAGCTTATTTGTGTAGCTGAAGAGCTACATAATATCATGTTTTGGTTTAATCACAAAAACTTTTAGTGGTGATGAGTTCCACGAAGCTTACCAAAATTTATTCTTTCATCAAGTAAGTAAATAAAGCCTATCTTTCCCATCTGTAATGAGCTGCAATATAGATACAAGTGCCCAAGGACAGAACTTTTATTGCAGTCTTTTTTGCACATCTTGTCAAATTCTTCCTGTAACTAAAAATACTCCTTAACTGCATTAACCTTGAGAGAAAATATGCCATTCTTTAATGTTAAGTGGAACAATGGGAAAGACTTAGAAAGGCTTGAGTGAGACAAGCAGGAGTTCTTCTGCTGGCACCAGTGGGCTCTGAATCAGGCTATGAAGTTTCAAAGAGCTGCTCTTTCACAAACAGCACTTTCTTTATTCAGCTGGTTTCTGGAACACAGCAGCTTTGTGTTCTGCTTCTGCATTTTTTTTGCCTCTTTATAATTATGTTGCTTCATTCACTGAATATATAACCAACTTAATACCCTCTGCTTTTATTCTCTTTAATACAGTTTCCTTTCGATTCAAGCCTCTGCTGCCAAGGAGAGAGAGGAGCAGAAAGGAGTTGCTCATGTGAGGAGAGCAGGAGAGCTTTCTCCCCCGGCTGGTGAATGGTAATGCTTGTCACAATGCTGCAAGTTAGAGAAACACTTGGGCAAACCCTAGCTAATTCAGGGCTACAGATGTTTCATTTGTTCAGTTGCTTTTCCTTTTTTGCATTCCAAACAAATTGGTCCTTTTTGTAAAACCAGGAAAAAAGTATCTGAATCATTTTCTCTGCTAGACTAGATACTGGGGTTTTTTTCTTAGGCTTTATTCTAATCTCCTTATTGAATAGAATCTTCATGTGCATCCATCCACTTTTGCCTTATTTTGTGGCAAGTGTATTCTTCTGTCTGAGGTTAGATACATCTGATAACAAAGCATTCTGTATTTAAACAAGATTCAGCAAATTTAGGTTAGCTCAAGCTCCTTTTATTTGAACCTTTTAGGTCTTTAAACTAAAAATTGATCTTAAAATTATTTTTTTCTTATGGTGGATAATACTTCTGCTTTTACTGAAACACAGCAAAATCCAGGCAGTTCTCCCTCTGATTACAGGATTTGACTGGGCCACCTTACGTCATAGCAAACAAAATAAAGCCCACAGAACCAGGAGATAGAGCAGGATGGCTGGTCTGCAGTAATTGCAACTCTGCTCAGGTGAAAATGGGGTAGTCTCTTTTTTCATAAACTGCTACACTGACAATAGCAGCATGATAGTGAATGTGAAGAATGCCCCCCAGCTCAGCTAGGTACTTACATACTTAACATTTTTAATTACATGTTCTCATGGTTGGTGCTGCAAGGCATTATTTTAGACACGTCTTAGGTCAGTGGAATTTTTTGTCAGAACAAAAGCTTCAGGACTTAATTTTTCCAGGTTTTTTTTATTCCTTTGACTGTACTAGTACAACTGAGTTGTCCTTCACATCAGTTTCCTCGGGTTTCTGTCGCAAGGAAACCAGTTTCTATAATTACTTTGAAGACTCTTGTCCAGCCATTCCTGTCTCTACCACTGACAGCACAAAACTTTTCATGTCCATAGCACTTTACTTTTCTATACAGCGCAAAAGGCACCAGGTAAACAATTATTGCTGCTTAAATATGCTACTAGATGACAACAGAGGACTGTGTTCTTCTAACTTAAACAAGAGATTTTTCCCTTGACTTATACAGAATGAGTTCTGATTTATACCAGTTGAAGCAGAAAAAAAGAATGAGGCTTTAGTTGTGGAATAATCTATGTCCTGTTTTTTCCCTCAGTGCAAAATTCTCACTGACGACAAAAAGCAGCCCCAATAAAGCAGAAGTAAAAGACCACATTTAAATTCACCTAAACTAGGGCTATACATATCAGTTTTCAGATGGACATATCTTGTTGATTGTTACGGAATGCAGAAGATGTTCAGCTGTTGGAAAAGGTGCTGGCTGGCTGAGGGAACACAGTGTGCCACTGGCTTTTTAATTAACAGACAGCGAGTAATGGCTGGTGGTCTACTGGTGAATTCTCCTGCCCTTCCCGGGCAGCCAGCAGCCCTCTATTACAGTCAGACAGCAGAAACTCTCATGTTTTCTCCCTCTTTTCCTAGGGCTGGTTAGAGCTCCCCCTCACTCAGGGTCTGGGATCTTCCTGTGTGACTCATCCACGAGCCACCCTGGTTTTCCCCTGGGGCTGGTAGGCTGATTGATTTCTGGTTTACCTTGGCAAGCTGGACTGAAAAGAGTGGCAGTTTCAAACATGTGGCTTTCCATACAGTGCTGGAGGTCTCCCAGAGCCCTGAGTAATGCTGGTTGAATGCCTCTTTTATTCTAACAGTTGTGCCAGTTAGTCTCTTATCAGTTGGGACTTCTCCTGCAGAATGTTCTAAAAACTTAATGCAGTGCAGGCTTTCTGAGCAAATCCAGTCCTGAACCTGAAACCTCACTGGGAGTGGGAGCTCAAGAGCAAGCAGGCTGTTTCACTGTGAGAGTGCCAGAGCACTGGAACAGGCTGCCCAGAGAGGTTGTGGAGTCTCCTTCACTGGAGACATTCAAACCCCGCCTGGATGCGTTCCTGTGTGATGTACTCTAGGTGACCCTGCTCTGGCAGGGGGGTTGGACTAGATGATCTTTCGAGGTCCCTTCCAACCCTAGAATTCTGTGATTCTGTGATTGGCTGGGGGCTGGGTTTGAGCCAAATCCTACTGTTGTGCAAGCTACTTAGAAATAAATGCAAGAGGTTTTTCTTCTTCACAAAGCATCCACAGCCGTTACCTCATTTGTATTCTCCTCTCCACAATAGAAGCTCTGTAGCCCATTCAGAGGGCAGCTTACACTTGGATTTCATCTTTTGATTCCTGCAGATATACCTCACCCCTAGTCTAGCACCCTCACTCCTGTGTCAGACCTTGTCTTGCAGCAGGAATCGCAGCCAGGAGCCACCTACTCACACAGCTGGGCTGGTGCCAGCAAGTCAAAAATGTGTGGGAAGACAAGATTCCCAGAGGGCACATGCTCAGGGTGCAGCCAATGTGCACCAAAGTTTGCCCTGATCGTATTTTGGGCCCAAGTGTAATTTTGTTCAGCTTTGGCCAGTGATCAAGGAGTATTGACCTGCACAAGTAGGAAGGTGTCAGACCCATGAGGCAGTAGGTGCTGGTGGTGGTTCTGTGGCTATGCTGAAACAAGAAATCCCTTGCTATCTGCTGAAAGAATGAATTGCTGCAGCTTACACTGATGAGCTATGAAATAAAGCAATCATTTGGGCATAGAGGATTTGATAACTCCTATATCACGTGCAATAAAGCTGTGTCATTGCATCAAGCATGCCAATGAGGAGCCATTCCACCTGCAGCTGAGCAGCTCAACAAGAGCCAAATGTCGAAGTTCCTAAAGTCCTGAAAGGAGCCAAGTGCCTAACTTTTATAGGAAACGATTGCTTCTGTTGATGAACTTGGCACTGCAAAAGCTATTGTTGAGCGCTCTGGCCATTCCACTAGTTTGCAGGATATCAGGGGCTGAAGATCACATTTAGCTGCATTTCATCCAAACCTGTTTTATTTTAAGCATATGTTTTATGCCCCTGTGTTGGGAAATTTCAGTATTCCATAAGCTTCCTTAAAAAAGTCCCTTTCTAGTTTTGAAGAAATAGGTGAGTCAGTATGAAATTGGTCTTAATTAAATCAATGGATGTTTTCCTGTAAAAGCGGACACAACAAAAAAGCAGTTAAGGTTGAGCATTGTTCTGACTTTCCCTAGAATAAGACTGATTTGATTTTTTCTCTGCTTGTCTACGCTTTGGAGGATAGTTGTTCTGTATTTTGACACCCTGGATAATCACAAAAAGAGGACTGCTGCTTTGTGGCTGTCTCAGTGCCGAGTTAGAGGAAGAGTTGTGTGCTTCAGTGAGATAACAATGCACCTGGTTGACATCAGGAAGCCTTCCTCTGATCAAGGGTGACTTCACAGTATCAGGCAGCCAAACCTCAAAATATGTTAATGCAATTAAGAATTATCATGCTTATTTCTGCCTTCACTATTTATAGTTCAGATCGTGGGGTTTGGGATCTTTTTCATTTTTTTGCAGACACGTAATTTTAAGAAAAATCCCAATAGATGACAGGCTGAGTGTGTGTAGATTAAAGAGAGAAGGAAAACTAAGCCACCTACCAAACTGGAGAGCAAATCCTAAACAGAGGCTACTTGGCAATGACTACACTTTTGGAAAGACACAGAAATTCTGTAAGACTTGGTCATATGTGGGGAAACCAGCTTTAGTTGCTATGCTTCGTCCAGTTTCATCACCACAGTCCATTTCTCCCTTACTGGGTATGCCGCCCGTTTGGAGACCAACTCTGTCAGTGTGGTTGTTACTGAGGGGGAAAGTTAAAAATAACCTCTGCATTTTCCTAAGATTATTTTTAACCTGGAATGCTTAAGTGATCTGGTTTACAGTGTTACTTGACAGGCAGGTCAAGCCGACTAAAGGTAGAGGCAGCTTGGGCTTTGCTGTCAGAGCTAGCATGTGATGGGACTGCACCTTTTAGATGCTTCGTTTATCTCTTTTTTAAATGAAATATGAACACTAAGTGCATGAAATCTGAGTTGTCAGCCTGACTGCTGTTGGTGCTGCGGGCACGTGGATTAGGTGAAAGCCAGCTGGCTGCAATTCTGCTCATTGCTGAGAAAAGATAGGAGCCTTGGGCTACAGTGCTCTGCTTGATCTGAGAAATAATCTGTTTGTAGGGAGAGAAAACAATCCCTTCTGAGTGTAATTGCACTAGAGGTCTTTCTGTGGATCTCTGATCAATAGAGGTAAGCCCATAGCAAGGCTATAGAGAAGATGGTGTGTTTTTCCCAGGGCCAAGGAACCTTTCCTTTCTAAGGCTGGGTCACCCTGTTCCTGGCCCCTATACAGCTACATGGAGAAGGACATGTGTGTCCAGTTGTGTCTGCCCCAGCCTGAATTATACAGCCTAAGGGAGAGCACGCAGCTGTATACTTATGTGGCCACCTTCTTCAGCTCCCCTGAGGTCAGCTCAGCACCATGCCTTGCTCAGGCACGTGTCATTGCTGAGTGTTTGGTGGAAGCGGCTCTAAAGAAAGAAAAATCTTTGTGGTGTCTTGTCAGTTTAAGATGAGTTTTCACAAGCTATCAGGTGTGTCATCCACATAGCAATTGTCAGGATGACAATAGTAGTGTATTAGCATTGATGTATCTATTATCCCTTTTGATATGACTTGATCAGACAGCAGGTGAATTGTTTACACCTACTGGTCAGTATTAGAGTAGGTGATGAGCTAATACAAGCTCTTATTTGGTATTTATTGGGTCTTATTTACTTCCTCATTTGGTCATGTCCCAGGCATCTTTTCAAGCTTCATTTTAGCTGCCTGTGTCCAGTACAGATCTCTTCATACACCTGTGCTTTCGTTTCCCTTTTAAATTCTGCTGAAAATTTGGGTACACATGGATCCATTTACCTCAGCCATAGAATACAATATCTAAAGTAAACCCAGTCATCTTATGTGAGACATAACTGCCGGGAAGAGGAGAACAAAAAAAGGTGATTTTTCTTTGGGAAATTTGCCTCTTTTGATAGCTTTGGTTTTGTAAGTAACATGTACTTGTCCACTTTGAGCATGCAGAGCTTCTCCTGTTCACTCAGATACAAGCAGCTACTGAGATACTAAACTGTTAAACCCAGTTCTTCCTCTAAAGAATAGTTGAAAGAAGAGGATTATTAATCTACACATGTATCTTTTTTTAAAAAAGTCACCTAAAGGCCAGTGGCTTCTTACTGATTTTCTTATTTTAAAACTCTTATTAGAATAATCTTGTTATTCTGAGAGGAACTCATTAGTAAAGTAACATATCCAAGCATTTTTCTGGGATCCAATGAGTCATTTCATCTGACATGTTGGAACAGAAACCAGAGGATTCTGTCTGACTAATTACCTTGGACATATTAGTTGTGATGGTCTCAATTATTCAAATATAGGAGAAATAATACTATTTTTTTAATCTAAGAATATTTTGTAACAAGCACTACTCCTAATACATAGGGAAAATAACAAGAGGTTGGAAAAAAACACATAATTTTTGTTAGAAAATTATGGAAGTCAAAACTCTGTTGCAGAGACAAAGTTACCATAGATTTGCTTGTTTATTTCCTAGTTGGGAAAATAAAGTATTTGCTTATTTCAAAAGCAAACTAGAACTGGGACATAGTTTTGGTAGAAATTACTCTCCACCAGCCTAGGCTTTTTTATGGCATGTCTTAATCTCCCTATATCTCTTAATTCCTGATTAACTGCTGATGCTTTTCTTTTTGCTCTTCCCTTTAGAGATACAAGCACAGTTTCTCAATGTTTTTCCAGGGCATGTCACACTTGTAGGAAGGAAATACCAGATTCATGACAACTTCTTGTCTGTGCACAGCAGGGTACTCCAGCTATGAGCACCTGACATGCACTTGAGGACTTTGGGCTATGAAGGTGCATTTCTTCAAACATTTGCAATGACTTTTAGAATATGGAGTGCAGTTACAAAGGGAGCCATGCTGTCCCTTATTCGCGTTGTCTCCCCTCACTTTTGGACATAATTCCTCTCCAAGTCTCAAATTTCTTCCATGAGACGTACCAGCTTCCTGGACTTGTGTGTGCTATAAATGTGATCACTCTAGCAAAGGAACAAATACCTTAAAGCTACTGCCAGGCCAGATTTTGATTGCCTGTAGTCATCAACATAGCTTTAAAATTGGGAAGAACATTATGATTTGACTCATTATACAACTATCTCTGTAAAAGGAGGAAGTATTTCTCTCCCTGGGAGGAAATGAGCATGAGCAATAGCTGGTGCTGAACTGAATTACACAAGCTGGTGCTGAGCAAAGCAACACAGCAAAGGAAGAAAGCTCTATCAGGACAGTATATTACCTTGCTGACCTATACATGCACCTTTTTACACTGTTGAATTTTCATAGCACTTAGAGTTTTCAGAATGTTTTCAGCATTTCAACCAGCAATCAAATGATTACCACCTTGCAGTATAACATGGATGTCCACTTAGGCTTTGTTTTCCTTCCTCTGACAGTGTCTGAAATGCATTAACCAGGAGCTGGTGAATTGACAGTGCATGTCATTGCTGAAGACTACCCACCAGGAAACTGGAAATCAACACTTACGGGCTTTAGAAAATGGCTTAAGGGTAGTGGTGGGAGGTACAGATTTCTGGGAAGATGTAGTATAAAGAACAACAGGGTTGTAACACACTCACCACGCTACATGCAGAAGGGAGGCCTTAATTTTACATGTAGGTGAGAATAGAAACAAGGTTGTGTGCTTTAGTTTGTGTGAAAGGGAAGCATGACGTGAGCAACGTTTTACAGTCTCTTTCCATCTCCCTTTTTTCCATTCCTCAGGAGCATTTAAAGGGAAAAATACCAGGGCATCCTGAAGCACTGAGCTGTGAACAGCACTCACTGTGCTGCTATCTCAGCTCTCCCTAACAGGGCTTTGCAGTACCCATCCATCAGGGCTATAAAAGATTCATTCACTGTCCTGCTTGGTTTTCAGCTAAACATTTAGAGACCTACTTACGTGCCTTGTAAAACTTACAAAAATGATAGTATTTGGAAGTCTTTCTAGTGAGGTGCATGTCTTTTCCACTCAGGATGCCTACTCCTCTGCTATCGATTGCCATGAGAAGCATTTCACTGTCATGAAAACCTTTTGCAGGGGGTGAATTTACAGTAATTTTCATGCTTATTTATTGTTTCTTACTTTGTTATATTCAATTCTCGCTGTTTTTATTTGGCCTGCCATTCTCTTTCCCTCTCTATTTCCAAGGCCCAAGTCTGCAGCCAGGCACATTCCAATGACGGACAGAGGTTGCCATGATCAGCAAAGATAATCAGCATTGGCTTGTGATGAGAAAAAGCCAGTAAATTAATTTCCTCTAGTTCTGCTTTGCCAGAAGTAACATTTTGTTTCATGGTGCTCCAGCAGAAGCAGAAGGCTTCACATCTGCCGGGTGTGACCAGACCCCTAACCCCACTCTGCCATCTCAGACTAGGCAGAGCTGGTCCCATCTGTGGCTTCATCCTCCACAAGCAATTCAGCTTCCTGGTTCTGTAATTAAAACATCCAAACCTCTCCTGTTTGGATATAGACTGATCCCTAAATTCTAATACATTTTAATGAGAAGCTTCTATTGAAAATGGCCCTTTAACAACAGGATATGGAAATATCCCCCAGGGTTGCACTATTATTCCGTGTAAGACAGACACATTGGGGTACTTACCCATTTCGGGACTGTGGGCTTGCAGCTTCAAAATCCTCTCTCTCTTCCTGATGTGAGGAGATCACACTTGAAGGGTAATCCCGGGTATCCTCCCTGAGCCCTTCTGCCTCCCAATAACCTTCTTCCTCGTGTGACAGAGGAGTCCTCTGGGGGTATGCAGAGGTCTCATAGGTTTGTGGCTTCGCGCTGTGCACTGAACCATCATGAGACCCGTGATGGGCTGAGTGTCTGACCAACTCTGCCAACCCTATTGTATTACAGATGAGCAGAAGCTTCACTAGCATCGTGGGATTTTTCCCACCCGGTTACACCTGTCTCTTGTTCTCTTCTCTGAAGCTCAGCCTGGATTAATTCAGGAATGCCCCGGCAATATTCTTTAACTGGAAAGCTGGAAGAAGGAAGGGGAAAAAAAAATAAAAAAATGTCTGTAACAAAGAGCGGAAAAAGCTTTCGACCCTCCCAGCTACTGTGGAAACGTCCGTGGCTATTGAACAATGTGAGCCTGGTTCCTGTGTGGGGCTCAAACGTCTCTGACAGAGTGGGGAAAAAAAAGGTGGTAGGAATATAGCTTATTCAAGGAACTACTGAGCTTGGCTGCCTTCTAAACTTATCTGTGAACAGGAACTCAGCTTTTATCAACTGCCTTCTCCCTCAGGCACAGGAAAAGGATGTTAGCTTAAAGGAAAGGAAGAGAAAAGAAAGGAAAGAAAATAGAGTGGTGTAGCAGACTTGCATTAGGGTGCCAGAAAATGTCACAGACCTGCTTGCTCCAGTGTCTGTACCTGTTTTTTTATCTGCAGTTTAACAGCTGAAATACCCTGGCTTTAACAGCAGAAATTGATGGTATGTACAACAAATTATGGGCATTAAGGGATTCAGAGTAAATGCAGAGCAAAAAAAGAGTTTACAAACATGCTTTTTTGTGTGGCCTTTGCAAAGTAGCTCTGTGAATCACGCTCCGTTCCCATCCAAGTGGAAGATTTTCATGAAGTGGTCTGTCAAGAGCATTTTTAAGTATTTGTGTTTGGGTTGTCATCTCTGGATCTCACAACTATTTTTATTTTTAATTAGCGTTAAAAGAGCTACCTCTGTCACCACATCCTAACAATACATTTTAAAAAGGCTGTGGGGGTTAGATGTCTTATTCTTACTGGTTTTTGCTTTACTTGGTGGTGCTACTTTTAGTTTTGTTGTATTTCTTTTCTCACTGTCTCACAGGCTGATGTACCCTGGCATTTTTAAGAATAAAATGAGGGAGAATGATGCTCCACTGACAAAAGAGGTGGGAATTCTGGTGCAGGAGTGCTAGATCATGTCTCAGTTTGAGTGATGCGATGCACAGCCTGAAGTTCAGCACGTCCTGCAGAGCATTAAATGTAAAGCTTTTCTGGAGTCATTCCAATGCCAGCTGAAAAATAGACAATGAAATCTCTCTAGGATCTTGGAAGGCCTTGTTATTAAAGGCTGTGGATTTGCATCTCCTTATCACTGGTCAGATCTGGACCTCTCTGCTTCTAATTGCCCCTCTTAGGCTTAATGGAAGAACTTGGAAAACTGCAGAAATGCCCTTACTGACCTGTGACAGATGGTACCGTGTAAGAGTAATTAAGCCCTAAGGCAGCAGCAGTGGCACGTGGGGCAAAGCAGAGAGAGATTTCAATAATTTTAAGGGCAAAACCTGCTTTAGCTGTTGCAGTCACTTATTCCAGGGAGATGAAATCACAAGTTCTGCACTGAAGACTGAAAGAAATAAGCAACTTCCCTCTGTTCCTTCCTGCTGCTTTATTTCAGAATTGTGTGCATCCTGTTACAGTGCATGTTAATTTGTGAATATTTTATGTGCCATGTTTCACAGATGTGCCTTTCTTGCCACTAACTGGATGTGGCCTAAATGTTGCATAAGACGACCCATTATGGGAAAGGAACTGAAACAAACATGAGACAAAGCAAACAACAGGCTTATAACCTGAACTGCAGTGTGATCGTGGCTTGCAGATAAGTGATTTTTGTGCTACACATACTGAAGTTGTCCCACTTGTGACCTACTCCAAACCCTTTGAACTCATCTTCCAACATATACCTTCCTACCTAGTCTTAACTCGGCCATTAAATCTTTGTTCTTCGTGGATGTGATACCTCCTAAGTGGTGGGACAATGTTTCTCTGCTGTTCTCCTGGCTCCTTCAGGTGCAAGAACCCGTTCTCTGTGCCTTTGTAATGATGCTGCCTATGAGTGCAGTAATCGGGAGGCACAGATTGCTCAGCGATTTGCAAGTTAATAATTCAGCATGACTTTTTGGTAGTTATGAAAGATGTTAAAATATTGAGCATGCTGGGGACTGACGTCTGTTTCCTTGTGATGAGCATAGCACAGGATGCTGCCATGAGCACATGGAAGATATGAATTATTCAAAGGACCCTCCTTACTAAAAAATGGTAATTAAGATTTCTAATAACTGTCCTGATCTGGGGAGTCTGAATAACATATTCAGGTTGTATTGTTGGTTCATAACATTTGATTTGTTGGCAGACTGAGCTGTAAGTTTTCTTGCTTAACATCTGTAGAGAAACAGGTATGAAGAGTGCCCATTTAGGAACACGATACCTAACAACTTTGCCTCTTTTTTTGAGCTGGTGCCTTAGTGTGGAACTAGGGAAAGCAGACATATAAGGTCATTTGCTGTAACGATTTGCTCTTTTGCCTTCTGAGGTCAGTCTCTTCTAGGAGGTACCTACTGGATGAGAACGGCAAGGATGCCCCACTTAGTGCGAACAGATACCTACTCAATGTTCAGTTGACTAATTTAGGCTTGGTGTACCTTACAGAGATTGATACTACTGCTGGAGTGGAAGAAATGGGTGAGACGAAACAAATTCAAAACACAGTTTGGAAAATGATTTGTAAATAGGTGTTATTCCAAATGTATACTTGAATTCCTATGAGTAAGTGGTGTGACAATAACGGTGTGGAGATGTTTGGAGCTGCCCTGATAATTCTCAGAAGTTTCTACCAGTTCTCAGAACAGCTAGTCAAAAACCCACACCCCACTTGTTCTTTATTTTGGCAATTAAATTTGACAGGTGACAGATACTGTTTCTCCACTCTTGGTCCCCAGTCATTACTGGCTTTTTTTACTGTGCCCTTATTCATGAAAATACTTTCTCCCCAAGTATTTCTGAGAAATGCTTCTTCAAACTGTCTTGGAAGAGTTGATACTGCCAGTTGCACCAGATTCATCAGTATGCCCTGGGATCTTGCAGATAACTGTCAGGACTACTCTTGCCTCGTCTGGTAATTATAATAATTTCCATTAAACACAGCTCTTAACCTCCTACAGTGTTGCCCACCCTAAGAATTTAATGTCCCATTTGCAATTCCATAATCAAATTGTCACATAGCATCACCATCTTCTGGATAATCTGTGTAAAATGTACAAATCTCATTTTGGCCCCTTTCTGTTTGTTTAGAGTCAGAGCCCTGCAGCTACAGTTCAATAGGAGATGGGTGACCACACAGTAAACAGAACCAAACAATACGTTTGATAAATCACCTGTATGTACTTGGAAAGGAAACACACAGACAGTCAGTTTCTCTCTGAAGAAAGAGCCCTTAGAAATCAAATTCTCAGTGAATAGATTGCATGGTTTGTTTTGTCTTCCCAGATTCACTGCTTGCTCCATAATGCTCTTAAATCTATAGCCTTAAATTCAGAATCTGAGTATTTAAAAGGGGGAAAAATAAAAAAATAAAAGCAAAAACAAACAAGCAAAAAAAAACTTGGAAAAAATGTTTGAAAAACTGGGATTATTCTAATAAGCTTGTGTTGCTTTAGATTCATGTATCCCAGCTCCAAATCTCTGAAGCAGACTGAATAACTGAAAGGATTTTTATGTCTGGGAAGATGAATAGGACAGTTTTGTTGGTAGCTGCACAGCAAGGGGATAATTTCTCATTAGGCATTGGTTTTCAGATCCAGAAAATGCTGTCTCATTCCCTGCCCGCTGCCGATGCGCACATGTGCCTGTGCAGCAGCTCCGGGGGAGCATGGAGAGAGGGGTGCCAGGAGGGGGGCTGCTGGGCTGGGAAAGATTCCTTTCAGCAGTCTGTCCTTCAGAGGAGGAAGATTAATTCATGTTAACTGTTTTTATTAGTTTGCTCAGAAGCTACCATCAGTGGTATTCAACAGCAGAGATCAGTCAAGAAAGATTGCTGAGTGTACTCTGCTCGCTGTATATGTGCCTTAAAAATGGCTCGTCCATCAGCCTTCACACTCTTCGGTCCCTGGCAGAGGAAATTACTCATTAACTATGCAAACGTACATGCAGGCATTCAAGTCTTAAACTGTTTGCCAAGAGGATGTCAGACAGAACTGCTTGTTTTTGTCACGCCATGAAAATGGATGATCTGAGACAGTTCTCCTTTTGGTATTTTGAAGTTTTCATAAATGGAGAGAGAGAGAGGAAGGATTTCTGTTTATATAGGGCAAGGTTTTATCCTGTTAATGTTAATATTATTCTCCATAAAAAAACTTCCTGAACAAAGGATATTTACCAGCCACAAAAGCAGTCTGTCTTTCCCTTCCTTACCCATCTTTCAAACATCATGCACCGTTTAAATACTTCAATTGTATATGACCAAATCCCACTGCTTTCATCCAGTGAGATGCCTTTGCCAGCTGATAGTTGCCAACATAAGTTCATCATTAAAGGATGGGTTTAAGGTTTTGTTGCAATTGGGAAAATTAAAGAGGGAAGAGGCAGAAATGAAGTAAAATCCTGGTTTAATCTGTTAGGCACAGAGAAAAGTCAGGCAGTAGAGGATGGGGAATCTTGGTTTCTGCTTTGCATTGTTTTCTTTCCCTTGCATCTGTGCTTTGGGAATAAATAGGCCTGATTTAGACTTGTCTTGCCCATATTCCAGAATTACTGTCAGGCATTGCACAGGCCTGCTTCCAAATATTGGCCACTGGTACCCAGAGAGAGGTTTAGGCATGTGGGAGATGGGGAACTGCACGTTTCAGAGACTCTCTGGAAACTACAGTGTCATGCAGCAAGAGACTCAATGGACAAGCCCGCCCGAGCAAACAGAGTTCAGACTTTAAATGAACAACAGTAGGATGGTTTGTCATTGCGTAAATCAAGACAAGACTTTCTTTTAATGGTGTGCAGATCAGCTAAATGTTTGTGTGAGACGAATTTGTTTACGAAATTATATGAATGAAATTCTATAGAAAAAATGGGAACTTAATGTCTAGCTTAGCTGACTTCTCCCCGGTGTCCCAAGGTAGGTAACAGAGAAAAAGAAGTTGCTGCAGGGTGGGATGGGAACTTGGCTTCTCTGAATTGCCCACTGGAGTAGCTTTAGCTTCTCTTTAGCTGCTGATTATGTTATCTAATACTAGGGAAAAATTTTTTTCAGGCACAAACTTGAGATCCTTGCAAAATCTGAAAGCTAGGGTTGCTTACATTGACTCCTGTTGTTAGGTTCGCCTGAGGCAGGACTGGCAACGAATCTGAACTGAATCCTCTCCTTAGAATAGAAATAGGGTACCATGGTTGCCGTGGGGTGGCAACCGTTCAGGAACCATTATTGATGCTTGCCCTATATAGGTCACCTACAATGTTATCCTGAGTCCAGAGCTTTCCTAAAAGGGTTTCAAGGTAAAACAATGCCTGTGCAAACTGGCTGCTGCCTTGGGAGTGATCCAAAGGCATTTTAATGTCTCTTGTGAGCTCTGTGTGAAGGTCATTGGGACGAGGAGAAGGCAGGAAAGGAGTATCCCACTTGAGTACCGGCTAATTCAATCTGATGATGAATCATGTTTCACATCCCAGGGTGGCTTGGTATTGCATGTATGTTTTACCTTTTTAAGCAATATAAAATACGTAGAATTCAATTGTACGAGTCACAATGACAGAACGGGAGCTTAACAAAATCAAAATACACTTCTCACTCAGCCTTATCAGTGTAGGCGTTCTCCTGAAAATGCCAGTAAAACCCATGACCCTGGGAAGCACTGTGCTCTGTTTTGATGCTTTTTGAAAGCCTAGTGAAAAAGGAAATGGGTCCAGTAGCAATCCCCAAAGACAGCAAATTCACTTTTTACCAAATGTAGTACAAACAAGACTCCTGCCCTGTGCCTAGTGAAATCAATGGGAGTCTTGTGACCGACTCCAGGAGCAGCTAGATGAAACCACTGGTCATATGATACAATAAGATACATATATCTCCAATTTAAGAATGTACTGGGAGCAGAAACAAGCACCAGCCATGCACCTTAGATAGCAGACAATCAGCCACCTAAAGGAAATTTTGAAAGATGGTACAAAAAAACGTTTTTTCACTCCTTCCTGCAACAGTCTAAACCAGTGAGACTAACAATAACTGGTATGTTGTGATGGCCTTCCTCTGAATCCTGCACTTTTTTTAATTAGCAATTGATAAATGTATTTGTCAGAGATTTGGCTCCTCTACATTCAAACAGAAATTTGTCCCTCGTTTCTAAATAGGGAGATCCATTTGTGAAAAAAGATTAAGAAATCAGTATGTTACTTTCCAGATAACAATCTTTCAATTGTTTCAGTATGGAGTAAAAAACACTCCCCAAAACTAAAGAAATAAGCTTGTGCTGCCATTCAAAGAGACCTTGATAGGCTGGAGAGTTGGGCGGGGAGAAACTTAATGAAATTCAACAAGAGCAAGTGCAGAGTTTTGCATCTGGGGAAGAACAACCCCATGCACCAGTACAGGCTGGGGGCTGACCTGCTGGAGAGCAGTGTAGGAGAAAGGGACCTGGGGGTCCTGGTGGACAGGAGGATGACCATGAGCCAGCAATGTGCCCTTGTGGCCAAGAAGGCCAATGGCATCCTGGGGTGCATTAGAAGGGGGGTGGTTAGTAGGTCGAGAGAGGTTCTCCTCCCCCTCTATTCTGCCTTAGTGAGGCCACATCTGGAGTATTGTGTCCAGTTCTGGGCCCCACAGTTCAAGAAGGACATGGAACTGCTTGAGAGAGTCCAGCGCAGAGCCACAGAGATGATTAAGGGAGTGGAACCTCTCCCTTATGAGGAGAGGCTGA
>VZRW01007995.1:65188-136842 GCA_013398125.1 Aegotheles bennettii
CCTGGATGCGTTCCTGTGTGATGTACTCTAGGTGACCCTGCTCTGGCAGGGGGGTTGGACTAGATGATCCTTCGAGGTCCCTTCCAACCCTAGAATTCTGTGATTCTGTGTAAGAACCATGTTTTTGTACATGTCTGCATATATGTATTGACATATCATATTTTATTCAGACTTTTTTCTCTGTAGTCATTCCCCATCTGACCCTCCCAGGCTGGTAACTTGTGGCACCAGTGGCTTACAGACCAGTGCACTTCACGCTATTACAGTGTGCTGCCCTGCCATAATGCAGTTACACCTCTGAATTTCATATTCTGGTTGCCTGGTGAGGAAAAGCAGCCAAAGCTGGTCAGGGTTTGTGCTTAGAGACCAGTGCTTCATGGCTTCTGTAGTTTCAGATACAGCACCATTTGATAATAATGCAAATGAATAATCACCTTCTTGCACCAGCAGTTGCTTTCATGGTTGCTTGCACTGAACTTCAGTTTGTGCTACTGGGACAGTAGCTGGTTTGGGCCACTCAGAAAACAACTTAGCTTGAGTTTAAGCACATTAGAATATCCAACTGTGATTAATGGTCCTATCTTTTGGTATTTTTTCCTAGTGAGGCCTTGAGACTGGATGGACCCTCTATGCAGACTGTAATATTTCCCCATCTGTTCTCAGCTGGATGATTTTCTTGCCCCGCTGTGCTCTGTGGCACAGACCTCTGACGTGAGCAGTGGCGTCAGTGTAAAACGTCATCTCACTCTGCAGCAACAGAGCTCTGTCTGCAACAGCTCAGAGAAACAAATAGGAAACAGGATTTCCCCTCACAGGCATCTGATTTTTCAGAAATGAACCATTGTAACGGGATGTGCAGCTGAGCAGAAACTGTAATTTACACTACATGCCTTGAGGGGCCAGCTTCAGACTTGACCAATGTGGTGGGTGGGACTCCAGCTCCCTTCCCTTAAGCACCAAACTCTAGTTGGTTCCCTTTTTCTCTCAGTATTTGCTAGAAATAATGTTCTCATTACAGTTTTGTGCAGGATGGCTTCTGGTAACTGCCAGACCAAGAGACCTGACCGTGTTTGTTTGCTATAAACACTACCAGCTTCACATGCTCTCCAGCCTCTGGGAGCCCAGGAGAGCTTGTGTTTGCCTCCTGCTGCAGCCTCTGGGAGATGCCCATTCAGGAACTCAGCTTTTTAGATAAAAAGTCTCCCTCTTCACATGAGAGCATCCTTGAGTGAGAGCATTGCAGCATATCGTAAAAGCTTTATCTGCCTGGAAATTTTCCAGACAGTCCTTTACCTACCAATGTCCTCCTCCTCCTCCTCTCCCCCTCCCTTCTTAAATCTTCTTAAGCAGATTCGTATCATTAATATTTCAGTATCAGCTTTCACAGGCATTGGCTACACTGCAGTGTGCTTCATCAATAAGAGCCAGCAAAGGCTGTGAGGTTTGCCACACTGCCTTCATCCAGCGGAGGAGTTAGAGCAAAGGCAGAGACTGGCAGAGAAACTGAAAATCCACCGAGGGTAAAGCTGCATATTGGCAGTCCTGGTCTTGAGGTGCTTTTGCTGCTGTCCCTCACTCGGATTGTCCAGGTAATATCCTAGCAAGAAACAAGGATGGATGTCTTTAAGAAAGGTTTCTCCATTGCTAAAGAAGGCGTGGTGGCTGCTGCAGAAAAGACCAAGCAGGGAGTGACGGAGGCTGCAGAGAAGACTAAAGAAGGGGTGATGTATGTAGGTAAGAGAGAACTGCTTTCAATCTACATTTCAGCATGAACTGCTGCATAGGTTGTCTCTGAGAATGTCTGGGGAAATTCTATTTTGGCTAAAGCTTGGGAGTGAACAGCAAGAGGTCTGGACAGCATCCTTAGCTCTGCCAGAGCGGCTGTGTAAGCCTGGGGTGCCACATCCTCCCCGTGCCTCAGTTTCCCAACTCCAGATTAGACATAGAAATGGTCACTGCTGCAGGGGAGGCAGAACTAATGCAGTGTGTCACAGCTGATGCCCAGGTAGAAGGTTTCTGTTAGGACTGTGCACCGATTTGTGAGGGTGAGTCACTCGCTCTCCAAACATCCAGGCACTGCTTATCTCTGCCTCACCTCCATGCTGTGAGACACACACTGAGGAGGTCCCTGAGAGGAGCAAGCAGCGTTATTAGTGGGGATTTCAGGATGCATCTGTTTCCCCACAAACATACTGGTTTATCCTGAAATCCTTCTCCTGTTCACTGACCTGTTTCATTCCCCATGCACACGTTAATCTTGCTTTAGAAGAGACCCAAATTCCCAAAGGATGGGATCTGGAAAACAGCACGTCTGATGTCCTGCTAGAGTCCTCTATCACTGTTAATGTGCTGTTTCAGAAACCTCCCCTTCAAGGTCAGCCTCAAAACCTGCTATCCCCACTATCTGCACATACAGTTATATGGGTGGATAGTCAAATATCTCAGATACTATAAAATCAATGAAGTCATAGGTTCCCAAGACTGCTTACCTCGGTGCTGGTTACTGCACCTCACACAGCTTCTTGTGTTCGCTAAATGTGGGAGTGAGGGGCTTATTTTAGTAGAAAAGTTTGTATGCAGGCTCTTCCTGCTATCATGCTGCAACATCCATAGCTGTATGTAGCTACTATATTTAAAACAGTTATATTGACAATAGCAACTGGTACATATTTGTAAATTACAAATGAAATACAAATTTTGTGTGTAGCAGATCTGGTAATGCCTTCATCCTGAAATTTTAAACACTCAGCTATTGGCATGCTGTGAATGAGCATATGTAGCAGTTCACATTTCAGTTTGAGGCTGACTTGCAAGAAAAAAGGTAAACAGCACCCCTGTAAATAATTAAACAGTAACTGAAACACCAGCCTGTGAAATGTCACATCCAGGTGTCAAATTGTGGCATCCCTCCTGCTCCGGCTGCATCCTGATTTGTGCAGTATCACAAAGGATTATTCCAAATTTTTATACACAGTTCCTCACATCTCTGTTCAGTCGTGTTGTACATCTCCACACCGTGACCTGTTTTTCATTTCTGCACAGTCATGAGGGATAGAGTCTGCTCATGAGATTCTAACCTTTTCAGTAAAGTTTTTTAAAAGCCTCTTGAAACCTAAATCTCTGAATGAGGATCAAGTAAGGATCAAGGTGAAGATGAAGTGCTTTCTCCTTTTTTGTTTTGGCTTGTTGGGTTTTTTGGTATACTGCCAGTTCCTGACCTGTCATGCGCTGGATAATGCTTTGGCAGATTCAGCTCCTGTTGCACACCGGGGGATGCTCAGCTCTTCGGGGAATATTCAGCCTTTCACAGGAAGGAAAAGCAAAGGCCAGATACTGATTAGCTCAGAGAACTAATTTTTATACAGAGAAGGTGGAGATTGGGTATATAGATTATTATGTTGTCTGTGCCATGTTTTATCAGTCTGTGACATGTGAAGAGTTAATCAGAGACCTGAACTGTTCCTTTCTTGCGCCTTCCTTTGCAGAGCCCTATCCTAGCAGCTTGGTCTGGAGCATTATGTGATGCAACCTGAATTTTTGAATGTTAGGAGAAAATACTACTTGTGTAAAAGCTTGAGGGTCTTTTCAGGAAGTTGGGGCGGGGGAGGAATGGGACAAACCACACATAGAACCCCAAAGCCTAGGATGGATTAAGTGGATCCCTGACTTGTATTCAAGTTTGTGTTGACACATCACTGACTCTTCAAGGAGAATTCCAGATGTCTGGCCACAACCACCACAGCTGGTGAGTCACTTGCTGCTGCCCCAGGAGGAAAAAATGTTCATTCAGAGACATCTGCCTGAAGTGGATGGTGTCATCAGGGCTCTGCGGCCACCTCATCCCTTCCCCCTGAGCCAGGCAGATTCAGTTCCCACAGCCCGTGCTGGGGGTGCCTCCCTCCTGTGCTAGCACTGCAATGCGGTTCACAGCTGGGCTGGGTCAAGATGCTGCCATTGCCGGGGCAGTCCCGAGCTGGGGTGCTCCTGCCCCGCGTGGCGTACTGAGTGTGAAGGGTAGAGAAGAGAGTACACGGAAAGAGAGAAATCCTATAGCGTGGGCCACCTTTGCACTTGGTAATATTGCAGTCTCTTCTCCAAATTGTAACAGCCTCTGGGTATACGGAAGGGGCTGTGGGTTCTTGCACAATGTGTATCCAGAAGTTGATTCAATGGGCTGTCTGTTTTATTTGGTTTAAATAGGGGGATAAGTGATGCTGAAGTTAATTAATGAAGTTAATGGAAAGCTGCATCAGACTATTGAGCATAAGGTCATTAGTACTGTTTAATACTATAATTCAGGAAGCATCAACAAAAGGCACTGCTAGTTTCCTGGAATGGCTTTTGATCATTTTGCAGAAAGCCCCAATGCACCAAACTCTACTTAAACGAAGTGACTCCAGCACAAACTCCTGTGGGACTTACAGCACATCATAATATTCTTTTCTACTACACCTCTTTTCCCACTGCATAGTGCTCTACCACCTCGGTCGCACCCTTGGGATACTAAAGCTCTTACAGATGACTCACAGCACCCAGAAGGGACAGGGTGCATGAACTTCTAATTCTGTATACACAAGCTGGAGGCAAGGACTAATGAGTGAAATGAGATTGAGCATCAGGTGATTGCTTTCTGATTCAACAGATGCGGGTTGCTGGCGAGGGTGTGCACCAGAAGGTCAGGTTTCATGTGGTGCATAATGGATGCTGAGCCTGAGTCACTGGGTGTGGTCAGGAGAGCGGGTGAGGAAGACGAGGCAGGCTCTGTCCAGGCCACTGCCATTGCTTCTGTTGTGAAATGGATTTGGATATTTTTCTTCTACCTGCATCCCTCCTTTCTGATATTATTTTCCATCAGAAAATACGGCACCCACCCACTCCCTTCCCCCTGCAGAACTAAGCCCAGATAGTTATCTTAAATCAAAAGTCCGGTAAAAAAAATATACAGAAGTACGGTTGTGGTCTCACTAAGCATGTTTACTGCAAAACCGAGGCGTATGCAAGGCTAGTACTGCAAATTATATACTCTGCATGGCTAACAACTGCTCTTTGACCAGAAAATGGCAAAGAAGGGCTGATCTTGAATGTCTGTATCTGATGTGAGAAGATCTTGTATGTCAAATCAATATTGTGGCAGTCTTCTATTGGAATGGCATTAGGAGCAAAATGGAAGCAGGATGGTGTCTGAACTGATCTGTGTGCGTCTGGCCTGTTCAGGAGCTCACGTTCATGGCTTGAAGGCGTGCATCCATTCAGCTCATGTCTGTGCTTCTGTACACGTTTGTGTATCATGGGCATCATTATTAAATGCAGTTTTCAGCAGTGCACCCGTATCAGGTGTCATTAGGAACTGGGGTTTACAGCAGTAACAAGTATAAAGTACAAAGATTTTATCTCCTCGGTTTTAACACAGTTTGGGAGGATAGAGTGAGATGTTGAGGGTGTATTGTAGAAGAACAGCTTTGTTCTGCCCAGGCAACCATACAACCACCAAAATACACCAGTAGTTGAGAATTACATTCAGTAATACAGAACACATATCAAGCAGCATAGAGCTGGGCTGGTTCTCTTGTTATCAGGGCACTGCATGTGTTTTGCTTTTCAGGCTGTTAATGAGAATGAGGTGTGGTTTGTAGCTGATTTCTCCCACCACACCCAAGGATGCTTCAGTACCTCTGGAGTTAAAGATCTGCCTGGCTCTCTATTTATATAATTTCGCCAGTTGGCCATAAAAATCCTTTTGTTGTATCAGTATGGGAAACTTGAAAAGAGCCTGTATATGTGCAGATGATTTACAAGACACAGTAAAGGTGGGACCAGTGGAGTGTTTTGGCATGTGTTTATTTAATTCTAACAGACATAAATTTGGTCCTTTATTTTTGTAAGATGAAAAAGCATCTAGTTACTATGAGGGTTGCCTATCTATGATTTAACAGACGTGCTGCAGTATACAAACTAAAGGGATGTATAGCAGGTCATTTCAAGCTTGCAAGAAAACACAGAGGTTAATTATTCCCTAAGGGCTACTTGTGTAGGGCACACTGAATGCCCTCACATCCTGTTAGCTTTTCTGCCTTGAAGGCAGCGAGATAAACTACAATGTAAGCATACATATGGTGTACTTTCATAATTTGAGATAAAAACATTTGCATTCTGTGTATCGCTGCGAGCAGGCACCTACAGCCTAGGCTGAGGCACTGAAAGGGGAATCTGGTAAGTAGATATGTAGTAGGTAGGTGGTTGTTCTGTAAATTCAGCCTCAAGTTTCTCCAGTCTTTATTAGAGGTATAGAATGAAGCTTTAAATGACCGCTGCAGCCAAGTATCCTGCTGAAAGGCAGGGGAGAGTCACAGGTGTAACTCCTTGTCTTGAAAGACTGAAGTAGGTGAGATTTTACTGGGTGACTTAATATACATTCACTTTACAATTAGCTCAACATTGATTTGCTTTACTCATTCTGCTTGAATTTTCCTTCTGGAAATATTCCAGGGAGAATTTTTCATCCTTCAGCATGGTATAATCAAGATTTTTCAGGTCTAGGCATCTCCAGACAATTTGCAGCTGAAGTTATCCAACTCCCAACAAGAAGGTACTCATTGGCTTTACTGGGGAAGCCGGTGCCTTCTGCTGGCTGTGCAAATGGCTTGTGTCTTAGCAGGAGGTGCCAGCAGCACCACAGCTCCCCACTGCACCTCTTAAGAACAGAAAGCTATCTGTGCCCAGAAACCAGGGGGTTCTTTGCCAGGTGGCACTGATGGACTGTGTGTTTCCTTTCACAGGTACCAAAACCAAGGAAGGTGTAGTGCAAAGTGTGACCTCAGGTAAGAACACAACCCTGTGGGGGATGTAGAAATCTGTGATGTGTTGCTGGACCTCTTACTAAAACCGTCATTCCTGCCAAATGGAAAGTCTCAGGGGGATACTGCTGCTCTGCGTGACCTTCCACTTGATGAATGGAGGATGCTTGCTGGGAGCGATGGTTCAGGGTCTGGCATCTGCGGTGCACATGGGTGGGAGAAAATACTTGATCAGTAGAGCAGGTAAAAAAAAAATCTGACAAATGCTACTTGGGAGACTCAGATGATTCACAGCAATTCAGACATTTCACAACGCCAAGAGTGCTGCCCAGCATGCAGAGGGAATTTACTTGCGCTGGGTCCTGTTGGGCCAAAATTCTGCTCTTTGGGAGACTACTATCAGACAGTCACAAATCCCTGAAGGGATCTTTCTCGGTATCCCAAGCTCCCAGGCAGGGCAGCCATCTGCACTGCCTTAAAGAGAGATTAATGGATCCTTTCCCTGGAGAATTTCATGACTGAATTACTTTTTTTTTCTTCCCAGGTGTATTAAATCAAACAGAAGGTACCTGGAGAGAGGTTATAAGCAGTCTGCAATGTGCAGTACTTTATTTGCACAACTGTCTCTTAACATCTTACAGTGAATTTTTCATTCTCCAATCACCCACGAAGACTGACAGTGCTGCCTTCTGAGCAGCATTTTGGGTCAGACAAAACCTCACATACACAATCTAAATTCAGACATGATCTCATAGGAAAAATCCAAATAAGGACTGTACCAGGGCCAATTTCTTCTCTTACCTCGATGCAATCATTTTAGTGTCCTAGTGATTTTCGCAGCCTTTTGGCAGTGCCTAGCTCATTGACTTTCTGCTTTTGTTGAAATCCCAGTTGCTGAGAAGACCAAAGAGCAGGCCAATGTAGTGGGAGAAGCTGTAGTAGCCAGCGTGAACACGGTGGCAAACAAGACTGTAGAAGGAGCAGAGACCATCGTGGCCACTACAGGAGTTGTAAAAAAGGTATGTTCATTTCTTCAGTGATGTGCAAAACAGAAGAGTCATCTTTGGATTACACTGAAAATACCTGCAAACATTTACAGTTGATGGCTTTACCTATTCAGTGAGAGGTTTTCAGCAATATCTGCTTTTATGTAATGTTTAATGTTTAATATAATGCTTAATATGTGATCACAGAATTGTTTATTTAGAAAGGGACCTCTTGGGATCATCTAGTCTAACCCCCTTAGGGTCAATGAAAGCAGGTTGCCCAGGACCATGTCCAGTTGGGTTTTGAACATCTCCAGGGATGGAGACTCCACAATATCCCTGTGTCAGCATTTGACCACCTGCACAGGAAAAAAAGTAGTGGTTTTTTGTGTTCAGATGGACACATTAGTCTATTTGTGCCCATCATGTCTTGTCTTGCCTTGAAATGTAGAAAGAGCATTTTTCCCAGGGACCTGAATAGAATTGTGGCCAGGCTGCAGTGAGCATCTGGCCAGAGTCTGAGCTCTGGGGTAGGCCAAGTGTGAAGGAGCGGGAGCTCAGCGCTTGCCCACACCCCCGGCCAGTGCCCATGCCACAGGCAGCCAGAGGGCACCAGCAATGCGGGCAAAGCCTGGTCCCCGCAGAGATGCTGACCCTTCTGCTCTGCTTTGTGCTGGTTTTGACAAAACCCAAGCGCTTGCTGATAAAGGCCGCGTGACCCAGCCTGGGCACAGATTAAGTCAGATTCAGACAAGGCATCTTCTGTCCTTCAGCCTAATTTGATGAACTGGGTTGCATCAAGTGAGGGGATTAAGTGGCATGGGAAGGAGCAGAACAGCTCCTTAGATGAAGGCAGAGTTGATCATTAGAGGAGATGCTTTCCCCAGGTGTTAACAAGCAGTGGCCATGTACAGTACATGAGGCTAATGTTTGGCAGCTCTCTGGAGAGCCTGGCTGCATTTCCCCTCTGTAGGCAGCTGTGGTCAATAGCACTGATAGTGACACGAGCTGGATGAGTCACACCAAACCCAACCCCAGAATCAAAGCAAAGTGAGACTGGCCAAAATTGTTTTAATTGTTCAGACAGTTGGCTGATGAATTTCCTGACCTGCACGTAAACACATTGTGATGTGAAACAAAACTTCTACACACCATATAAATCCTGAGAGAATAGCCTAACAAAAGAGTAGAACAGCAGCTATGAGTGACGCAAAACGTCCTCCTGAAAGCATGTGAAAAGGGCAGATACAGGAGTTCTGCTAAGCCTTTGGGATAAGATTAATCTCTATTCCCACAGGGAGCAGCAGTTAGGATGCAGGAGTGCAAACAGTGATTCCTAATTCCATGGGGCCAGACTACCCGCTCTTACCTTTTGACTGACCAGGCATGAGATGGTTGACCCAGGAGAGCTAGGAATTTGCTGACAGGAGGAACCCATCCTGCAGATACCAGACTGTCCCCTTCTGACAAGGACTGAGCAGCAGCAATCCTCTTCCACTTGAGTCCTGAATGAGAGCCCTGCCCTGCCCTCAAAGACTGATGAGCTGCAGCTCACAGGTTTTAATCTCACAGCTCAAACCAGTCAATGTTATCTGTTTCCATCCTTGTGCAGGTAGCCCCTTAGAAAATCAGTGATGCCTTCGCTCTGGTAATAGTTGGAGATTATGCAGACTGCAGGCAATATGTAAAAGCTGTGAGTTTTCCAGAGGGTTAAAGCATTAAGCACCTGAACTGTCATTCTGACATCTTCTGTCCATACCCACCTGCCTAGAGTTAAAGTGGGGATTGATCAAGAAGGAGAAAAGTGGGATGTGTCCCATGCTGCAGGGCAGGCTAAATAAGGGAGCTAGGAAACTGCTTTGGATACAGTGTCATAGTGTCATGCCACATAGCAGGGGTGGGCAACAGAATGAATACAGGAGAAGAAACACAAGGCAAAATAAGTCACAGGAGAAAGAAATTCAGGAAAAATGTTTATTTCTCTGAAAGAAACACCAGGTCATCTACTCTGCTGGTTTAGTTCAGCTTAGATTAGGAGTGCAAATCTTGTAGTCATCCTCACTCACCATACTTCGGCTGCATCCACTAGATACTTTTTGGGTAGCAATGGCATGGCAGATTGAGCTCTGTATGCAAACGGAGTGCCTCCCAACTGCTAATGGGTTAATGGCTGTGGGGCCAGAGCTGCTCCAGTGGGAAGGCTCTGAAAGGAGCAGAGGGGTTGTGCTGGGCTCTGGGCATCAGCTGTTTTCTTTCCAGATCTGCTCCTATTGTGCTTCACAATTTGCTAATGGAAATGGAGCCAGAGGCTGCCGAGAGCATCACGAGGCCCTGTGATGCATGTGACAGACTCACTGGAGATACACTAAGAAGAATAACAAGGTGCAGCAGTTAGGTGTTTAAAAAATAAATACATACTGGTAAAATCTTACAATCCTGAAAATACACATAAGCGTTCCAGCCCCTGAAACTTGAGAGGGCTGTTGCATCCATTCCTGAGACTTGTTCGTGCTCTATCCCATCCTCCTCCTTTTTAATTGCCAAGGGCAGTTGCTAACATCTTACTTCTGTTCTCAACTGTCTCCAGTACTGTTCCCTGCTGACTTCATAGAGGGCTTGGTCAGAGCACCAGGAAATCCACACGAATGCATCTGGGGAGTCGAGTGTCCCAAGAGGCATGTCCCCAGCTCAGCATTCCCAGTTACACAGAGCTTGTTGACATTTAATCCGTGCATCTGACAGCTGGGATCAGTGACAGACATACACCAGCAAGGAGTGAGGAACTCTGAGGATTCTGGATTAAGTCTGGCTCGGGGTGGCAGCCACGGCGTGGTTGAGCTCTGTGGGTGTATCAGGTGGCAAATTTAGCCACGAGGAAGAATCCAGCCCTTCACAGAACACCGCAGGCACTGAAATGTGGAGAAACGTGGGGTGTTCAGCAGCCCGCTGCTCCTTGCTGTCCTCTGTGGCAGCACTCAGAGCCAGGCAGAAGGAAACGGGGATGAAGTAACTTGATGCCTACAGAGGGGTGCCAAGTGCCAGACAAGAGCTACCTGGAGTAGCACTGGCATCGCCTGGCAGGGCTTTGGCACTGGCCTGGTCACTGCTAACTGAGTACAGGAAAGTATTGACTGTTTTGGAGGAGTTTTTAAGTAATAAGTAAAAAATATGTAAGTTAAAAGACTATAAACCCTCCACAAATTCTCTCATACACAAAGGCATAAAACCCATCAGGTCTGTGGGTTTTTTGTGACTCTGCACCTATCCCAGTCCATGGGGTGGACATTAAGGGATTTCAGTGGGATAACCACCCACTGAATATCTCTGTCATAGAAGAGGATTAGTTCTTCATCTGCATGATACAGCACAAAGTTTGCTGCATTGCAGACACCACGTGGCTGAGAACAAGCACATGTACATACACACACACAGTCACAAAATGTCCCTCGGGGACTGGAGAAATTTCCCCAGTAGCTGATGCTTCCCTACACCCTTCACCTAGATCTTCTCTTTAGATCTATTTGCCCTGTCAGTTTTCATATGGTTTAGTTGTAAGTTCATGGCTCTGTCACTTTGAATTGGTTTTGATCTTTTTTTTTTTATTTCACTCCATTAATTACTTGAGGAGTTGTCAGTTATGTGCAACCATGGGCGTGTTCGTAGGATCACATGGTTTCTCTCTGCGCTTGATCTAGCGCACGTGTACCAGACCCATACCACAGCTCATTGCTTTCATAACCCCTGCACGTTTTGAATATGAACGGTCAATGGTCATGGCCTTAATCCTGTCCACTTAAACCCTGCGATGGCACTGGCGCTAGGACAGTCGCACCGAAGGAATTAGAAGCAGAAGCTGATGAGTGACCTCCCTGTTTAAGTTAGTTTGGGCAAGGTGAGTGCCACTAGGAGATAACAACCACGGGCATCCGAGAGGCCTCTGTGGGCAGAGCTGCTAAGCAGGAGGAGCAGGGAAACCAACAGCTGAACTACCTTACAATTAAGTAGAATAGATAGTCAAAACTCTTCCCCTTTGTGTTCAAGCTTCATTTTTTGTGTTCAAGCTTCATCTTTTGTATTCAAGCTTCCCTGTACTTCCCTGATGCAGTGATCCATCCTGGTGGTCAGCATCCCATGGAGCAGGAGAGGCTGCAAAAGCAGCATGGAGTGAGGTACTCTGCCTACAGGCACTTCTGTGCTTCCCTCTCCATCTCATCCGTGCATCCAACTGTACATTTTTGACACACAGGATAGCTGAGTTAGTGGTGCTGGTGAAGCCTTGAAGTCTACAAGACTGTGTGTCCGCTTCGTGGCCAACGGCTGTGCCCCAGTAATCCTGTAGGATAATGTGAACTTTATTAAATATGTATTATTTGAATAAGCAGCCCCAGGAAGCCCTAGGAGGATCTAGCTGTGAGCTGGATGGAAACAAAGCTACCCCAAGAGTCAGGCTGGATTTGTAGGAATCCTGCATGCCCATCTGTCTGTCCTGTCGATGGGTCCACTCACTTTAATCATGGGTTGACCTCTTAGTCAGAGCTGTCAACATCACTCCAAGCACATTCAGCCCGAAACCCATCCAGGACAGCCCATCCCTAGGACCTGTCAGGTTGCCTGAGGGTTTACCAGGGAGTGGTTTGGGGCTACTGCCAAGAAGCATTGCTTTTGCTTCAGCGCCCAAGGTCAAAAGCACTACAGGAGGCTGCTGCTTTCTCTACCTTACGCAATTGATGTCCCGTTGCAGGCTGTTAAATTTGTAGCAAATAAGGTTTCCAGTGAATGTCTCTGGTTTTACAGCCTTAAAGTAATGAAATAGTAAAAAAAGAAATCTTGCTTGCTGCTGAATTTGTTGAGTTTTTGATGAGTAATCTTCCAGCATTCAACATTTAGACTCTGCATGCTTTCTCTGTTAGATAAGGAACATAAACCTGATAAGGTTTTTTATCTCAGAATTTTTGGGGGTGGTGAAAAGAAAACATTGGCCTATAACTTAATATGGATAAAAATACAAATTCCATTTTATGTATGGGCTCAGCCAGTGGAACATGTAACACAGTCGCTGAGCTGAAAAGGGGCATTTCATAGAACCTGTGAAATAGAGAAATCTGAAGAACCAAATTGTGATTTTTATTTGTATTTCAAAATCTGAATTTTGAAAATCTGTTTTTAAAAAACATTAAAGTATCTGAACCCAGAAGCCTATACTATGCTCTATTTAAAACCTCTTAACATTGTGCAGGAATATTTTTAGAAATGGCAGGTTCTGATTTGTTGAGCTTTTCATTAGTGATGTACATGTAACTATGTTTCATAACATTAGTGAAATATTGTATGTTATATATATAAATCTTCTATAGTATATATATTCTATATACGAATATATTTTTATATATTGAAAATATTTTAAAACTTCCATAGTATTCCTATAATTAATTCCAAGGTCCTGTGTTTCATTTAACTATTATGTTACACTGTTTCATTTTTCTCTCTTCTCTAGCCAAAAAGATTCAACCTTCCCCCCCTCGAAAGAATAGAAGAAAACAGCCCATAACAAATTAATCCTTTTTTTTTTCATTTTAAATACTTTTCCAAGTACATAATTTCTGAGGAAAAGAATAATCTGCTTGCTATTTAAGAGCAGGAGGAGCGTTACTAATTACTTCAAGGTTGCAACATGCCTTTCCCTTAGAACATTTTAACCCTTTTAATGAGGAGATGAACACTGAAAGAAATGGCAAAGTTCTTGCTGTCCTTCAGAGAAGGTGGATTTTCACCCTTGCTTTCTTGCTCAGCATCATGCTCTGAGTCCGTGTTATAGCTGGGGTTGGTACCCAGGAATTCCTGGCTCTTCATCCAAAGTGAAGACCCTTACATCACATGGTCCTGCTCTGTATACTGTTTCCTGACTAGTCACCAAAATCCCCAGCCAGCTAACGCCCAGCTGAAGAATGCAGCTCTTCCTCATCTCATGCTCACTATTCTGGGCAGGGCGGAAAGCGCGTGAGAAAAAGGCTGTGAGGCGACATCCCTAACACAGCCTGACACCTCTTCATCCTGCAATTGTGCTGGTTCCTCCTGCAGTTCAGAAACACTCCAGAAACACGGTTGCTTCCCTTTCTAAAAATAGGTGGATGAGTCACTTTTATCCTTTTGGAGCAGTCTTGCCAGAGACCATGATTTAATGGATATAATAAGGAGCACAATAGCTGAACAGGGATTCTTGAGCCCACCCATTGCTCTCGGGTGCAGTGTCCTGAAGATGGTCCTGAGGAAAGGATCACCTTTTCCATGACTGTTTCCACATCTTCCAGAGCTGAGCTCCCTGCCACAGGAGAAGTAGGTGGTCATGCCCTGTAAAAAAATGGGGTGCACTGCACTTGTCTTTGTGTTCCTGTGAGCTGTCCCCCAGTTTTCCTAACCCAGCTCAGTGCCTTAGGCAGTCACCTTTGTTTCACCTTCACAGTCTCATATGGCAGCTGGTAATCCCACCTGCAAAAAAACATATGAAGCACCTGCTGTTGCAGGTATTGTCATTGGCTTGCATTGCAAGTTTTTTTAATTTTCACGTAACAGTTCAAAAAGCTGTTTCAAAATACAGTTTGAGGCTCGTAACCTGCTTTGACCTAATGTGCACTGTTGAGTTACAAGGTGTAGTTCTTTTTATAGGGACTTGTATGCATGTGGAGTGTTTTAAAGCCACAGACTGGACCTTGGGGTCAGATCGGCCTCCATAGTGATCTCTGTCTGCTGACAACAGGACAGTTCACTTGTTTCGGAAAGGCTGTGGCTAAGTGGCTCCCTGGGAGCGGTGACCTGTCCCCAGCAGCCTCAAGTCCCTGCTGCACTGGGAACTGGAGCCCAGAAACTGGTCTTCATGATGTGTACAATTTGATGTCATTAGGTTACCTGGGCTTACTTAACACAGGTCAGGCTGATACTAGTAAGAATAATTTCAAATAACAACATGATGCAAATTAAAGGCATGTTTCTTAGGAAAAAAACATAAATTGCACTGTGCTTCTCATATGGAGACATCCCCAGTGCATGGCACACTCTGTGAACAAACTAATCGACTCTTGGCAGGGAAGTGAAGGGAATGCCAGGAGCTGTGGCAGACATTGGTGCGTTTTGGCCATCTTCTTTCTTTGATGGATGGATCTCTTACGATAGCTTGTGTGGAGCACAGGAAGTCTATGGCAGGACACTAGGTCATGGTACTTCCATCTCCCTGCTCCCCTTCCTACAAAAAATGAATCTGAAGTCCAATTTCTAGCTTAAATTCTCATGGGATCTGCCTTATATCTATGTAGTTCTGTTTGTGAAATATGTTAACTTTTTCCTGTATACTTCACATCATGTCATCTTCCCTCATGCAGTCCTAAAAGCAGCAAGGGTGTTCCCCCACTGCTGAGAACAGTTGTGATTGGACAGGAAAATAAGGGCACGTGTGAAAATGAAGAGTGGAGTCCCCCAAAACACACAGAGCATAAAGTTCTGTTTACTTTAGATTCAACAGGGACATTTAATTTGCACAGCATCAACAGTGGCACCAGGGAAAATGATGGCCTCATGCTTCTAAAAGGCTGAAATTCAAATTGTGTCTCCCTTCTGTGCAAAATTGACTTTCCCTTTAGGCAGTATAGATCTCTCAGGTTCCTTCTATGGTGGCCCTGACTTCATGTGGGAAAAGAGAGTAAAAATTCAAGGATGCTGCTGGGCACGTGCGCGCTAGGGGAACAGAGAAGCTTTGTCATTTTAGTAGAGCTGCCTGGTGACTTGGGGCTGGACTACAGAGGTTCTGCTATTTTTGCTTCTGCCTACTCTTGCTGACTGATTCCACAAAGGTGTGTTTCTGCTTTCTGTCCATCCCCTGGGCAGTATGGTCAGGATTTTAGTCTTCTCTTCCCACGTAGAAAAATCACAATTAGTGTAATTGCCTGGTAATAACACATCTTTTCTCTTTCTTTGATAAGAAGTAGCTAAAAGAGCCCAAAGTGCTTGTGAAAATGCTTGGATTTCAAACATAAAGGAATGCTTATTCTTTGATAATGAAATTTTACTTGAGACAAAATCTGAGACAATACTGTTATATCTGCAATTAGTATTAGTCTGCATAATGAGTGCTTAGGGTCAGTAAGGTAATGTGGGGAAAGGTTAGGCATAATCTGTTGTACTCCCAAGAAACTTTTGTTCCTCCCGAATTTCTTCACATTGAAGGAGTCAAAACTTTGTTCGGTCTCAGTGACAAGAAAGAAAACTTCAGAATAAGAACTGATTTTCTGTATGAAAAAGACCCTAAACCAGGCTGTTAGAAATTGAATTGCTTTTTCATAGACATCTGCTGTAACAAGCAGCACAAAAATTGATTTCAAGCACTATTGCCATCTATTAAACCCAGTAATGTGTGTGTAATGCTCAGACCCATTTCATGCAGCCTGCTCAAATGGTCTGTCTAAGATTAGGGCGATGACTCTGCATATGCTGGTAAGGACAAACATCTTGCTTGTGACTTGGCAGGAGGACCTGGCAGCGCCGCAGCCGCCCGAGGAGCAGGAGGCAGCAGGAGAGGGGGCCCCCGTGGCCAACACAGGCGGAGAGGTGAGGCGATGCCACGGCCCCATCTTCCCCATAGTCCCCAGGGGCTCTCGGGACTACATATGGGCTTTTTCTGGGTTATTGGTTTTCCCTGGACAGTCTCCCCTTTGCTTTCTGTGGTTATAGATCTGCTGTGTGCATAGCCCATCAGTATTCCCACTGCCAGGGGTTATGTGACAGAGCCTGAGCTCACAGGTTCTCAGTTTCGCCGCTTCCCTTTTCAGGACCAGTAGGTTGCCGTGAGTGACAGATCAGACTGTATAAACTGCTGCTTGATTTGGACTGATTTTGGGGTGTAAACACATATAATAGCTAATCTTATCCTGTGGTTTTATCACCACATGGAATAGCTTTTCCCTGGCCGCAGCCATGCTTTAAAGAGCTTTAGATAACAAGTTACATTTTTCTGTGTTTAAATTCTTTTTTTATAACTTCTTACCTATTCTACATGCAATGTCCTTTTGAAGCCCTGGGTCAAAATACCAGTCTCTGGGCCAATTTCAGCTCTTGGGCAAGGGAGGACAACCTCTTATTGACCAATGTGGATTTTTTTAAGTAGACAAATGCTTCTCAATTGGTATTTCCTTTATGATTTCGGTGCTAAGGCCTTTGACTGCCCTTCTGCAAGCCCCATAGTACTATCTGCACCCAAACTCACCAATTTTCAGCTTCTCTTGAAGCTTAGACTGTTTTTTAGAGTGCCTGAAGCTCCCAAAATTCTCAGCTTGCACCTATCACCCTCTGCCAGCCATCACCCTCCTGGTGCCAGTCCCAAAAGTGAGCCCTGGTAATCCAGCTGACTCCATGGCTGCTCAGGTGCTGATGTTGAGCTGCACCTTGGGGTGGGAGGCAGAGCTGGCGGTGGGAAGCAGGACACTCCTGCCAGTGGCAGCCTGGCCCCACGTTAGCTCAGCCTCACCCAGGGGCAAAATCAGACCCTTGTGTTCCCTGGATGGAGGTCTGAGTTACAGCAGGAGTCTGTATGGTTCCCAGAAGGAAGGGATCATTCATTTAATTTCTGTACCACGTATGGTCCTTGCTGTTATGTAGTTATTTATGGGTTATTATGTGGAGACTACCAGCATTGATTTTTCTCCTAAATTTATTTATATGTATATATATAAATATAAATATTTTACAGTTTTCCTGTCTGTCTTCTCTCACAGGGTGAAGGCAATTAATCAGCTTAGGGACTCCTAGCTCAAAAGAAAGCATTCCAACAGCATACATGGAAATACTAGCTGACACTACAACAGGAAAATCCCGCTCTCCATAGACTAATTGCATTCAGCTCTGTAGTCTTTCACCTCCCTCATAAACCAATCATACAACATATGTAAGCCAGACTTCTCAGATTGTAAGTAAAGTGCAGCCGTGTACCAGGGTGTGTGTCTCCCTCCCCACCTCCCTCGTGGCTTCCTGACCCACTCACTGTGTGTGTTTCGGTCAGCCGCACTGATCCATGTCTCACGTCCATCTGCACTGGCACTTGGAATCTCTAGGTATTGTGGAAATACTTTTTTTTTTAAAAACAAATAAAAAAAAGTTTGAACAAGGTATTTGTTTAGAGAGTTTTATTTGCACATTTTAGACGTTGATCCTTAAAAACCAGTGAACTCTTCCTGTAAAAGTGTGGTATTAAAATGTAAGGGTCTGAGGACTGTAAGGGCCTTAGTTTGTGATGTAAAAGATGGGAAATAATGAAAAAATGTATTTCTGAAACTAATATCACAAGTAGGCCAGCTTTCTGTCTCTCGGGGCTGAAAACAGATTTCACTTTTTTTAATATCCACCTGTGTTTAAGGAGTGCGTGGGGCAGATTGGAAAAGAGAGTTTTATAAAGGAACGTGAAAGTCACATTGAGCTCCATTAGCATTTGCTCTTTGCTGTTTCTTCTGCTTACACCAGAGCTTGAAAACTGTATCCTGACATCTGAGTGTAACGAATGGCTAGAAGGTAATTACAGAAACGTGCTGAGCACTGAGCTGTTAGATGAGAACTGCATTACTGCTGGCAGGGACAGGCAGGATTGCTGCGAAGCGTGCGAGTCCAATAACAGGTGCCAAAGGAGAACTGCTGGTGCAAGAGGAACACGGGTGCTGGTACTGGCTACAGCAACCTGAGTGTCTGCAGATAAGCTGCTGAGTGACAGCTGTGGAGACCTTCTGCATTCACAAACAGAGAGAACAGGAAAATGTTGGTACAAGCTCATTGCGGGAGTAATGAAGAATGAGTTTAAAGCACATCAGTAAGTTTGGATCTAAAAATGGGATCTTGTATTCACCCACAGGCAGAGCAGCCACGAATCCAGGAGAAGCCAGTGTAAACTGTAGAGATTTAAGCTGCTTCGAAGTCAGGCTGTTAATCTTTGTTAAGCTGTATATTGATGATGACTACAGAAGATATTACAGGAGAAACTTGCTGTAACATGGAAGGATCTAGCAAGTGGGGTATCAGCCTCTCACACGTTAGTGATACTGTAAAGCTTTGCCTGGCAGACACCACAGGATTTCCATCCAGAGTGGATTTTTGATCTTGACAAGGAAAGGGAACAGAAGAGCTCTAGCAGAGATAACAAGGTCCTTCAAAGGAATTGGTATCTGATATGTGCGTGCTCTTCTCTGTTGTCCTGCAAAACATCTGCAGAACTTGCTTAAGAGAATAACTAAAATTGAGGCCAAGGTAAGAGGGCATAAAGGGCTGTGATACTCATACCCTGCAGCAGGAGGCTGGAGCCTATTCTTGGTGCTCGCTAGAGAGAGACAGGGAAAAACCTCTCTGCTTCAGAGCTTTGCTTTATGAGGATACAAAAAAAGTGTTCTGCCAACCAGGAGGAAAGAGGAGGTGTGTGCCCTGGCTACTACAGCACATGGCAGGGGAGGCAGGGGCAGGTGTCGGCTGGGCCAGGCTGTAACTCAAAGCAAGAACTGAGCCAGCCGCTCCCCCAGTGCCCGGCTCTCAGGCAGACTTCGGCCCTGGTTCAAAAGGACTTAAACCAGGAGAGAATTACAGTTGCTGGGCAAGGAGTGCAGGCACACTGCTCTGCGGGGGGGCTGCATGGCTGCTCGCAGCACTCCACATCAATACGCTGTGCTACAACATCTCCTTCCCTGTGGGAAGGCAGGGATTTAGCTGGTATTTTCACACATGTATCTAGAACTGTGAGCCCAAACACTACTTGACTGTGGGCACCAAAAGTGTCTGAATGTTTCCTGCAGATCTGCCTCTGAGCTTGCCTGCTTCACATCTCAGAGCGCTGTTTCATGCCCTGGCTGGACGGGGGTTCAGCACTTCCCTGCCGTAGCCCCTGCCTAGGTCTGGTCTGGTCTGGTCCCATTGCGGTTGCAGCTCAGAGGAGTTGAAGACTTGCATCTTGCACCTCAAGTTAAAGACAAGACTTGTGCACCTTGCACAAGGCAATCACAACCCTTGAAGACTGAGATCAGGACGTGATTTGCTGCCATGTGAGCATCCCACATCAGTGAGCAGGAACAGGGGAGGGCTGTGCCCACGCAATGGCGCGAGGTGCTGCAGTTTCCTCCCCTCGCTTCCCCAGCTGCTGCCCCACCGGGGAGAGCAGAGGTGCCGGTCTGAGCGGCCTTTGCCAGAGGTAAGAAAGGTGAACACTTGTTTCTCCTGAAGTAGAAGGGTCTGTCATAAAAGAGCCAAAAGATTATCTATTAATTGTTCAATTAAACTTTGTTGTATGTCTGTTCGCTTCACTGCATGGAAAAGAAGTCTGTACTGTCAATGAGTATTCAGACAGGCATAACACAAGGTGATGGATGGAAACTGAAAAATAGAAGGGTGGAAGGGATGCACCAGAAAACAGCCTGTGGCAGAAGGTGCTTTTGCAAGGGAGATGTGGGGAATCCCCCTGCCACAGGTAACAGCTGATGGAGGCAAACACTAACAAAATAACTTTTTGCTGACAGGTCATGGTCTGGGCAATCAAGAGTTTCTTTTACACATCTCGTCCTGTAAATTATTTAGGTGGACCTTGTATGTGTGATACCACTCTCTTCCAAGCTGTTAATGCAATCCCGCTGTGATGAGGCAGTGCTTGGTGCCTGGTGTGGCAGGACTGTAGTCTGTCACTGATGATGTGACTCCAGGTGGTCGTGCCCAGACCCCTTTGGTGATCCAACAAGCCAGGAGCAGCTGCTGCCATGTGATGCCTCAACTTTACCATACAAGTGACCAACAAAATCCTGAAAAACATTTTTTTTCCCCTTATAACAGCAAAACTTACCATATAAAACTGCAGTTCGGCTCTATTAAGTGATTTGTTCTGACACAGTTCATAGCCTTTGAGAGCTCCTCCCTCAATTACCTTTTAGCCAAGGTCTAAAGGGTGTGCAGGGGCTGATTTTTCAAAGATGTTTGTCTGGAGTGTAGAAGAGAAAACAGTGACTCTCTCCAGAATATCTCAAAATGCATTCCACTAATTTAAATGCAAATCAGGTAATAAAACACTTCCTAAAATACCACTTCATCTGAAAGTCCTATTTTCATGTCTGTTTAATGCATGTCCTAAAGCTGAACTCAGAGAGTACCTGATTAAAAAATGAAGGGCTGTTTTTTCAATACTGTTCTCCATAAAACATATGTAACCACACATTCTCCCCACTTTGACACTTTTTTTCTATATTGAAACAACTTCTTTTGTCTCACAAGTGCAAATAATACTCAAGCTGCAGGGTATCATGAGACTCCACAAAAATCCCAGTATTTAAGCCTGGGTTTAGTCTTCAGTGCTCCACAAGATGGCAGAAACTGGGCACTTCACCCAGACATTGCCCAAAGATTCAGAGACCAGAAGGTAAAGAAATCGATATATACTGGCCTTATTTTGAGCTCATCTAATTAGCCCTGTTTGCCCATTTTCATGTGTAAAACATGAGCTCTAGCACTGATCAGTTACCTCTTATCTTCATCAGGTAATAAACACAGAAGGGATCCTGTTAGTGATTATATGAGGCAGTACTCAAAGCTGCCATAGAAGAGGTGTGAAAGGAAACCAGAGCAATTTCTCATTTCCCTGCAGTGCCTTAGATTCGAGTCACAGCAATTTGGGCTGTGTGTTTAGGGTTGTAAACTAGCTCCAGAGTGAGCCGTGGCTCATGGAGCCATCCCCGCAATTAAGGAATCAGTTTGGGTTTTTTTTCCCCCCAAACAGAGATAACGTACTGCTCATCAAAAGCAACAGACTGAGAAGGAGCAGGATGTGGAGGAAAAGCCCGAGGAACCAGGCACAGGAGGAGGCTGTTGGTGAGACAAGTTACCCCCTGGAGGTAAGCAGGCAGCTCTGCTGGAGGTGGTGGCACTTCTCACATCTCAGTTCTGGCCAGGCAGTGTCAGCAACGCACCCAGTCTTTACCAGATGGAATCCCTTTTGAAATAGCCTGGAATTTCATGGACACCTCGGCATGTGGCTCTGCCTGCACACCATGGTACCTACCCCAGCTGGCGTTAACCAGGATTTCTGCAGTCTCAGCAGTTACCAGGAGCTGAATGGAGCAAAAGTCCAAACTAACTTTCCACCTGTAGGCAGTTTGAGTTGACCTTAGGACACACTGAATGATGCAATCAGAGACCAGGAAGCCTATTTGGAAAGAGATAATGCATGGGAGGAACAAGAGTAGAAATTGTAGATGTACTTAGAGGCTGGATCTTTGGGGCAGTACTGTGGAGGCATCAGGAGACAAAGAGCACACAGGCTGTAGTGTTTTGGCATTTAGCTTTCAAAATACTTTATAATATCCTACCCCCACCCCTGTCATTTCATGTTGTGAAACAACATGGTTGAGAACTAACAATGGCAAAATGAACAATTCCACAACTTCTGCCAGCCAGGTCCATCACTTGATGGTTACATCTTCTCTGAGAAGAGTGACAGACTATCATAAAGCAAACAAAAGAGACTAAGCAAAGACTGGGATTCACAAGGGGGAATAGTTCTTGCCAAAGCTCATTTTTCACCCCAACATTTAGGATAGCTTAACTCCAACCTATCTGAAGACACAGCATTTCAGAAGACCACACATTTGAAAGCTGACTTTCTTGAAAACATAGTCACAGATGTCCCTGGGCAGCCTCAAGCACACTGACCTCCAGCTGAAGTCATGGGAAAGGCCAGTGTCCAGGTGGCTGGTGCTCTGCCATCCGGCTCCTCATGAGCTCAGACACTTCCCATGATGCTTGAAAGGGGCCCAGGGAAGCCCATCACGAATGCCTGTGAGCACACTTACACCTGGTATTGGGAGATACACACAGTGAAATGTAAATCGGATAACCTGTAGCTTGGACCTGGACATGAATGAAACTAAAGCCGTGTGATTGGTTCACTTAGTTCATCAATCTATAATCAGAAATAAGTTACTGTTTCACTTTTATTATTTCTTAAACAATCTGTCTCGGGAAAAGCATTCAATTATTTCTCTGGTGATGTTATTCTGTTTAGAGGCCAAGAGAAGGTTAAATTCTTTAGAGAACTACTTTTTTACAAACTCCAGAAGTAGATCCAATATACATTAGTAGAATCAATATTCATAACAGAAGAAAATGAAAACTCGGGGACAAATTGCTGTAAATTTCGGAGCAGATGAAATTCAAATTCTCATTTTTGCTGAGGTCAATCATCTTTTTTATGCCTGAACGCTCTAATCTATGTCCAGCATCAGTTCAGAATGCTTCATGTTAGCTTCACTCACAAACTGAATGTCACAAAGATGGTGCAATACATGTCATTAATTTTCTGATTAATGGTTTTGCAGCTCTGTGAGCCACCTGATGCACAGACCTTTTAGTACCGTCACATGGGACAAATACACACTGTACCAAAGGTCCCTTTTCCCTCTGTTCTGGGCTGCTTTATCATGACCATGCTGTGTCAGTTTGCTGGGAAACTGTAATTTGCTGTCTTTGCTTTTTTTTTTTCACTTGGAAGCAGGATAATGATATTAATGATAAGGATAAGATTACATTAGATAAGGAGTCATGCTGCTATGCTAACAGTGGTGCAGGCTTTACTCAGATTTGTGGTACTTAATCCAGTGGCACAGATCAGACACCCATCCTGAGCCCAGGGACAAACAAAGATTTACACTTGGAAGAGTAATAGTTGGAGCTGCAGTAATCAAGGTGGCCATCAGAGCAGAACTAGAGAACAATATTTACCTGAACTGCTAAGGAGCCTCTAAAATACTGCTGTAATGTGGTGCATGTTTCATGTTTGGTGTAAGTACGCATCGGTTTTAAATGTTCTCCCAAAAGTCTGTTCTTTCAGCCAGCAAGGCCCTTGAGCCAAAAACCCAGCAGCAGAAAAGAGCTGGGAGTGCAGCTGGAAGGTACTTGCTGCTGGAGCCTGGGCACGTCCTCTCTCAAGCCACAACAAGCTGCCTGGTGGGTACTTGAGAGCCTCTTCCTTGCTCTCACGAACACTCTGCACAAAGTTAATCGAGGCAGCAGCAATCTGGCTAAGGGGGCTGAGAGCGGCTGAAATCTGCCTGTTTGTTATGGTTTTGTTGTTGCTAGGTTCTTGGGTTTGGGCAAGAAACATAAATGGGTCTATGTTAGTGGTTTTGCCCAAAAAATACCAGAGCTCCAGCATATTGAGTGTCTTTTATCTGAGTTTTTGCAAAGCCTAATAGGAAAATCATTCCAAAAAGGAAATCGGCAAGGAGTTGAAAAAGATACCTGATGTGAATATGTAATGAAAATACTAATTGACCTGTCAAGGAGGAAAGAGAATTGCTGTTTGAAATAATAAATGAGTGGTGCCAGTGGTGCAAGAGTTGAAAAGAGCTCCCTGAAATGACAGGCTGAATAGGAGCGGCTGAGGAATGTGCTTAGCCTTGTTTTCTGCTGCTCTTCCTCACTTGGATACTAATGAAGCACTAAACTTATGAGCACTGTCACCTCCCACCCTAGTTTATCCACGACATCTTGTTCTCATGTGCATTGCTCAACAAAAAAACCTTTCCTCAGGAAGATGACGCCGGGTATGAGTGTGACCATCTGAATCGAGGTGCTTTGCATGCTGGAAAATGGCGATGAGGAATATGAGCCCCGCAAAGCCGGCAAGCCCTTTGGCCCCCAACTCTGCCAATGGTTTATTTATACAAAGTTCCTTTGTACTGGGGCTTGGTGGTAGAAAACACAAATTCTAAAGGCTAGTGGATACCTGTGAAATGCCAGAGGCTAAAGCCAGAAATGTTTATTAATGCAGTGATGCTAGGTAAGGAAATGATTTTAAACATTATTTCTGTACTAACAAATCCATAATACAAAGCCACACTAGGAAAAAGTGGTTTTGCTAACTTGGCTTCTTTTTTTTCCTTTCTCCTGAGAACTGCTAGTGCTGGCACTGGTTACCTGGCACTGCCTGACCCAAGCAAGGCCTCCGGTGGTGCTGAGCTTTTGCAATCCAACTTGAGCAGGCAACAGGGAAGATGACCTGATGCACAGTTTCTTATAAAAACCCAGGTAAATTACAATTCTCCCCATCTAACAGTATCCCATCTGACAAGAAAAGGGGATTATCGTTAAAACTGCTAAAAATGGAAAGAGGTTTGGGCTGGTTTCTGTTCTCAGTAGGTTCAGCTCAGGAGATGAAGGAACAAGAAAGAAGCCAGCCCCCCGGGGAAGGAAATTGGTGGTGCCCAAGCACTGCTACCTCAATAGTTTTCCAGAACTCCTTACAAAGCTCAGTTCAGTGTTTTTTCTCTGTCTGTGATGGTAAAACAGGTTTTTTTGTAGCTTTGATTTTTTGAAAAAACAAACATAAACAAAGAGAGCGCGATGAAGCAGAAATCTCTGCTTGGGGCACACCCTCTCATTGGGGAGGGTAAATAAATTGCTTTTCTGTAGGTATTTTCAACTCTCATTCCTCACATTCAAACTCCACCCATTCTACCAATCACCCCCAAAAGCATCAGCAGGTCTCCTGACACACATATAAAACCAGGACAGGTCAGGACACCCCCCACATAGTGTGCTATACATCGCCAGGTGCTTAGTTTTATTGAAGCAGAGGAGTGTGAACAGGTGTCAGAAGCCACGATGTCGGGTAAAAACTTCCAAGGACTGAAGGAACAGGCTGAAGGTGCAGCAAAAGATGCTGGTAAGAAAGATTAAATATTATGGTATGCTTGCGGGGGGCTTAGCTGCTGCTTTCGCTTACAGAAACCACAATCTGTAGTTACATTACTAGTTTCGCCAATGCTAGCAGGACACGGCTTTTCCTTTTCTTTCAATGCCTGGGGGCAAGTTTTGTCCATCACCTGGGAGAAGTCCCCAGGCTGGCCACAGCTCTCAACTCAGCCTGGGCAACCACCTCCACCCAGCCACAGCTCCAACCCTTATCGCTCCCCAAACAGATCTTTAAACTTAGTGTTTTCAGAGCAGTGAAGCCTGCTTTGGTAGCAATGACCTCTTTTATCTAGTATTTACATTGCTCAGGGTGGTCTTTTCTCATGCTCTGCAGAGGTTTTTAAACTGTTATCCTTTTAGGAAGTTGGAGTTAACCTTTGATTAATGTTTGCTACTTGGCCTGACTCTGAATGCTTCTGGTAATAACAATGTTGATTGCAGTGGGCTTTTTGTAATCAGTAGTACAAGTATGTTTCTGTTGTATTCTTCTCCAGCAGTGATCACCAGACTTTGCAGGGTTTAGAAAAAATCTGTGCACACATTTCTGTCATAGCTATGCCCATGTTGTGAGGCCAAACACTGTATTATTATTAGCACTGTGCATTGGAAACCGATTTTTCAATGCAAAGTGTAAGAGCTTGTTCTTTAAATGAAAAATGTCAATGTGTGTATAGCTTATGCTAGCATTTTATAGCGTATTCCTTACAGTGTTTGTGTGCAGCTCATTCCTAGCAGGGTATCATTTGTATCAGTCCTGGATTCTGATCCCAAAAACACTTTGTTGTATAGCCCAAACATGTGAGTAACCTCACAGAACACTGTAAGTTTCCATACACCTGGTATCAGCTGTGTAGTAGACCCAGAAACATGATAGTGCACCTTTTTGAAAAACAAAACAGGCCTTGCTGAATCCTGAATATATTCATGCCATTGACGGGTCACTACTTCTTCTAGCAAAAGTGATAAGATGGCTATTGCTCTTTCATAAACTGCCAGACATCTTATTACATGACGTCTCAGTTTTTAAATGTTTTACATTCTGAAGTTGATCTATTACATTTCTAGCTTCTGCTCCTCTTCTTCTTCTATTTATATCTTGCTTGTATAATCTCTCTTTTCCTGTCCTGCTCTGTTTAATACACACTTGCTTCCATTTCGGAAAAGGCGCTACTCCCAAACAGTCCTCAGAGAAAATGCATGCTAGATGGTCAAGCCTCTCCAAGCAGAATAAGCTCAAAAAATCAATATAAGCAGGCGTAGCGTAAAATAAGCAACTTGCAGCTAAATGTCATCATTCAAATTCACTGCTAATCTTTGCTTTTTTATCTCCTTTTTATCTTCTTATCTGTCATCGATTTGCTCAGCTGACTGTAGGTGCTAGGTGAACTCTAATCTCATAGCAAGCCTCTCTGGCAAGACACACAGTTCCCAGGGTGCCCACAAGCGAAGCACAGAGCCTCAGCCTGCTCCATACCAGCCTTATCTCTTGCCATGGACATAACCTTCCACGGACACACAGAAAAGCCAATTGACATAGGGAATTCCTACAAACATAAATGTGAACACCTGTAAATTTTTTTTTTTCTTTAATTGCAGCAAACACGTTGGGACAGACTACTCAGGATGCAGTCAACCAGATTACAGATGCGAGCCAGAAAGGTAGGCGGAATGACGTGCAAATCAAGAAGCGATGGAGCAGCTCAACACGAGCCAGCAGTGGGCAGCATACATTCCCCTCGGTCCCATGTGTGCTCTCTTCCTGAAAGCCCTTGGGTTCAGTGACAGTTTTTGGCCTTTTACAGATCTTTTGGGAAAGCATTTTAGGATCTGCTGCTTAGTAGCTCCATAGGTTTATTGGCAGATGTACCACAATAGCTGACACCCTCTCCCAGCCACTAAGTCTCATGCACAGCATTCAGATTTTGGCTTCCTTTATACAAAACTTATGGGAACATCACAAACAAAACTTTGCTCTTCTTTCTTGAGGATTGAGTAACCCTGTGATACACCTTGCCTCCGAAGCCTGGAGGGCAGGGTCCGTCCAGCCCCAGCCCCACACCAGCCCCTAGCGTCTGTTGAGGCAGCAGCTGGGGTCAAACTTCAAGGATCCTGCAGCTGGAAAGGTGCCATCAGAAAAGCACTGGCATCTCATTTCCAGGGATTTGAAACAAGTTAAAGAAAAGAAAAACTAAGCTCAGTTCTCACTTAATTTTAATAAGAATTAGATGAAAATTATCAACTTCAGGGACTAAATGTTTAACGAAGCCAAAATGCATTGGCAATATCTCCTTAGACCAGGTGCCCTCTACAGCTCCATGATGTGACGAGAAGACAGGACTTGGGCACTTGTTGATGTTAGATGGGGAGGCAGTAATATTGCCAAAATACAGCTGAAATCCCAGAGAAGAGAGAGAGGCTGTGCCCTGTTTGTGAGGGTCTCCTCTCTCCTGGTGAGACCCTGCTGTGGTTTCCTATCCCAGCTGACATCAAGCCCTGCACAGAGTGACTCTGTGCCCTCAGCCCACAGCTGAGCACAGCCCTCACTGGGGCTCCCTCAAATACACAACTGAGAAGGGAACAGAGGGGAAAGCATCCTTCGCCTTCCCTGTCAGTTGATAAGGTTGTTTCCCAAACATCCCAGTATTCACTGCACTTCTTAGCCCAAAGCACCCTCCTCCATCAGCCAGGCTACACTTAGACTAAAATCCATCTGTTCCAGCTTTGTCCCATCGTTCATCTCGTACTGCTTCAGCTCAGCACCCAAAACTTCCAGCTGACCCCTCTTATTTTGCAGCCCATCCTAAATAAATCCTGCCTAACCCAACCATACTCACCTGTGAAGAACCCTTTTTTTGTCCCTATATTATTATAATCTAATTTCACACTTCCCTCTTCCACCATAAATATTAAACCACGTTGCAGTTTTCAAGTTTCTTGCTTATCTTTTTTCCCCTCTCTTGCAGCTATTGACAAGGTTTCCAAGGCAGCGCAAGATGGGGTAGAAAAAGCAACTGGTCAAGCTGCAGAAGCAATGTCTGGCTTTGGGAAAAAATGCGGATTTAAAAAATGATGCTAATTGAAACAAACAGTATTGCATGTAAAAATCCCTCTTTGGTCTGCAATTCCCTACTCCTCTGTGTAGAAAAATGAAAGCTCTTTGAGATCTGGGTAATTTCTCTCTTGCAAATGCGAACTTTTAAGGCACAAGGTGCCCCTCACCCTTTATATAGAATACCTGTTTTAGCACATCTTGTAGCATCTGTTCACAATCTTCAAAATAGCTCATAACGCTTTAGCAATGCTATTGCCCTGCTCTTACAACAACACAATGCTTATTGCCACATTTGCTGAGCGTATTTACAAAACCAGTGAAACTGTTCATGCTCCAGGACACCAGAACATTCATGTGATGAAACTGAGTTTCCTTCCAGTAATCAGAAGTTAAATTTGGGTTATATTTCATGTCTGTTTTTTGTTTGTTCCTATCTGCTGTATTTTCAGATTAAGATAAATAAAATATATTGTAAGATTTCCACCAACAAAGACATATATCACTTTGTTATGTCTTCTCGTTATTTTACTGGGGTTTCAGTGAAAGCTGGCACAATGTCTTGCAAATCTCTTTGGCTTTTTGATTCAAAGGCCAGCGAGGTCAGTGACCATCCTGTATGGGAGGTGAGTACTGAATCATCTTGCAGATCGGCAGACAGACATATGGAAACCAACAGCCCGGCCTGGCAGAGGCGCCCCACGGTCTCTGTGAGGGAATGCCAGTTCTGGTGTCCACTCCTTTGTACTCTCCAGTCTAGATTTCTTGCTACCCACAACACATCTCCTGTTAAATCTCATGAGGAAAAAACCAGACACTTTATCCCAATGCACACTCACAGCACTAATGCTAGAAATGGCTGGCACCTCTGACTTGAGAGGGAGCAGCAGAACAGGGTGCCTGGTGCACCTCTTCAGCCGCGCTGGAGCCGCAGTGTTGCAGACCAGCGGCACAGCAGCTGCCTCGTGCAGCAGCGGTGCTGCTCAGGGATGGAGCTGGGGCGAGAGAGCCAAGTGGGCAATCTTCTTGCCTAGGAGATGGAAATATTTGTTTTAGATTGCTGCTTGCTGGGCAATCAGGGGCTGCTGCAGACAGACAGGGTGCCCACTTAGTGCTGCCTCTGTCAACAGAAGGCACTAATACCCACTTATTCACAGTAAGTGCTCTTACCTTGGCCCCTGGGTGTTTCCCATTACCAGGCAATATTTCCATTCTTTTTTTTTTGACTTTTCTTTTTTTTTTTCCTCCTGGTTTGATGCCTTACCAGCCTGATTTCAATAAAAATGTAATCTGGGCCTTACAAAAGAAAGCCAAAGCATAACCAAAAGCATCCAGCTGTAATGAAATAGGGCAAGCCAGGCCAGTTTGAGATACCACTGTCTCGTACCTGTTGACCAAGAGCTGTGGTTGACCAGGGGTTTTTGGAATGCAGTCCTAGGAGAGGCTGACTCACCACTGAACCCAGAGACCACTACTATCTGCACAAGGACTGCACGGACTGAAAAGCCTTTAGAGGACCCCATAAGTAATAGACCATCTGTGAGTAAACAGTCTTGGGCTCTGCACAGAGTGTCCCTATGCAATGTCCACTGTCATTTAAAGCTCTAAAAGCCTAAATATTTACCCAAGTACAAGCTCACAGAAAAAGTGTTGGACTATTGCACTCTCAGTTACTCGGTAACCCTCAATAGTACTTAATTATTTAGTACTTTCCATGGTTACCTCCCTGATGGTGAAATCTTCAGAGCGCTTTAGGCTTGGTTGGTATTTCAGACACTGGAGCTGCGTTTGTGGGCAATAGTGGTCCATACACCACTCTCCATCACACCTTTTTTTTTCTGCAAACCATTTCTTAGTTCATATTACCAAAAAAAAAATAAAAATTGAACAATTGTGGGGGTTTTGCCAGTAAACCCTGTTATCCCCTTACATGACTGGCTCTGCTCCTCCTGCTTTGTGTGTGGGGAACACAGCCCTGGCTCCTGGTGTGCAGTTTTTATGTTCCATTATTCCAACCACAGGCAACATCTTCAGTGTCCCTCCGCCAGCTGTCACTGCCTGCTGCTCCAGTCCAGTGCTGGTAGCAGCGCAGGCACTGCAGGGACTGGGCTGCCCTGCTCGAGGTCACCCACTGAGAGGAGATGCACCTTTCTCCATCTGGCCATGGAGCACCAGGAGGCAGTTCCTGGTGCCCAGTCCCTGGCACAGAGATGTGACACAGATCCCAGAAGCCTGATCAGGGTTTTTCACATCTCTTGTCCTAAGGGTGAACACTGTGACACAGCACCCGTGAGTCTGAGTCACTTACTGGCAAGTGTTTCTAGGTCTAAATTTCAGCGTTTTGCTTCACAAATAAGGTCACTGCTTTATTCACAGTGCTCTTTGGTCTTACAGTATTTGGGGCTGCCCCTCCCTCACGCATTGCACAGAGAGCTGTGTCCCAACCCACGACCTTGCCTTCCCATTCCACCTAAAGACTCCAGATGTTGTGTAAAAGCAAAATTGACATCTTTAATGCTCCCTACCAGCTCATGTGTCATCAACCCTAGAGACACGTGAAGTTATCCAACACCTGAGTTCTCAGATTTCATAAAATTTTCTTCTGGGTGTGCCTGCAGCTGCCTGAGCTGTGAAATGCTGAGCAAAAGGGATTCATGTGCCAGCCTGGCTGAGCTGCCCAGCACAAGCACCACTTGCCCCTGCCCCACTCTGACTCCCCACAGACCTTCCCGGGGTGGCAAACAGCTGCTCCATCTTCCCTCCACAGCTCAACGGGGCAAGGGTTCAGGGGGCACAGGTTTTACCAGACTGCTCAAAATCCATCTTCAGCTCCTCACTTTGCCCAAGAAAACATGAATCCTCATCTCACATGAACACTTTGTTTAAAGGTCTGTGGGTTATCAAGGATCTGAGCTTTCTGAAACCTATCTTTGCGGTTGTAGTTTCCCATTGTGTGGCAAAATGCACAGGTGATTTTTTTGGTAAATGCCCACTGCCTGTCCCCACCCCGGTGCCCTGGCCAGGTTCCCCTGCACTTTCCATGCATGAACTACCTCCACTTTGCTCTTAAACCCTGCCCTAACAGATACTTCTCCTGCTTTGTGTCAGCGCCTCAGCCATCGCTGATGCCAGCAGTACCCACACGTGTGCACACACACACAAATGATGCTGGTTTAGTTTCCCTTTTGACTTCAGATGGGAAATTATCAAGAATTTTATGCAAACAACCCCATTTTATGAGTAGCTGCTTCTTCCCATTTAGTAACAGCTCACATATACCTTTTTTTATTCCTTTCTTCGCAACTCCCAGACCCAGCCTAGGCACCCAGGAGTGCCCTTGGAGCATTTCTAGCCTTCATGGTTAATTTTAGAAGCTGGGGGAGCAAAGTCTATGTAAAGCTGGGCAGCAGAGAGCGCATCTGTTGAGCATGTTCTTACTGCTCTGCTGTTGGCCTCAGCTGGAGCAGCCCCCCAGGGCCTGTCAGTGTCAACTCACCCTGCCTCTCTTCGCCCCTAGGTCCCGCTCCCATGCCTTGTGGCTTTAGCTGCTCTTTCATTTCCCATGTCTGACTTAGGCAGCATTTATAAAATACAGACTCCTTTGTCCTTTAGGACTACCCCTTCACTTTTTTACCTCTTTTCCCAAGTCACCCCTTTTGCAGTTAATCAGGTTCTTGCTTCCCCCTGTGGCACACCCTGTGTCCCTGACCCCACAAGCTCCTCTTGGCCCTCTGTGGGCTGTGGGGCTGCTGCAGGGGCTTTCCTGGCACAGCTGCAGCTCGGGGAACTGTGGCTGAGTGAGGGTTCATGGACAGGACAGAGGCAGGACAGGGGTGGCTGCTGCAGGAGGCCGGCGGGTGCCAGGAAGGACCTGCAGCCAAGGCAGTGCCAGGGCTTGTGGGGCATGGGTGCAGGAGTAGCTCACTGCTTCGCACCCAAAGCATGGAGAAGCTGCTCGCCACAAGATGGGGGCAGTACATCTGCAGAAAGAAACTCTCCATCCTAAACATAACACCAACAAACTTCAAGCTGAATAAGCTGTTGCTGTGTTGGATGCTATTCTCCACACACCACTGACAAATGCTGGGGGTGAAGCTGCCACGTTGGCTGCACACTGACCGTGTTATGCCATTACCCCATGACCCAACAAAATGTCAGATGCCCCCCCAGTCCCTCTCCTTCCCAAAGAGCAGCAGCAGCAGCAAACAGCAGCAGTAGGACAGGTGACTCGGGGAGCCTTGGCAAGCCAGGCTGTGCTCTGCACTGTTCCCCTCATACTCCCAAGCAACCACAATTGCTGGGTTAACAATGTTGGAGGGTATAACCCAGCCGTTCCCTGGAGTCTCTGGTTATGAATGGATCTATTGTCTGTGATGTTGCCCAGCTTCTTTTTCGGGCTGCCAGCACCGTCTGCTCCCAGAGCCTGTAGCAGCAGTGGGTTCACTGGGGTTTGCTGCCCAGGGGACAAAAGCAACCTTCCTTTCGCGTTTTAAATTCATCTCCTACCAATTGCATAGATTGCCCCTTCACTTGAAACCTTGAAAGATTTGGCAGATAAAGGCCCTGCTGCAGGCAGAGGTGGGCTGGGGCAGAGGGGCTCTTCCCCAAAACCTGCCTGCACCTGGGCTGGGGCTGCCCAGCTGTGCCTGGTTGGGGGCTGGGGAGGCTATAAAGGGGCTGTGGGAGGGGACCTAGGGGAAGCAGCTGGCTGTGGACATGGTGGACAGGTAGGAGTGGGCTGTGTAAGGCAGCTCTGAGCTTTGCAGGGAGGAGGGAAGTCGGCGGTGTTGTTGCTGTGGCTTTGCTCCCAATGATTTCTGCCATCCCACCTGTGTGGTGATGGGATGTGACCCTGCGGCAGAAGCTGAGATAGCTGTTGGTGGTTGGTGCTGGTGGGGGGATGCTTTTAATGCTCATCTGGGTGGTTGTGTCCAGCTGGGCTGGGGTATGAGCGTCCCACAGCCTGTGCTTATGGCAAAGGACACCAGATTTTGCCTCTGCTCTTGAGCTCTGTGTGTTTGCCTGTAGTGGCTGAGCTTAGGATGTGTACATGCTTATGCCTTGGCAGCTTTAGTCTGTGCCTTTGGTGAGTTGTCCTGGCATTGCCAGCTCTGAGCAGCAGCCCTGGGCTCTGGCTGTGTGCTCAGCTGGGCATGGGGGGGGGAACAAGGCATGGAGGGGCATGTCGGTGCTTGGAGGTGAGCCCTGTGGAGGCGGCAGGAGCTGGGGCCATGCTTTTGTTGGCCCTGGTGCACTAACAACCAAAGTTCACCAGGATGTGTCACTGTGCTGGGGTGGCTGAGAAGTAGTGGCAGTGGTAGAGGGGCAGCTCCTGTTAGAAAGCAGGGCTATGTGCCAGGAGTGCTTATGTGCAGTTAGTAAATGCAGCTCCCAAGCCGTGTGCTGCTGTGATGGTGGATGGCAAAAGCTATGGCACTGACTGCAATCTTATGGCAGTTAAATGTGTAAGTGGTGAAAGCCCTGGTGCCTGCAGAGAACTACACGTCTTCACTGGTCTTCTGTGGTTTTAGTCTACATGTGGTAACAGAAAATAGGCCCTTTTTATATTTGAAAACTGTGATGTGTTTTAATGCTGTGTATTTTTACTCCTGTGAGGGAAACGCCACCTTCACCTGCTTGTAGGGAGTGTTGCAATGGCATATGCTTTCTCTAATATTACAATTCAATATGTATGTGCAGTGTGTTGATGTAATAGAATTAGGGCTGTTTCTGTAATTTTATTTCTAAACTCATGTTGACTTGGAAGTCAAAGCATCAGTGCCGGTGCTGTACTGATCTGATCTCATTGGGGTTGCTCATGAACTAATGATGATGTGGCTTTTTCAAAAGAGTTGTATTTGTGGTACTGGAGCATGGGAGAGAAGGAACTGTCCTTCCCTTTGCAATTGTGATAGGATGAAGAGGGGTGTTTCTAGTGTCACCTTACAATGGGATTGGTCACCTTGCCAAATGCACAAACCTGTTGCTGGCTCTGAGTCTTGCTGTCTTCACATATCTCTCCCTGTCAGTAACTGGAGTAACAGCTGAGCAGGACTAGGAAATCACTGTTTCCTGCAAGCAAGGCCAGCCGTGGGTAATTGAGGATGTTAAGGGAACAATGGGTGCCTTTACTGCTTGGCTGCTGTGCAGTGAACTTCCATGGGTCAAATGCTGCTCTGCGTTATCTGAATATCTGAAATATTTCAGGGCTTCTTTCTGCATAGTAGGTCAGTTGTGAACCTTGTCAACACCTCTTGACTTGACATCAAGGAAGACATTAATTTAAAATCAAAATTATTACTTCCTTTTTTTTTGTGAGCATGTTTTGGTAGAATTTGCTTTCAGATATGGTGAGTGATCCCTTTCCTGATGTCAGAGGATGAACTTATGCAGAGGAGCCCCTCCTCACTCCCAGAGAACCCTTCAGTTAATATTTAATTGACATAGAGTAGGACTCTCTAGTCAATAAGGAACTGCAATGGTTGGAAAAACATTTTTTGTTGTAATACTTGGAGACGTTGTAGAGGAACTGTTGTTCATGAAGTTACATGAGTGGGATGAAGAGAGGTATTCCTGGAGCCTGCTGTGGTGTTAGCTGTAGGCAGATGAGTCTGATAAATAAACCCCCTGTTCTGAAGTAGGTTACTCTTTTTCCCCCTTTTTCAGCAACAAGTATTGATCAATGGAGCGAAAGCTTTTGCTCACAGTGAGAAGGCACAAAAGCAGTTCTGCTAGAAAGCAGGCAATCACAGAAAAAGATATACCTAGTTGCTTGGGGTGAGAGCAGCTGCTGGCTGGACAGCCTATAGGGGTCCTGTGAGTGGAACCTGGATGGTGTGGGGAATGCTGCACCCCATTGGCCCTTGTCTGATGCCCCTGGGGTTGTACTAGGTCCTGGGACAGTTCGCGCTGGGGACAGAAGGGTGCAAACCTCCTCTCTACTCTCTCCTCAGCTAGGCATTGGAAACAAGGGGTTAAAATACTAGTTATGACACACCACAAAACTATTAGCTTCATCTAACACAACAGAGATTTCAAAGGCAGGGTTAGCTCCTCCCATTTCTTTTTATAACCATGAATTTTAAGTCCCACTGGAGAGGAAAAAAAATGTGGGCAAGAATCATCTGAAACTGGATACTTTTCTATGTAAGGTTTTGAAATGCCAAAGTTTAAGCAATTCTTCAGCTGAGTGTTTTGAGATGCAATGTTTTTCCGACGGGTTCACAAAGGGCTGTGCCTGCCTGTATCTCCCCCTGCGGCATCTGCTCGGGAGCCTTTGGTCAGGACAGCTTTGGCATGCACGTTGTTTACCAACTCCTCAACATGGAAAAACAAAGCTTTCATTCCTGGGCTATGGAAAACTTCTGCCGATTAATCCACACCCTGTCACTGGGGAGGAAAACATAATAAACACTAATGTCTCTTCACCCTTTTATGCCTCGTATATTAATCACCCTACAAGGGTTCATGGCTTTTTAACTACTGGGAGGAGTCCTGCGTTGTCTATAAAAAGCTGCATTTTGCTGAACATTGCAACAGAACTGAATTTAGGGATTCAATCACCCATCCTCTGCGGGGAGAGAGGATCGAGCACAGCCATGTTTGGGATTGGGAAGAAGCTTGCTGAGGAAGCTACGCAACAAGCGGAAAGCGCTGCACAGGCGGCAGGTAAATCCAAATCCCTGCTTTCCCTCCTCCTGTGCTTTAGGTGTTAATGTATGTGCTCTGTGCACACCCCTGCAGCTGGGAGCAGATCTGTCTCTTGGGCATGAACTCGATAGAGCCTCTCCTCAAGGGTGTGGTCAGGGTCCTGTAATCTCCAATGCTTCAGCCCTGCACTCCACCCAAACTACAAGGGGCTCAGGGCATCTCAGTCAAGTTTACCCCTGTAGAAAGGCTTGCTGAATTGGCCCCAAATTCAAATGAATGTGCCCCTTAGATGAGCCATTATTAGTGAAGCTTTAACACAGATGTGCACTGGTGTGATTCCTGAAATGCTTGTGTTTAGTATAATACACCAGCAGTGGAATCTGTTTCATGTTTCTTTACATGACACTTAGGTAAACTCTCGAAGCCACATTTTGTCTGACTTCAAATGCAGTTACAAATATCACTTGCAGGTTATGTGCCCAATGAAACAAGTGGAAATCCTGCTACATATTTACTGTCCATCCTTGGTTCAGTTTGTTAGGAAGAAAGATGCATAATCCCACATCCACTGCCCCCTTTTTCAAAGAATTTGGGTTTATGCTTAAATCAACTATTTTTATGGTGAAGCATGAAAAAAAAACCCACCAGGATGTGGGCAATCAGAGGGTATCAACTTTTGTTTTCAAACTAAAACTTCTTCATTTTGCTTTTGTTGTACAGCAGCCTTAGAAATGCATGTTTAGGGGAGGCTTTTTGATGTTCCTAACTTTTTCAATGTTGGGGAAACATTATCTACTGTTTGCTAAGCTAGAAGACTAAAGTGTATGCTTTAAAAGTGGTATTTGTCATCTTGAAGGAGCTGAGTAGTAGTGCCAATGTTCAGCTGATTGAACTAGGTGCTTAGGAGTCAACAAACTTTCAAGAGCCAAGTTTTGAAATAGCAGCAACAGTCTTTTCCCTGCTGTCCCAAGCACTTAAAGCTGAACCAGTTCTTCAGACACCAGCAGTCTGAATCCCTTTGCCTGCATCTTGCACACATCTTCCCAGAAAGTGCTGTGCTGCACATAGCTCTTCCAGCTGGAGCTGGACCCTGGAACAATAGCAGGTTGCAGACACTGGCCTGACTTTGGCCACTTCTGTGCCATCAGCATAGGCAGTGTTTACTGATGCTGAACTTGCATCACATCATTGTCAGTACTGTACCTGCTTCTGAAGTATTATAGAGGTACTTTCCAAATCCCCATTTAAATAAAAAGAGGGGGATTTTATGACAGGTTTTTAACTAGAACAAGACTGTGCAACTGATGGTTTTGCAACTATTAATTAACTTGTTTCTGAACTATTCTGTTATGCCTGCATGTGCCCCAAAGGCGCAGTCTCATGAGCTATTGCAAGTGTGGAATGGCACAACTAGGCTTTGCAAGGATCTAAAATTAGCACATACCCCACGGTTCCTAAAAGGAGCCATGAACTCCTCTGTGATTGCTATGGGAAGCTTTTTCCTTAGCCACACCTCATAAGTAGTGTACATCATTCACCAATTAGGAAACTGCAGCACGAGATGATGCATGATGAGCATTAGAAAGTGTCCTACAAACCCAAGGTGACACAGCCCACTAGTTTTTATGAGATGCTTACCAGCTTGCAGAGCCATTCAATCTGAGCCTGGAGACCTTTGAAGTTTGACACTCCCAGTTGACTTAAATGTCCTTCACCTTAGCACCTCTCCCTTATATGAAGTCCACAAGAAATGAGGCTTGCTCAGTCAGCCTCTCCTTCAGTGTCTGTTGTATTTTTCTTTAAAGATAGTATTTGGAGCCAGGGGGAATAAAACAAATACAGGTTCAACTGAAAGCCATTGGCCCCAAACTTGTATTTGACTCATAAGCAGTATTTCCCCAATCATAGCTATTGGAGGATGATCACACACATATTTATCACTATTTTTCAAGCTGCAGTCCGTCTACTTTAAGACAGCAACTTCTCTTGCTCTTCACATCTCAGTAAGTCTCCTCTACTGAACACTTCCATGCCTTTAAAACTAGGCTGGTCTTTTATAGAACAAAATTTTGTCTAGCTACAAGAGACAGTATTAGACTAGTCACTAAACTTTGTGCTGCTCTTACAGCATGCTGCTTCAGACAAAGCATTGAGCTTTATGTAATTGAGAATTCAAACTGCCCAAGCCTGCTCTCTGCAGATCCTAGCCAGGATCAGTACAAGTAAAGTTTCACTGCACCAGATTCTCTACCAGGGTTTGTTTCCTGACACTGTAGGTGGTAGATTGTACTGTCTAATCTCCATCTGTATGGAGACACATAGTAATGTAGGGAACTACAGCCAGCTTCCCAATAGCATGTTTCTCTCACTAGACTACAGTGCCCATCCTTATTTTTCATCACCTAGCCCTGAAACATTTAATGAACCCTTTTGAAGTGTGATTACTGAGTTTAGGGAAAGGGTATAAAGGCTGCTTGATTTACACTTGTTTTTCTCCTAATTCCAGTTAACACAGCAGGTCAGACTGTGCAGCAAGCAGTGGATCAGGCTAAGGATGCTGGTCAGAAAGGTACGATAATGTTTGTTTTTCAATAATTTCACATCCCTTGCCTGTTGTCCTACAGCAGGTGGGAAAGTGAAAAGTATTGCAGTATTGCTACAGTTACCTTTGTTTTTCTGTTTTAAAAGCTCTTGATGAAGTCTACAAAGTTGCTGAAACTGGTGAAAAAACTGTAAAAAACCTAGCAAGTCAAGCAACTTCATGGAGCAAAAGCTTTGGACAATGAAGATAAAAATGTAACACCACTGAAATTTTTGTAAACAAGTTTCTATTACATGTACTCTTAAATAAAGAAAATACTTACCTTCTACCTGGCTTGCATGTATTCTTTAGGAATCCTTTGGTTACACATATTAAAAAAAACCACTTACAGTCACTGGTCTAGAAAGACCCAAGACTGGAATACATCACAGACTGTGTTAATACCATAACACAGCTTTAGCTGTTCAGACAACTGCTGCCTTTTTTAAAGGTAAGGGATGGCTCAGAGTAGGCACAATGTAAAGTCGAGGACTTGCAAGTTGGTCTGGTCCATTTTGCCACTGAGTCATGATCATGTCTGCAAGTAGCACAAAGCTGAGCACCTGAACAGCCACTTCAAGACAAGGTAAGCACCTGTGAACTTCTACAACTGTGCTCAAAATTCTGGTCTTAGCTGTAAAACTGCAATTAGATATTGTGCTGAAGAAGACTCAAGTGTGTTTAAGTTATTCATAACCACTGTAAAAGAGCACTGTGATACTCAAACCAATGCTAACAGCAGAACAAAGCATTACTGCCAGCAGAGCACTTTGCTCACCACTGAACTGCTTAACACTGTCTGAGCTGGATCATTGGTGCAACTTCAACAGCCCTGCACAACAAAGCATTGATATGTACACAGCATGCAGTATGACAATGGAGTAATTTACCATGCTTGCAGGGCTCCTATTACATGCTAATGGAGAATAATCAAGCAGGAGATGAAAGAGTGAGAACTGACTGAGGCTGGGTTGTAAAAAAAAAAACCCAAAGCAAACTAAAACAAGCCTGCACGCATGTGAACTTGAGTGAGAAGGGGAAGAAATTACTTGCTACAACAATGAGCAAGGAATCTGACTCAACAATTACTAAGAGTAATTAAGAGGTCACTTGACATCTTGATCACAGGACCAATTACCGTTGTTCCAACACTTTTCTGAGGATGACTGTTGCCATCAAGGAAAACAGATGCAGTCCTGAGTTCTTTGCTGGGATGAAAAATGACTGTTCTACTTGCTCTTCTGTATAACAGATATCTTTGCATTTAGTTCCAAACATTGTAGTAGTCAACCTTATGAAATTCACTTGTAGCTTTAGAGTACTTACTGAGCTGTTATTCAACACAAACTACCTCCATAATTAGCACTTTATACAGCACGAGAGATTACAAACACCCACTATAGTAAGGCTGTATTTTGCTCTAGGTAGTAGGTGTGGTTCAGAGCAGGTTCAGATCTCCTTAAATCTAACTTCAGTTATTGACTGGCTCCCCACCAAACTCCCTACCATGTTGCTTGATGAATGTCTAAGTGGCATGTAAGTGGATATGAGCAGTGATAATGTTATTAGTTGGAAGATAAAATTTGTGTGTGTGACTATGTATGTGTAAGGAGGGGAGTATTCCTCAAGAAGTTCTGGTCTAACACCTTATTGAATTTACAGTAAAAAACCCCCATAGTATAGTTATTTATAAAACTTACACACCAGAGTGACTGATTGCTTCATCTGTGGCTAGGGAAAGGCTAGAGCTGCTCTGTGCCTGAGCCTCTAAAACAATACACAGCAACTGTAAAATTTTACTTTCTTCTCTCAGTTGCAGTTGCCATGTCTTGACAGGTATGTGCTACAAAATATAAAGAATATGCAATTTTATTTTGTTCTTAACGGTCTGATTGCATGAGGACTGAGCTCAACAATGTCGCCACAAGTGTAGCTTTAAAGTACAAGACCATTTCAGAACAGGCTATCTATCACAAGTCTGGATTCACTGAGACTTTGGTTCTTGTGTTTAGCTACAAACAAAGGGCAAATTGGCTGATGTGCCATAATCTTGTCAGACTTTGAAGCATCAATCACCTCCTCAAGAATCTTAACACTTTACCCCAAGTTCTCATACCAGCCTTTGGATATGCTCAGGTTTATGCCTCGCAGATCTCCAACACTGACTCTCTTAATAAGAGGTCAGTAACTATTGCAATCAGGTTGGCTAAGGTGAAATCCAGTCAGCAGTAAGAGCTCATGTCTGGATTTGGTAAAATAATACCTGCTGGTAGGTCTGCTTTCTTTCAATACATTCTGGGAAAAGAAGTGCGAGTGTGTGAGAATATAAGATCCTAATGAATTTGAGAATTCAGGCATTTTGCAGCTTTTGGCTTTTTTTTTCCTTCAAAGTAGGTAGGAGGTAGAAGATATCCCAGTTAGCTAGCTGTGCCAGCTTTCCACATGCTCCAATACTGAGAGGGTCCCATTTTTCAAGACTGCACAGCCAAACTAGAGGTCTTGTACTTAGCTGGAGAGAAGATGAAATGAGGGGTGAAGGAGAGGGGAGCACAACAGTAAATTAGTTAAGCCTCTCAATTCTACTGCACTTTGCTTTCATCAACTTTGCTGCTGGATAACACAACTTTGCTTTTAAGATTCTTTTTCTTTTCAGTAATACAACTATTTATTTGTGAGTTTCTAGCCTCCAAGTTTTGGTGGAAGTAGGTTACAATTTGTCAGAATTGAATTGTTAAAATCTTAATTTCATTTCACTATTTAATAAATGTTTACATAAAAATTGCACTGAAAAATATGATCTAAGGTACAGATCTTGTGTTTAGAGATCCCCACTTTGATCACAGTATCTTTCATGGTCATTTTAATTTTTTTTAAATAAATGCCAATATACAAATGCCAGTATACATATGTGCTGCAGTTAGGTGATCTGTAGTACTTTTATAATCCTAGATATCAGCATATATGATGGAGTAAGCCACTAATTAAATGCATCACACAGGTTTATTTCTCTATGCTAACTACTAGAACAGTTCTTCACACAAATTTGAGAGGACATAGTAAAAACTTGAAATTATTTACCAAATATATCCAACTTCAGAAGTCTGGTTGAGAGACAAGTTCAAGAGATGGAGATCTGTATTAGTAAGTCCTTTAGGATAACTTGGAGATAGTATCTTATCAGTAGGCATGAATCTTCACAAGCGTGCTGTGAAGATTCACAGATTGATTGTAACCTCTGAAAGCTATTGCATTAGATAGAAAACAGTAATACACCAGCATAGTAGGTTTGGAAAAGTCAACTTTTTTTAATAACTGCTTTTCTCTCCAGGTTATGTTATGCAGTTACAAAGTAGTTAGAAAAAAAGCATGAGTTTCTGGGAGGGACTAGTTGTCTTTTAAAAAAAACATTTGTATTCATTACATAAATAACATCTGGCACTTCAAGGGGACTCCACTGGACAAAAGCCTTGCATCTTAAAAACTGTGCTTGATCCAATATTGTATTGAGGTCCACTTTGTTGTACTCCAGTATGTTCAAAACTTTCAAGACCTCCCAATGACAAAAAAAAAGGCTGTGTGTATTGAGACAGTGGATTAAGTTTATAGCAGCATTGTAGCTCCTCTGTAGTTTGGCCATAGATTTCTGGGTACAGTTTCACTTTCGTTGTTCATTGAGGCAGTATCTAATTTTCAGAAAGCCTCTGAAAGGAAAAGACTGAAAAAGAATTCCAAAAAACCTAAGTATGATTGCTTAGCAAATTCAGACTATCCCTTTTTTTAAAAAAAGAAACAAACTACAGTCAGAATAGTTATGTAGATACTTGATTAAAAACAGTTGCTTGATAGTGTCAGCTTACAAAAATATTAGTCTGTCACCTCTACATACTTCATAGTAATAGTCTAGCTTGAACAAGCAATAAAAGGCAGTTCTATAACAGCAGCACAGTTAAAGAAAAAACATTGCCTCAAGAGAATCAGGCCTGAAGCTTTACTACAAATAAAAATTAGACTCCTATCAAAGTTAATCCCTGCTGGAGGCCCATTCTTCCTTTGACAATGCCACAGCATTGATCATACAAGGCCTTACGGAAAGTGCCAAAGCCAAAATTACATCATTAAATAAAAGTGCATGAAGTAATAATGAGCTAAGTGCTCATCTAGTACAGTATCTGATCTGAAGTCTGAGAAGTGGCTCAGGTGGCAAGGCCACTCTTTCATACATAAAATGTACCATTTTGTTTTGTAGGCAAAATACCCAGAACGGCCCCCACAAGTGCAGATGAACTGTTATCTTCAGATACATGCTTGTATACAATTTCCTAATCCATGGATTTTTATTGTAAAAAAAGGACTAGTTTGGACTAAAACTAATTGAGAATAGATCCACTATAATGTCAGAAGAAAAGAAAATTTTGTGGTTAAATGTAAACTTGTGATAAGCTTTCTCAAGAAGAGGGTACATTAATGGCGAGAGGGATGGAACAATAAGGAGCGGTAACAGCCTGTTTATGTAAAGGTCAGGCCAGCCTCGTTGTACACTTTGAAGACTTTCTCAATTGCATTGACATAGGCAGCTGTTCTCAGGTCCAGACCCAGGTTGTACTTCATGGCAGTACGCATGATTTGCTGAAATAGAAAAGGCTGTATGTGATTTCTGCAAGTTTCTCCATAAGAACCACACTAGACTTTGCTTGGAGGATCTAAGTCAGGACTATAGGAGCTGTAAGGCTGGTATCAGAGCTCCGATCCTTTGTGGATCAATTCTAAAATTTCTTGATTCCCCTTACGAGTGATATCTGAAAGGGAACAAAATCTTTCCCAGATTACTTCAGTGCACCTTTTCAAGTCTTGGATCCATGTGTACCTCAGATACAACAAGAGACAAACTGTCTCGAGTAGTCTTTACCCTGCTAATCAAAAATACTGCATAGGGGAATTAATCTAAAACTGCTGATGGTAAAGCAAGGCAGTCTTAGGTATGTCCCAGATTACTTCCTGATTTCCTGTATTAGTCTCTTAATATTTACTATATCCAGTTAAAATTGGCCATCCTAGTACAGAGCAGAAAGACCTGTACTCACAGTGACTTCCATGATCCTGAACTGTTTATCTACTCCTTTAATTGCAAATAAATTCTGTACAGCCCATTCAAAAACCATCACAAAGTCATATAAGTTCTTTTTCCTATAAAAGGGTATTTACTAATGCAATCCTTACCCGGGCAGAACGCTCCATTGTATAAGCCAACCCAGAGTGGACAATGTCTTTCTCAGACGCACCCTGCAACAACATGGAATAAAATCAGGGTTTCATCGAAAACACTAGTCCACTATTAGGGACAATGACATGTTGGATTCCCATGATTACTGGAAGCTTGCTTGCTCATTTTCTTTTAATGACTGGTGTAAGAATCTGAATTGCCTATCCTGTGCTACTGAAGGGCTAATTATGATCAATTCAATTCTAAAACGTCAGAAGTAAGCCCTGTCTTTTATATGCTTAGCTTCTAGATGCTCGTATTTTTAATTGATATGTTTTCAGCCTTTGGAACACACAGTAAATGTTAAAACATAAAAGGTGCTAACAGTTAATAACCTATAGAAGCTACTTGCAGTTGTTTTGAAGACAGGTTTTAGGAAGGGTATGGATCCTCAGTTCATACACTCAACATTGTATTAGCCCAGAGCAACTCCAGCATAACTTTGTTCTCATTAAAATTTAAATACACAGAATGAAAAATAACTGAAAATAGCCTGTATGTGGGTGACTGAGTATCAACTTCAATGTTCCATTATCCTGACTGCTGTAACTTGCTAATAATTTGAGACCTGTCTTCAAAAAGTAAATTTTCCCTCAAATATCAATTTTGGCTGGATGTAGAAATTACTAGGCTGGTTTCTATGGCTTGTGTTTAGGAGATCACAGCAATTGCTTTAATTCACAGAATCTATCCTACCATGCTATTTATTTAACCTTACATTTATAAAGATGCTAGATCATGGTAGATCAGGCTAAAGTCTACTTCTGTCATCTGACAGTGGCCCAAGTTTATATGTATTTCCCCTGATTTCTTCTTGAGGAAGCATGGTTTAATGTTTTTCACAACTCATTGGAGCTTTTTCCTGTCATTTGTCCCATCTCCTCTTGAACTTGTGTTTAAAAAACCAAACTGACCAATCCTTTTAGCTTCCACACATCCTCTGACACAGTATTGCGCATTTTAACTATCTGCTGTGCTAGCAACCATCCCCATTCTTCATTCTGTGCCTCACTCTCACGGTTTTGTTTGAACATATCTCTCTTTTACCCTTCCTTCCAGTGAACAATCTATACTTACCCATCTATTTTCACATCACTCATTCTATAGATTACCATCTCCACCCCAGGACTAGTTCAGGCCAATGGACCTGTTCCATGTATGAGAAGCCTCTGCATCTTTGATTATTCTTGTGGTCTTGCTCTGAACATTTTCCACATCTACAATATTTTAAGATACAGAGACCTAACCTGTGTGCAGTATTCTGAAGGTAGACACACTCTGAATTTATATTGTGGCATCATTAGTCAGACTTACTCTTTTCCCTTCAGAACAATTTCTAACACTGGATTTGCTTTTTGATTGCTATGGATTTCTAAGCTTATGTTTTGTCATTACCTCCAGAGCTTCCATTTGAATGCAAATGGATGAGCTCACAACCCATCATTTTATATGAAAATTTCCTCACCATGTATTGTTAAACACTACGTAACAATGAATTTCACCTGACATTTCTTTGCCCATTAATTCAGACTTAGGGGAACACTTCACAATTTTTCAGTCAGCTCTTGTTTATACTGTCTTGGAGTTACAGAAACAGCTTATCAAACTGTCTGTGGTGTGGAATCTTGTAGAAAGTTGCTTGGAAATCTAGGCAAATTATATCAACAAAATCTCCAAAACAAATTCTGGTAATGTTTGAGGCAGTATTTCCCACTACAAAAGCTTCCTAGGCTTTGATAGCTAGGGTTCAAAGAAAATATTGAATCTCTGTACTTATCAGGTTAGCCAGTAAAAAATATCAGGTACAGCAATTAAAAGCATTAGGAAAAAACACAGGTTTCTAAGTTCTCCATACTGACCTGCAAAAATAATAATTTCCTGCTCCCTCTTCAGTAAAAACAACCTCACAGTGTTTGTCTAAACAATGGGGATAGTCTGTTGCTCTGAAAAATTCTAGTATATGAACAGCAACATGCAACCTAATAGTAATTATAAATACAAAATCTACCTGCATTAGAATTGTAGCTTTTCAATAAGGTATTTTGCATTGGCTCAAGTAAAAGAAAGAAAAAATAGCTTACTTCCAGTACTCCTAAGCAATTCAGATCATTTGCTTGCTTTATTTGTTTGGCCATCAGGCTAACTATATACTAATGCCTTGCTTGGAGCATAAACCTCCATGATGGCTGCAGTGGTAAAATTTAGATTGCAATTGTTATACTAGAATACAGTTACAGTAAAAAAAAAAAGCCAACAGCAACTACTTACTGATATCCTGTCTTGAAATTCTGCTGTAGGCACAACTGGAATAGTTCCACCATGTTTCCCAAATTTTCTTTCCAAGCTTTCCTGAACAGACACTAGAAAGTAAAAAAAGCAGAGGCAAGGTAACCGACAAGGAAAGGAACGTGCTCCTTAACAAATCAACTGCCCCAGGACTTTCACCATTCAATGGCATGAAATGCAGATCATAGGGACTGAGTGCAAGGGGATTCACCTTATATTTGTTTCCTAAGAAAAGGGAAAGATGTTGATTTTTCTGTTTTTATAGCTGAATGTCTTCAATATTAGTAGCAATATTGCTATAGTCCAGTCCACAATCCCACTTTGCTAATCTCATGAATCTGATAGACCAATCTGGATTAGCTTTCCTAACTAGATACATAGCTTTAGACAAAATACTTCCTGAAGTTAAAGCAATCAATTATCTCCTATTGCACTTTATATACACAGTAATTGGTAAGAAAAAAGTCCATGTGGAATTTTAGTTTTTTCCTTAGGATGCAAAAAGTGCTTTGGTACTCTGAATTTATACTTATTTCATCTTATTTCTTGAAATTTAATTAAAGTTTCCTAAACAACATTACAGAGTATTTCAGATGACACAATATTGAAGAAACGGCTTTATTACCTCAACCACTTTAGAAACACCTTGAAAAAGGTATCATTTATGAAAAAGGGTTATATAAAAAAAAATTTGTATGTTTTGTCAAGCCCAATGTCCCAAGATTTTCAGATGTTTTTGACAAAATATTGTTTAAAATGGAACAATAACCTGCAATTTTTCTCCACCAAACTTCCTCTTTCCATGTAATTAGTATTCTGGCCTAGAAACTGGGAAGCACAGTGACCTGAAGTGGAGCTGTAGGCCATAAGCAGATTTTTACTGCGCCTGTACCCATTATTGCCCTTTACAGAAATCCTCTGTTATTATATGTGCAGAACAATGTTACCCACTTGAACTTCGAATACTTCTCAAATACCAAGTATCCAGCTGAAAGATGTTTATTAAGTAATAATACATTTTTCACATAAGTGGTTTTAGTTCAGTATTTTCACAAAACTGAGGAAAGTATCTTTTATGAAATAAAAAACTGAAAAAGTATGCATTTAACTGAAGCCATTAGAGTTGCAGGTCAGTTAACCTATCAAATATTTCCTACTCTTCAATATGCAGCAATAATAGACTTGTGGGAAACTGAGGTAAATTTAAATAGTTCTGTATTCATTTCTCCTACATTTGGTACGTGCTAGTCCAATTTTCTCGTTAAACAGTGAGCAAAAGCCGAACCGAACACTTACTGAGCAAGTGGTAGTTTGAGTCTCTTTCATATTTAAAAGTCAAGCGGCCATAGCTGACGTGGTTCAAGTTTTTCAGCCACTCAAAATAGGATACTGTTACACCACCAGCATTCAGGTAAAGATCCTGCACAGAAAGAGTAAATGTTTTGAATTGTGACCATGTGACAAAGACTCTATTGCATTAAGGAAAAGGAAGCAGAAGTATTATGTACAAAGCAGTAGTTTCAACTGCACTACAGGAGATAATCCAGATGTTACTCTTACATGACAATACTTATGTCTTCTGCAGTCCAAGGATTACTTCTACTAATTTAAAAGAGGACAGGATTTGACTTTAGAACACATGAAGTTCAGTTGTGCTTGACTGGCTACTTTTTCTTATTTTAGCACAAGTTTTTAATCAAGAAAATCAGGGTATTCTTAGGCCATCTCGGTGAGTGAAGGCTGAAGATGAGCCACTCTTTCTAGCAGTCTTGATCAGGACACCATTTCTCTGGGAATAGGTTAACATTATGCCTGGATAAGTGTTATTCTTTCAAACTATCACTATAGGCAACACTTACTCTATACAATCCACAATACACGGTCCTGTCAGAGCACCACTCAGAAACACGACGTTTGCAAACAAATTGGCCAGTGTATTTACCTTCTTCCTTTGCTTAGTAGACTATTTAGTTGAGCAAATGTCAGCTAATACTCCAAAATGCAAAACTGCAGATTTAATAACCATTTGTGGATTGTTCTCTCTTCTAAATATGTAGTTCCTTCATGTAATAGTTATCTTTGGTCATTTACATTTGCAGTGAGATCTTTAAGTCATTACTACCAATCTTAAGCAACACTGACACCCATTTCCTAGACATCAGTTGTTAAAAACCACTCTAAGAGAATGAATGGCTATTAATAAAAACCTTCAATAAATAACTGAAATATTACCCTTGTAATGAAAATCAAAGGTCATACTAGAACCTTACAGGGATAACCATGATATTCCGCTCCAAGAAGATTTTGTCAGCTTCAGGAGTCGTAGGCCCATTGGCACCCTCAGCAATAATCTGAAAGGAATCGCAGCAGAGTAACTCAGAGGTATATGTCCGTTTTCATCTGTGCTAATTATTGAAAGCTAGTCTTATAACAGGCCTTCTCTATTTTTCACTTGCATTTGAACTCTCTAACTTACTTTTGCTTTAACCTTGTGAGCATTTGCCTTAGTCAACTGCTTCTCACTGGCAGCAGGGATGAGGATGTCACAGTCTGTTTCCAGAATGCTGCCCTCAAGTGTCTGTGCTTTAGGGAAGCCCATGATTGTCCCATGTTGCTGTTTGAAGGAAACAAACCAGAGTGTATTTAGTGCGTGTACTTGTATGACTTCCTTCCCTTTTCCTAACTTTCAAAGAAGGGAGAAGCAACAGTCCTAGAAAGACAGCACATAACATAATTCCTATCTTTACTTAGATTAGGAATGAAAAACAAGCTACCAAGCTTGGGTAACAGTCAAAGTTCCTATGATATGAGGCATAACTGCTCTCTGGCCAAGGACACTGATAACCATTTGGGAGTATTTAAAAAAAAAAAGTCCCTCTCAACTCTTAAAATACATGGCAAATGCAATAGTTCTCAACCAATTGCAGTGACCTGCCACTCTGCTACGCACAGGGTAAGTTGCATCACATAAGATTTAGAAGTACTATTTTAAAACTCAGTACTATAACAATAGCCTTTGTTTAGCAACAGAATCTTTTAATTCTTTTGAGAAAGGGGGTGATAAAGGCATTCAAATACTCTCTATGTAAAAGAAGACACATCAAATAAGCCCCTCAGAAACTCTAAGTAGATTGTATTTTAGTACCTGTGAAGTGTCCCCTCAAGACTGCTTCATTTGTAAACCGAAATAAAAAGACCGTATCCAGTTTTCATTATAAACTACATATTCAAGTCACACTGCCAGACAGGCTTTCTGTTTTATTAGAAACATCCAATAAGTAAGAAGCAGCAAAAGTGCACTTTGAAGTCTTAAATGTCCATATGCTTGTGATTCTCAGTCAGGAATCCTTCAGGAACCTCCTTGCCCTGCTTCCTTGAGATATTCTTCCTAGTTTAGTCATAAGAAAGGCAAAATAATCACTAACTCCAATTCTGAAACCAAAGTAATAAGCCTGCACACATGCAAGCCCTTGCTATTTTTCTGAAAGTCAAGTCAAACAGTAAAAAAAGTAGGACCTGCATTCATACTGGGGATAAGGAGAAAGCCAGAAGAATCAAGCCATTTTGTCAGTATCAACTGTAGTATGATTTAAATACCACAAATTAACACCAGTCTACAGTCACCCTCTGTGACTGCAAAGCTGACAAAAATTAAACTATTTCTGCTTAGCTAAGTTTCATACCAATTTGTAATCTTCTAGTTCCTTTGGGTCAATCCCATCAGGATTCCAGATAGAACCATTAAACTCTCCAACTGCAACACACTTTGCTCCAAAACGATGCAAGTATCTCATAGAATGCAAGCCCACGTTACCAAATCCCTGAAGGTAGAAAGAGAAAGGGAAAGGTAATTAACCCTTGAACTTAAAAGATGATTACTGCTAAGGTTTATATAGCTTTGAATAGCTTTTTCATCTATTGGCATGTTCCTGCATTAGATGATGTGTACAGGCAAGATGGAGGAAATCTACATGCATTCTGGTCTGAATACCACTGTAGCAATTGTGCATTGTAGCCAGCAAGGTACAGATTGTGCTGTTTTTTACACTGGAAATAGAGAGGGGAGCGTTAATGCTACTATGGAAGTGTACAAACTATTATGTTTATAAACACAGGAACATTATGTGCATCTATTTTATAACTGGTACTATCTAGAGGAATTAATGGATTTTTGTATGCCTGTTCTAAAGTTGGATTAACATTTGCAGGCCAAGAAACGTTCTCATTTAATTTGGGTAAGGAAGGCTTATAAGTGTAAAACCATCCCAGAATGGAAAGCATTAAACAAGAATATTATTAGTTCTTCACATTAAAACATACAAACTAGTAAGAAGCTATATAATTTCTAATACATTTCTGAAGTGGTCTCGTACAAAACAGATGGCCTAAATTTAAATTTATACAATCTTGTGTTTTGTTAGCTTGTTTCACATCCTTACATGTGTAGAAAACCTAATTCCAGGCCATTATTCAATATTCTGGAAGTAAAGGAAAACACATGGCAGACCAAAAGGTTGCATGATCCATGTCAAAAATTTGAAGTAAGATTCTATGTCAGAAAAAAAGCTGAGTATTAAATTCTTATGTAACACAGTTCCAATTATAGTTAAGATTTTTGTTGATCTATTAATGTTGTATTGAAGTTTGTTTCTTTGTTATGCACTAGGTTTCTTTGCAATGCTGTATCCTCTTTTTCCTGGAGGAATCTTCAGCTATTCTTTAGACCATGTTTTCTGTCTAGGTTATGCTTAAGTGCCTGTTGGTTAGCCCTCTGCCAGGCACGAAAATGCCAAAGTGCAGGGAGAGGAGTGTGCTGCTGGGTCTGTGCAGAGCAGAGATGTTTGTTTCAGCCCACTGGTTAACTAGAGGACAACTTACTTGGAGGTTAGTTATTTCTGCTATTTCCAACAAGCAGTGCATTGGTACTAAAAACAACAAAACAAAGCAATCCCTCAAATCTTCCATTTAACGAACTGTTCGCGGCTGAAAGGAGGTTGTAGCAAGGTGGGGGCTGGTCTCTTCTCCCTAGTAACAAGTGATAGGATGAGAGGAAACGGCCTCAAGTTGTGCAAGGGGAGGTTTAGGTTGGATATTAGGAAAAATTTCTTCACTGAAAAGGTTATCAGGCACTGGCACAGCCTGCCCAGGGAAGTGGTGGAGTCACTGTCCCTGGAGGTGTTTAAAAGACATGTAGATGTCATGCTTAAGGACATGGTTTAGCACTGGACTCAGCAGAGTTAGGTTAGGGGTTGGACTTGGTGATCTTAAAGGTCTTTTCCAACCAAAACTGTTCTATGATTCTATGAACAAGTTATTCAAAATTTTAAGAATGATAACGCATATTATACCAATACTAAACCCTTTCAAAATTTCAACTACATGAATCCTGAAGCCTTATGAACACCAAAAAAGTGCATTCAACCCTACAAATTTAGGATAGGGTATTGGTTTCTGCTTTTCTAACTGCTCATTTCATAGTGGAACAAGAACATAACCCTCCAGTTCCCCTCTCTCTGAATTTTTTTATTACAAAACAGTGCAAAAAAATTTGTTTAGGCAGAAACAGTATCACAGCTCACTGAAAAGTGTTCAATGTCTTAAAGAACTCCTGTAATAGTATTTAACTTTATAAACATAGGCTGCAAAGCACAAAGACTCAAGATTTGGCTTTGTGCCTGTAGAGTACAATCGAAAGTTCAGTTTTAAAAAAGCAGTCCAAAATAAAGGGCACCTATGTTGCTTGAAAAGTGTTTCTAAACTTTGGGAGTAAAGGTTAACTTGGACGTCGTAAAACCCTAACAGGATTTATTGCTACAGCCCTTTTTAAAAGCAGCTCTGCTGGAAGTTTGCTTACTAATTTTCCCTGCAGTTGAAGGAAAAAAAGTTACCTGAACAGCAAATGTTTTATCCCCAAATCCAGGAGTCATTCCTAATAAACTCATATACGATGCTTCATTGATGAAATTTTCAATTCCATGGAAGAGGCCACGACCAGTTGCAGATATACGCCCATGGATCCCACCCTGGCTGATGGGCTTACCAGTTACACACGCATGTGCGTTAATATCCTGTAAAACAGCAAAGGACTTGTGACCTATGGAATTAATCAAAGAACAGCTAGAACAAGTAGTTTTGTATGCTTTAGAAAGAAGGGAAAATAGAAATTGTGAGGGTCAGAACTTGATACACTTTATATACATTTAGTTTGTAAAGATGATTTCCTTCCTGAGCTTGCAAGAACAGTTTCTCAGAAGTACTCTAGCAGATGATGGGAAAGTTGAGTAATGCAATATTGGATATGGTGTGCAATCCTTTTGTTACTTTTAAGTGTATATGTGAACTTCAGTCTGTGGTTGATTAAATATGGTGACATCTCTGTTGCACTGTCAGCAGAGAGCAGACCTTTGACAAATCAAAAAGGTTTGAAGGATGTGTTTCTCAAAATTAACTCCTATTGCAGACATAATTTCCATCATTATTCTTGATGCTTTAATCTTTTAAATGGCTCAGACACCTCCTTGGACTGGTCACAGCTAAAGCTGTTTGATCTTTAAACAGTGTTTAGGTTTTCTTTATGTCAAATTCAGTTAGTTAGAAACAACAATACCAGCTGAATACCTTCCTGTTGTCAGAATACAGTGACACTTCATCTCAGAGAAAAATCTACAGTATAAGGGTCATATGGAAAAAGATAAGTATTTACTACTTTTATACAGAAAAGCAATATAATACAATCAAGCCTCTATCATTAATTTGGTGGTAAAAAAAATAAATTTTCCACATGCTAGACAGCTAAGCCAAGATTAAAATTGATTGTTTAAAAAGTTTTTTCTTCAAATTAAAATTAGTAACTTGAAAAAATTTCTTCCAAACTAGACACTGTTTGGGCCTCCCTCTTCTGTCACCTCTGGTTCCCATGCTTCCCATGCTCCCACACCCTGGGAGCACAGTCACACAGTGGCTTGGCACCCAACACAAGTGAAAGAGGAGGGATGAAAGGCAATACACTGAAATGAGTCTGCCAGCAGCCGGATGGGTTTCTATTCCACCAGCCACATATTCACTGGGAGGCTCCCCCCGCCTCCATCACTTGTGCCAAATGTATTTGCATGCCTGTGGTGTGAGTGCAAAAGGTTTGGTGAAAGGAAGGAAAGGAGCAGACAGAAGTAAGTGGAGGCAGAACAGCAGGAGATGACTAGAGCCATAGTGGAAACAAAACTATTTATTGTTTGAAAATGATAGTGAGTTAACCATATAAAGGCAAAGATAACCCCTCTTTAAAAACAATAAAAATGATGCTGAGCTTGACACAACATGCCTAATTCAGTTTCCCAAAATATAGTTGCATTGCTCTCATTAAGCTGTATGCTCCCTCTGGTGGCACATCAACTATAAACAAGATCTGTGGTGGTCTTTTGATAGAAACAACTTGCCCTGGTGTTTTGATGTATTTTTAGGTTTTCATTCTGTTTCAGATTGAAATTACATTTTACCCTTCATGCATTCACAAAGTCATTCACAATTTTATAAATACTTGAAAAAAATACAGCCTCCCACCAGACACAGAATGTATTTATTATGTTATGTCCCTTCACGTGTTCCAAAAGTCAGCTGGATGTGTCAGGAAGTAAAGAAGAGTGGAAAGGGTAAATTTAATAAAAAACTTTAGCCATATATAAGTCAGTGATCCAGCAACTTCAGATGGATTTTCTGGAACAGTTAACATGGTAGTTATTAAGGACCTGCATGGTTTGGCAAGAACACAGAGCATGAGGTGAAGGCAGGTCTGGGTCTTGAAGTCACATATACAAACCACAGTTGATGTCAAAGTCCTAAAAACTTTGAGTTTAAGTCAATCAAAAAAATTTTTAACACACCTTGGGCCAAAAAGACAGACCATGGCTTTTAATGAGAAGCCTGTAACATGTCTTGTGGATAGAATTTAAGACTTCTATATCAGTACTAACAGTCTATAAACTTAGCTGGCAAAGTTCAGACACTGAACTTCTGCTCGTTTCCGAACCCCTTTCCACGTTGCACTGATATTCTCCTTGTCTCTCCAGCTTCCCAGCTCTGTATGTCAGGTTTCCAGCACACTTCTCCTATCTGTTCGTATCTGTTATTTGACTTTTCCCTTCCACTTCAAGCTCCCTGAACACATTTGTGTGCAACCACACTGACTCACCAGGTTTGTAGATTTCTCAGAGGGATCCCTCACTGAAGAGTTACCTTTCCACTCAGTTGAATGTAGTCCCTCACATAGCTTCCATCTGTTTTCTGAACTATGGTTAGTTTCACTTTAGTTCAATGGTCATTCTCTGCTCTTAGTTCCCTCCCCTCCTTCCCCCACAGTCACTTACATATTTGGTAGCTCCTTAACCACCTTTATTTTTGTTTTTGGTGTCTCAATCAGACACTTATCTGAAATATCTTCCTCTACAAACTGGTTTTGATAGATTATTCCAATTTTTGCAGCCTTGCCAGAGTTCCAACTTTCCTTCTCTACAACTGGTCATTCTCCACAATAGCTCCTAAGTTCCACTGTGGCTACCATTCCATCAACGCAACAAGACTAAGTAAATCAATTTAATTTTTCCTTATTTCAATGCTTCAATTCACTTTTCAGAAAAATGTACCTAAATCCTCAGTTGTTTTTATTCTTCAAGAATAAGATACTGCTATGCAGAGAGCGCCTAGGAATAAAAGCAGCTGTTGTAGCGTAATTATCCTGGTTTCAGCCAAGACAGATCCGAAGTCTGGAACATTGCCAGGGCTGCCCTGCAGCCTTGGGGGTAACATGAGCGTGTTATTAGGGGGGCACTTTTAGTTTTGTATATATTTGTATATATTTAATTATTTTCTTTTTCATCCTTACTGTTTCATTAAAGTGGTGTAGTTTAGTTTCCAACCAGTAAGTCTCTCTCCCTTATTCTCTCCCCTTTCCCTTCCTGGGAAGGAAGAAGGATAATAGAGAGCATCTGTCATTTGTTTAATTGCTGGCCCAGTGTTAAACCCCAACAATAATTCAAATTGCATTTTTACCCCTCAGCAGTTGTTGGTTTGTTTTCTTTTGTCATTGAAGAACGTGTGTATATACAGGACTACACAACTAACTGAAATAAAGTGGAAAGAATAAGAAATTCAGCCATCTAAAAATCTCATGTATCAATGTTTAGTTTTCCACTTGTTAAAAACACCGAAGCTTCTTCATGAAATTGTATGTGAACTATTAACAAATACAGCAAATCTTAAAGCAGGTTGCATGCTGTGAGCTGTCATAGCAACACTGTTGTATCACAGTGAAATATGCATTTTAGTGCAATGGGTTAAACATTAGAACTTACTGCTTTGAGGTAGTAGTTTTCTTAAATGCTGGAATTTTAAGTTATGACTGGGGGAGCAAGTTGCCACTCTGTATGTTGAAGTCTTTTTGAAGCATAATTTTGGCTTTTTGTCAGGTTTAAAGTTTTAAATATTTACATTTACATATGTGAATAACAAAAAGCAAATAATGTTTTATGTACTGATATCCCTACCTAACAAACTGCTCTGTGTAAAAGTGATTTAACTCAACTAATCAGCATGTCACATCCTATTCCTTAAGCATTCCTCCCCCCACCCATGTCACCTTAGACTGTACTTCAGATTTAGAATAACCTATGCCATCCCTTCCTCCTATCATTAAAGGCATCAGACAGCACAACACAAGTATTTCGCAAAGAGATTGTCTCAGGAAAGCCAGTCTTGAACAGACATGCCACAGAGAAATATGTGTTGGGTAGCTCTGATGCCTTATTACTGGGGGTGTACACCCTGCACTATTTCTGAGGAACTGTTGCAAGGAACTGCAGAAAGTGAAGGGTATTTTCAATACAAAAGGAACTGGGATAGGCACACATGCAATAGCTTAGCATACTAACACACTAGTACAAAGCTATGGCAAGACTCCTCAGCAAAGTGTAACCTGCTGGAGTAGCAGAAACAATGCCTGAAACAGAAGCTAGAAAGTTTGGGTAGTGTAGACAGTAGAGCCTTAAGAAATAAGTTGTCCATAATACATTTTTCTTTTGTTCAACCTGTCAAAAGCATACAACAAAAGTGTTTGGTCAACAGTCATGTTTTTGGTGCAGCCAAAACAGGTACAAATAACCCAGTAAGCAACATAAGGACAAAGGCCAAATTAAGGGCTATAATTAAAAATTAATTGTTAAAAACACAAACTTAACTTTTTTAATTGTCTCTTGGGCAATAAATTGTATCAGTGTCTTTTTGCTTTACATTTTGGAGAATTTCCTGAAGTCTGCACTGATTACTTGTTACTTTTAGGGCACCACAGACAACTTCAATACTTTTACACGTAATACCAATAGCATGAACTTAATTTACATGGTCTCTTGAGTGCACAAAACCAGAGCGTTTATTTAATAACTCTTGTAAATTCAGTAGTCTGAAATGTAAAGTTTCAGTACTTTATACCAACTATTATGAAACAATAGCTTAACAACTTTATATTAGTAGTTATAGTATTAACAAAAAAAACCCATAGGGAAATGTTAGAAATAGAAACTAATATTTTATTTTCTTTTTGCTGAATGGTTGCAATCAGTATTGTATCAGACAAACTTAAGCCTAGTATAAAAACATTAACCTTAAAGCTATTTTTCCTTAATTGTACCCTAAAAACCTCACACTAATTAAGTTGTTACAGTTTGAAAGAATATATTTAGATCCACATAATTAAATAAAATTTGATTAAGCAGCATGGCAATAAGTTTCTAGATAAAAAGTTTTCTGCAAAGACCAAGAAAGCTTTTCTACTTCAAAGCCTCTGCTCAAAACTTACATAGTGTCCTATGGTACTGGCATAGGTGTCAGCAATCCAGGACATCTCCCTCTCCCCTGTGCTCATATCAGGAGCAGGCACATCAACACCAGGTCCTGTTGGCAACAGTGAAAACAGGATCAAATATGAATAGTTATCTTCAACCATTATTCCCTTTGGAATGGTGCAGGGCTTGGCAGAGAAAAACTGTTTTCGAGTTTAATCCTCAGTTTATTATGCAAGCAACAGATACTTCTGGATTTAATTCTGTTTTAGATGCCGTATCATGTATTTGTACAATACTGTCCAAACCTCTAACCTTTCACACAAGCGTTCAGTAAAATGAAGGTCAGTTTGCCAATAAAAAGTTAGAGTAAGATAATTCATCAAAAGCATATGTGTATTTATGTTTTTTTGACAATCATTGCTGTCACAACAGGAAAGGTGCTATCTAGGTGTGATTTCCATATACCATGATGCTGATTGGTCTTTTTTGCATTAGAATTTCCTTTTTGTTCCTGGATGAGTTTAAAAATTGAAGACAAGGCTGTTCCTAGTCATTGCACTGTAGCACATGCACTTAATTCTACCCCTCTTTTCAAGAAAGGGACACTACATCTTTCTTGATTAAAGAAACCTTTGAAAGAACTTTCAGGCATCTGTTCTAATAAAAGCAAATTCTGACTGTTTTTTCTAGGTAAGTAAAAATAGCGTTTGCTCAACCTATTTAAAATCAGAGGGACTTGCTCAGCAAGATTTTAAATACAACTCTGCTTCTATTCATTTTTTTTCCTAAGTATTTTTGAAAGGCTTGTGAAAGCTGCAGAGCACCGACCATAGAGCCAAAAAATAAGACAAATGTAATCAAACCATTTTGTCACTGAAATCACCATAGTTGGCATTGTGTGTAGTATTCCCCTAGTCACATGTAACATCAGTAAGTGTGTTTATACAGAAGCTTAATTTAGATGACAAACACTATGGCTGAAGAGCAAGAAAATGCAGACAAATTGATATACATTCCCAGGGGCATCAGGCATACATGACAGACCTTTAACTAGTTACAGGCCTTATCACTGGGTTGATTAAAAAACTCCTCTTCTATTTAATTACAAATCAAGCTAGTAACATTCATCTTCCTCCAGAGGAGACCTCCAGACAGCAACTTCAGGCAGCAAGCTACCAGAACAACTCAGGGTTGAGTTTGAATGAAACACGTACTAACACTGCAGAAGCAGAGGTTCTGTTACAACAGGCACCTATGCTTCTTGCCTATGCTTTTCGTGCAGCCTGTGGTTGCCATGGGTGAAGCCACCAACTTTCTCTGGGGTGGATCTTTTATTTCCTTCCTCTGTTTCCTCAGGTATCTGCCAAAAGCATCAACTGAGACTACAGGAAACATTAACAGTGAAGAGCATAATATTAGAGATTAAAATTGCAACAGGCTTGGTCACAACTTTATAATCTACCCCTAAGAGAAGTGTGATTTATTTTGGATCCTGTGAGCTCAGCTTTTGTGGCTTTTCACAGCAGAACAGTCACCAGAAAAAAGTTATGACACTGTTTCCTTCAAAATGCACTAAGAAGCAATGACTCAATTCTTTGTGGCTCTTTGCCATATGGTTATTTAAGGATGCTATCTAGTGGACACTGCCAATGCACAATAGATCAGATTCCTAAATTTTAATAGTAAAACTGCACAACATACCTATAAAACCCTTTTTTGCCAGCTCCATGGTAAACCTTCTTGTGATCTTCTCCAATTCATTGTCCTATAGAGAAAATGCAATAAATATCACAATAAATCATTAGTGTTTATGAATATTTGCTCAAACTTATGCTCAAGCATAAAGAGACACACCCCAAGAAATGATGATTCATATTTTTCTGTATTTTATATGCCACTTCCTAACAGACCCTTGGTACTCAGGCAGCACAAGGAAACATTCAGTTTTCTTTCTGTACATTCTGATCTATGACAACTCAGGAGTGTGGCACAGGAAGAACTGTCTGTGCTTCTAGCAGAGATTTCCAGCAAAGAAATCTGATATCCTGTGTGAGAGATTTATAACCAGCAGCAGCAATGGCCAGCCTGCAGGTTGTGTAATCAGCACAGGAGAATGATTCCACACAAATCCTTACAGGAGTTTCAAGCTTAGAGTATTTGTTATGTATTCTAGTATTCCTTTCTGTACAAGTTATTTTAATTAGGGCAAGAAGGAAAACCTGCAGTAAACTTTTTATAAGCCAAGTTAGTTATTATTCACACTGGAACACTACATAGAAAGGTTTAATGGAGCATAAAACTATCTGTCAAAATAAACAAAAACATTAACTTTTTTTTCTAAGAGTAATTTAATTTAAGCCTTTATTAACAGTATCAACTTCAAAAAATTTCAGGTTCCAAATTATTTGTAGTCTTCTGGCTTTAAGAAAAATAAATAATATAGGGATTGCACCTCTGAAACACACACCTTTTACAAATTATTTTCCTGCCTACAGCATGCACAAGCTAAATTCAGCCTTTACAGAGGCAGAAGTGGCAGGAAGTTTTAAATGGTCAATAATGCCCTTAGAAGAGCTTTTTAACTGGCTGGCTTCAGTACTGCAGGTAACTGAATTTTTATCTATGATTAAGCTTACTGTGTAGTTCTTGGGATTGATCTTGACACCAGCCTTTGCCCCACCAAATGGCACATCTACAAGAATGCAAAGGAAAATAATTTTACTTTTTCAACAATAAAGGCAGAACACATCAGTAATATGTGTGAGGAATTATATATTTTGGTTTTAGCAGTGAATTTGGTTTTGCCACGTTTAGGGCTTCACGAGAGTGTAAACTGTAATCTCACCTAGGTACTCCTATAAAAATGGGAAATCTTCCAAGGGCAGCTTGAAAATGGTCTTTGAAACTCAGAAGTTCATGATCTAAATTTTCTATGCTTCAAGCTCTTGTACTTGGCACTTGTAGAAACAGGAAGTTTTACAGTTTATATTTTACTGGTTTAGCTCAAAAAATTTACTTTGAAAGTCCTAAGTGAAGTGTCTCTATATACATTAAGAAGCATTTTATTTTCTTATACATAATGTGCAGATTCCCTCCAAACTCCCCTACAATTTAGCTGCCGTGTATGAATGATACTTCTTTATGACCCATAAAGGAATTATATCCTTCTCTCTCCATAGCTCCCCTGCCTGATTCCTTTACAGCCTCCATCTGTTCCCCCTAAAATTAGCCCCCTCCTAATCCAAGTTTGTCATACTTTGAGTTCAAAAGCAGTACTTTTACAGGAGGGGATAACTAGCAGAATTTGGACTTTAAGTGAAAATGTAGCTTTATTCCAGTATCTACAGTAATACCAGGGTGAAAATGTATTATTATTTTGGTCACTATATATTTTTTCCCATCTTGCTGCAGATTTTAGAGATTGGTGTCTAAAACTTCATTTGATCATTTAGATGCTTTTCTGTAAATTACATCAGTACTGATTGAAATTTAAGATTGGATCCTTGCTCAAAAAATCATCACTTACCAACCACAGCACATTTGTATGTCATTAGAGATGCTAAGGCTTTCACTTCATCCACGCTAACATCCAAACTATAACGAATACCTACAAAAGACATATGAGAAAAAAAGGAATTCACTGAACAACTTCATAGGTATTTGTAAATAGGCCAAGTTAATTCTAGACCAGCCATCTATAACATGCTAGTATGTAATTTATTAACTTCTTTGCCTGAAGACTTAAAGAACAATCCCCAATTCTCCTACTTAAATATGTCTTTTACTTAAAAATTTGAGACTTCAGCAGGTGTCTATTAAGTAGTTTAACAGCAGCACTCAACCTTGGAACAAGAGTGAATATTCCTTGGGAGAAAGATGAGCCAAGCTAACAGGTAACTCAGAGTAGTTTTCTAGAGGTTGATAAAGCTTAGCAGCATCCCATAAGATCTTTAGCTTTGGACATTGTAAATACAAGATGAACTTGGTTCCTGAACGTAACTTATCAGTACAGCTTATAATCAAGATCTCTTTGCTAGAGTAATGCAAGCTCCTGTTAAGTTATGAGACTTGCAGTAGTTGGCTGTAGTCCAACTAAACCATATGTAGCTTCAGGGCTCTGACTGCTAGGCACAGGCACCTCATGGAAAGCAGCAAGCCACTCCACTAACGCAAATTTGTTCAAAACATTTTGATGGAATAACTCTACCTCAGCAAGCTTGTGTGAATAGGCCACCCATTCTGCACCCACATGGAAGCCAGCCCACACCTGCATTCCCTGCTCTGAGTCACTCAGCAGAACTGCAAGTGTGCGCTGACACATGGCCCAGACGCAAATTCAAACTGTTGTGCTCTGATAGCAGCTGGGATGCAAAATGGGTGATCCCCATCTTCAAGGTGATTCAAAACCAAGAGGAAAATGATTATATAAAGGTAGGGAGATCTGTCACCTGTCTGACTCTTACCAAGCCATCTAAAAAATGGGTTGTAGCAGTCCAATAAATTGACTTAAATCAAAGTTAAAATTAATGTATTCTGGAGGTAGTTGCAGAGTAGAAAATGTTTTTTAACCAAACTGACAGGGCACATATACAGAATTACAGATGATGTTTAAGATCAACATAATACCCAAAGTCATGGGGCCACAGCAAAGAAAAAGCCCTACAGCTGTATGTTAGCTTCTATCAGAGCTTCTCCTACATCACTAAGCACGTAACAGAGCCATTAAGAATTTATTATCCCCACCTCTACTCCCCAAATCTTTGGCTGTAGGTTGTGCCAAGTTGCATAGTGGTTTGTAGCAAGCACAGAGTGTCCTTTTAGATGCTAGGACAAGGCACCACAAATTTCCTATTATGTAAAGAAAAGACCATATTCAGGTCCTCAGGAGTGAAAAAAGACCAGCATAATTCATCCAAACTAAAGCACTGTACTGCTATGAAAGCCATTCCTGGCTGCTCTGGAAACAATCCCAGTTTCAAACTGAGTGCTGCTCAAATAAAGCTGAGGGCCAAGTGCTGCTTTACACAAGTCCAATCAGTAGAAGAAAGCACCATGCCTCTGCAGAAAAGAATGTAAATTTAGCATGTATATGGCAGAACAGTGGTCTCCAGAAGCAAATTCATTTCTGACTTAGGTAGCTGTAAGGTGTTAATGTCTGGGCTTTCAAGAACCTTCTCACAAGAAGTAATACTCAAAATTCAAGTGGAATCTATCAGAGCCCAGCGTAATCTATCAGACCAGGCCAAGTTACAAGGCACATGTTGGTTTTAGCATTCCTTACTCTGATCCTTCAGAGGAGCCACTATCCTTCTGTCAAGCCCTGAGCAAGGACAAACACTGCCTACAGCACTGACTGTCCTGCCTGGGGACATTGTTCCCTCTCAGTTGAGCAGGTACTCTGGGGACAGGTCTCATTTGAGCACTGCTCAAGCCAGCCAAGTCTGAAGCCCCAGTTTATGCTGGGCAGAAATGAACTCTGCCCCTCCACCCCCAGATGAACTAGGTCACTGTGTGTTTATTCAATCCATATATTTATTCAGACTTCAAGTTGCATATACAAGGCAGCTTTGCTATGACTATACTCATGCAGGTACATGAAATGTTGTTTATTGATATATGGAAAGTAGCAGGGGGACTAAGTAGTTAGGGGTAGGTATTTCATACAGTTTTAAAATGCAAAATACAAAAGGAGAGCACAGCCTCTTCTGCACATCGTATGGCAGGTGGGATCTGAAAAGGTAAACAAGCAGCAGTTTAACTAGAAGACTCAAAACAGTTACATCTCCAGTTTCCACAAGGGTTACTATAAACTTTATTACAATAAAGAGAACTAGAAAACAGCTCCAAGACTAACAAAGTACTGAAAGGCTTTCAGCTGAGATGTGTATTTGTCACCCATGTACACATACCACAATAGGGAAAACTTTCAGACTTGAGGCTGAAACTGTCCTTTTCTAGGCAACTTCACATTTTTGAGTAAGATTTTTTTCGCTTCTTTTCTAGCCTTTTAAATACTTTAATTGAAATTGTTTGTCTGCTGGCTCTGTCTTTGTAAGTGGGAGACCAGTCAATTCTGAGAGTTGTGCTGACTTTGTGACTGGAGCCACTTTGCTCCAGTTTATCTGCTAAAAACTTTCATTACAGTGTCAGGTGTAGTTCAGGCTGTGGATTTCAGGTTCCCTGACAGGTGTGATGATTTTTCCCTTCTGTGGCACAAGTGGATAACATTTAAGATGCACTAACACTTCACTTCATAATTTGGCCAGTTACTGTTTTGCAGGAATTGTAATTACTCTACAGGAGGCCCCACCTTTTGACAGGGAAATTGTGTGCTAAGCTGCTAGGACTGATGAGAAGCAAGCACCTGAGAATGCTGTACATTCCATCTGCAAGAGGATGCACAAAGATAAAAGATTTAATTTCTATTCTATTTGGACATCATTGAAATTTAGTTTGACAGCTTCCCAATTTGGCAGGAGGAGAGTATTGCTACACATTTGTATGGCTCTTCTGGCAGTGTTACTATGCATTCAATAGCCTGAGTCTAAAAGTGGACTGTATACACTGATAAAATACTGTGGGTTTTTTTTAAAAGATTCTTAATATGCAACAAATGAATGTCACTGTTACACAGCAAGATTATAATTTTTTTAAACCCTGACAAGTCCCACGCAGCAAGTCCATGGAAACTTGTGACTTTTACAGCAAACTAGTTACAAAAAATAGTTTGAAAAAAGCCTCAAGTTACAGTATGACTCACTGCCATGGAAAATACTTTTCACTGGAAAACATACAAATTCTTGTTCTAGTTGGGAATTCTCTTTCCTTGCCACACCCTAAGAAGTTCAACAGTATGCTGAGAGAGACTTTGTTTTTCTGTGCACAAGACCTACTAAATGAGCAAATGTTTTCATTTAAATTTTGTTCCATTACTGGTCAGTATAAAGGGAAGCCTTTATTGTTACATTGCAGTGGTTTTTCTTTTATAACTTTATGATCTGTATTTTGGAGGTATTATACTTTATGCAGTTACCTCTTACACTGAGCCAAATAATTGTTTTGGCCAAAGTAAAATTCACTCATTATTTAAGCTTAGGTTCTTAGATAGATGCTATGGATTAGTTTTTGCTTTTCTAAACAGAGATAGCAAAGCACTTGAAACACAGTTATTTCTTAAATAAATGTCAAAGTAGTGTAATTATCAGTAAGACTGTATTTTGGATTTTATAGTAATAGCAGTCAGCTACCATTTTAATCAGCAGGTGTGTACTAAAGAGTGTACTAACAGGAACGTAACAAAGATCTTAATTTCAAAAACTGGTTATACATCCTCCTAGATTTTATGTTGTACAGATTTCAGTATCTTCTGTGATGTTTATCATGCATCTTTAGAAAACACCGTGTACAGAACCACCTACTTATCAAGGTTAATTACTGCCTTTCTGGTATGCCTAAAAATCTACATTTAGGAAAGTTAATGTAGTTATTTCCTGACCTTCTAGTGCAGTGATCTTAAATGTATTAGTACATAGTATCTATGTATGCCCTCGCCACTAATGAGCATCAAGTATTCAAAGACCAGTCTCAAAACTAAACAGTTGCCATAGTAACAGTTCAAAGCAAAACACTTGGTAAATTACTTCTCCTGCACTTAACATCTTGCTAATCTTAGCAAGTCTCTCAAGTTCCCCAGAACCTGGAACAGATTTTCATCTCAGTCTGAATTATTAATCTCTAACCAAGGCTTTTGTCCTGCTTTGACCTTGGTGTTTTCTTCTAGTTGTGATCATCTTTTGAACTTTGAAACTCATTTGTGTCCTTTGCAGTTGACAATCCTTGTTAAGACAGTACATCTGTTCTGCTCACCTCTATTTGCACAATGCTTGCTCACCAGAACAAGCGTTTCAGGGCAGCAGCTATCCCACGCTACCCATACAGCACTTAGCAAAACAGATTTCATTATCTCATTTGGAACTTTTTACAACTGACTACAGCCATATTAATCTCTCAGTTAGCAACACTGGATTCCGCATCGGCTGTAGGGGTTAACAGCTTGCCTGACCCTGTCCAAAGGCTGACATTACATCCAGATTCTAAAGGAGCTTCAAGAAAAGGTGCTCACCTTGTTCAAACTCAGAATTCCCAAACAAAATCCATAAAACAGCTCCAGCATTCATTGCAGTGCTTTAGTTCCTTTACAGTTTAACTCTAGATTATACGTAATATTTTTGTTTAGATGAAGTTTGAGAAGTAAGCAAGCAGACTGATCATGCTACTATCAAACTCTATGTAATCACTGGCACCTAACGCAGTAGGAACTGATGTTCCAAGTAATCCTTAGGCTCCTTCAGGACAAGTACATTTTTCTAAATCCAGAAAAACAATCCAGCCTTCCCTATATGGAAACTGTTTAGCTTTATTTAACCACTTGGAAAGTGCGGTAAACACCACAATGACAAATTTGTAATTATTGAAGATGCAGAAATTTGAGAAAAACCTAACAAAGCAAGATGAGTAATTCAGTGTTGGCAAATAAGAACATCCCTAAATTCAATTCACTAACTGCCAAGAAAGGAGATAAAAATATTTATCTCTTTCTATACAGCATTAACCAGCTATAACCTGAGACAGGGAAGAGACTGCACATCCCACCATTCTGATTTAACCAGAAGCATCTAGTCAGTGACCAGTAAGGTAACCAACCAGACAGGATCCTTCAGTAGACCACTTCTTGTTATACTTTTAATAAGCTGTACTTGCACTTGAAATATACTTAAACACATACACACGTGTTTATTTCATTCTATGCAGAGAAAAGCCAAGAAAATTCTTTATTTTTAAAAAAGTGTGGTGCATTAGTCAGATCTTGTGTTTTAAATGCAAATACGGCAAATTCAGTACATCACCAGGAAAGCACCTATTACCTGAATTTAGGCACTTAGAATATGACTATGAAGTGGAGTCTCACCTATAGAACTACTCAAACCCTACCTAAAGGGTTTGGTTGCTCACTAAGCTACACACAGCACTGTGGTAACAAGGACTCATACAAAGAGGTGCAGTAGCACTACCACTCCGCAGATATTAATACCACGTGCAGGGGTGTGTGCAGAGGGCGGAAATAACACACGAGTTGGCCCTGGCTAGCCCAAATGCCATAGGAGCCACAAAACAGTTGGCCACCATAATGCTGACACGAAGCAGGCAAATTCCATGCTCTGCCCAAGAGTTTATTTCCTAACATGATGGAGCTGTTGCAATTCATGCAACAAAGAATACCTGCTAGAATGACCCAGAGAACAGAAGGCAGACTGTCACACAAGAGATTCCCCTCCTCACCCCCTCCAACATGTGTTTATCCAGAGAGCCCACTGCTGAGAGAGGTATGATCTCTCTATAAATAGACAAGGAGCCAACAGCAGCAAGTGAAAACAACTGTTTAAGATCAAGGACAAAGCTGGCTACTGCACAAATGGTGCAAGCAGATTATACAAAAAAGTTGAGTCTGAAAAGATTCATAGCTGGGAGAGCAAGGCATAGCCTCCTGCGAGAATATCAGAGGCAAAGACAACTCATGGGTTCACTGAGAATTGCAACTAGTTTATTAAAGGACAGCAAAAACACAGGACACCCATTCCTTGTCCTGTTTTTTCAACTTGCAATTTAAATATATACCCACTGTTGTACTAATTGCAGTTAGGTACTCTACAGTAAGAAAACAAACCTATGAAAATAAGGCACTCCTATAACTTTTAGCTATAGCACTGCAAGTGTTTTATCCCAGTTAGGCTAATCTCTTTTTCTCCTGTAAAACACTCATATCCCTTTGAATTTAGTTCAGTTTCTATGATTTATTTCAGGTTACAGATGGTCTGTGTTTCAGTTCCATCTTTTGCATTGTCCCTAGGGTACACTTCCACATCCCACCCTCTAAGACCCCTGGACCAGACACAACCTCAGAACTCTCACCCATGCATGCCTTAAAGCAAAGCCACCAATACAACCCCAGGATAAACACAGCTCTGCCAAAGTGAGGATACTGTATAGCACTACTACTTACTTCCCTCACTTAGAGGGGAATAAACAATGTCACAAGAGCCAAGACAGAACTCTTGCATGTAAAGTTTTTCCTTTTGCAAGGGAGGTTACCATCACAATGTACGTATACTGTTTTAGACGAGATTTGGTGGGCACTGAGATTAGCATAGACCTCCGCAATTAGAAAACTGTGGCAAGGACAGCATGAATAAATGCCACCTTATGCAGCAAGAAACTCATTAACATGAACTTGTAAGTCAAGTGAAAAGGATAAATCCTGATAGGCAGAAGAAAAGCAGCCAAAACCAAAAGACAAGGACGTTTGTAGCACAGAATAGCTCCTTCCGCTTACCAGCCAAAGCAACACCACACAGGAAATCAGGTTTGTTCACCTTCAAGGCAACTAACAAATAAAGTAAGAATCATCTGTCTTTATACACAGATAATGAACTTTGAAGTAATGTATGACAAAGTTCACCAAAATTCCTACATAGGTAAAAGTTAGACTAAATCTAGTCTGGAACTAAAGATGGTTTTAGAGCCTTTCTAAACTGAGGAAGTGGTGAGACTTGGTTAAGGCAATTTGGGTGAGCATAAACAAAAGGCTAGGCTGTTACCCAGCACTGATTCATTGTTTCATTGATAACAGACCTGTTGGACAGTCGGTTAACACGAAAAGGCTTTAAGAAGTTTTAAAACCACTTAACAGCTTTATCCCCGCAGTAAATGCTGCCTAACGAACATGGAATCATTTCCATACTACTAAGCAAGTAGGAACTCAGTAAGTTTATTCATATTTGCACATGGGTTATTTTCACTGGTCTGTTCTCTGAAACTGAGCTGTCAGCATCCACATGAAAATGCAGCTTAACTGGTTTTTATACCTTTCATAGAATCTGATAAAGTTATTTACAAAGATTTGTTATTTTAGGTAGGAATGGCCAGAGCACTTTTCAACAGTCATCTGTACTCAGCCATGTCATTTCCTGTACCCTGCTTGGTTTGTTCTAGCTCTTCAGGCAGCTGTCAGTGCAGTGAACAAGAGCAGCTGTGGTTTCCTGTTAGTGCTGGCCACTAGCACGCAACTCACCACATAAGCAAGAGAGAGAGTGACCCAACACACAGCATTACTTCAGCTACCACACAGCATCAGTCCAGCCATATAAATACTAACTTTGGATTGTAAGCAACTTGAGTTCCAACACATGAGAAATTTCCTTATCTCCATGTTCTCAATGGGATGGGGAGGCACCTAACTGAATTTTCCTTTCCAGCAACAGTTACATTGCAGAAAACAGTCTTTTAAACCTGTACTGCGCGCTGGACACACTGCAAGGTCTACTGCTCAAATGGGTACATTCATGACCATTTCATAAGGATTCCTAAAGCATGGAAGAGAAGCACACCAAATGAAAAAGAATCACCACCACCTTGAGTTGCAGAAGTTTGCGACACCCAAAGCAGAATTAAGAATTCATTTCTACAACAATTACATAGGTAAGCACCACAATGTAATAAGAAATGTTATTTCTGGGCTCCCTCACTGAGGTGGAACAAACCCATGTTATAAACCAGAAAGAAAGCATGTTTCAGTACTGAGTGCCAGTTTTCCTGAAAAGCTCTTTTCTTATCCCAATGAAAAATCATCTGTACAATCGCGTAGTGACAACTGCGTTTGACACAACCAAGCTGACTTGTGTTTCTACACCTGTTTTGGGGGGGACAAGAGATCAGTATGTGCCATTAAATAACCCAATTTTTATTAACCATGCTTTAGATTGTTAGAACTAGGGTATTAAGAGCATCACACTTCTTGAATAGAAATATGACAGCCCAGCTCCCCACCAAGGTATAGAAGTTTGCCTATGCAAGTAACGTAAGAGTGATCCCCAATTTGCCCTCATCCAGCCCTACCCATGAGGTCTGCCATTCCATTTCTGTGTCAGGCCACAGCCACCCATCCAGTCAGGAGCCTTATTTTCAAAGCAGGCTTCTTCTGGCATTTACTCTGCTGAGTTACTTCTACTTGCAGGCAACAAGACAGCAGAGAAGGATGTACAGAAGGATTAGTAGTCAAGGAACTGAAGCATTTCTACTGGCAAATGTCATCTGCAGGTACATCTGAGCTTTAAACTTTCTTCAAAGAGATCAACCTCGCAGTAAGAAATCTGGCACTTTCCAGATTTGGGCTAGACTACTAAACAGGGGTTGAGGTTTTACCCTAGAAGAGAATAAGCAGGCAAAGAAATTGAAGATGACACCTGTGATAGAAGGAACATAATCTAACTGCTATAGTATTGAGCTAAAAACATTTAGTGGAAACAGAAGGTGCTGCTAAAGTGCAGATAATGCAAATATTTACTTGGCTTCCCCAAGTAACTGAGCTGTCTCCAGATTTAAAGCATTTAAATCAAAATTGTTTTATCAAACTTTAGGTAAAATTCACAATTCTGCATCTGAACAGATCCAGAAGCTGTGTTCCTCCTACTGCTCTGCAAGCCTGACAGATGCCAACTCACCCCTTCTTTTCGAAGGTGGCCCATGTCCCTTGATGGTGTTAGTTACTTTGTGGGGGGTTCTGGACTCCACAGGGTCACTTCAGCAAGTCTTCCTGTATCATATTATTATGGAGTTTTGAGTTGTTATTTCACCAGGCTCTGCATTTTTCCCTTGTGGAATTTACTAGGATTCTAGTTTAAAAATCACTTCTAGACAAAATCTCAAGTCATTGGTACATTTCCAGTGGATTCAATGTACCATAAGGGCAGAAATATTTTTACCACCCCTTTTCTTTGCAGTTTAAGTATAAATGTTCTACTTCCATCTTTTTTTTACAGCAGATTTCAAGCAGTCAATCTGCACTTATCACACATCCCATTTAAATACACTACAAAGCCAGATCTGCCATCTGATAGTGAGCAAATTCCTAGAGAGCATTAGAAGGTGAAAATCCATTTACTATCACTATCCTAAAAAGAGTGGAAAGGAAGTATCATTGGCAATTCCTTCCCTAAGCCCACAGGCAGTGGGGAGTGACACAGGAAGAAAAGGACAAACTGAGACCTAGTATTTTCTTTAACTGTCACTTCTAACTGCCTTGAAATTTACAGTTGCAGCTTTCCATAAATGCTCCAGTGTTTGCTTTGGTGCAGACAGGCATAAGAAATGCTACTGAAAATCAAGAGATTCTGCTGAGGATTTAGAAATGTAGGTCTCAGAACAGAAGGTATCCAAAGACCCAACTGGTGTTTTTTGCTCATGTACAGAGTGCTTTATAATTCTTTGTTGAGAAAACATTAATTCTTTCAGTATTGCGCAATACTAATGTGAAATATTAGAAGTTATCATATGTTAAATACTATCTTGTTCCTTCATTTACCACTGAACGGCTTTTTGTTACGGAAGTGGGGATCTCATGAGTAACACAGGCAGTATGGAAAAGGACTTTTTGTAAGCAGCAGTAAAAAGTAGTTTAACCTAAGCAGTGAAAAAACAGCTGTGCAATAACTTTTAGTATTTTAAATTACAGCAATGGCAGAGAAACAGTGACTCCACACAGAGTAAGCTATCCAACTTCAGCTGCAACTAAGCCTGATGCCTGTAACTCTCATTCCAAGTAATCACCAGAAGCTGAGTTAGCCTTTTTCAGGTAAGACTTAAGGATGCCACAGGATGTTCACTGCACATTTGGGTTTGGAAAGTTAGCAACAACATCAACAGGACAGCTTATTTGTGCTGCAAAGGGAAAAGATTCCCATGACATATATACACACCGCTGAGGTGATTATCAAGAACTCATTTACCTAAAAACACCCTTTCTACTCTATCAATCAGAGGTCTTCATTGATAAGAAATCACAGCGAAAGCTTTGATTTCTGCCTCTATCATTCTTCACCCCACAGTTGGTCTACACTGAAGAAGAGGAGATGCATTTACAGACTACAGGAGCTCTGGTTTGAGACGGTCCTGAAGTGGTCTCCAGTGCTGAACGGAGATCAGAGCTCCTGAGCAAGGCACGCTGAAGGACAAGGGTATGTGTTTTTGCAGGCAATGCCACCTACCCCGGACTCACGGGGAGTTTGATTCCCCCGGGATCAGAGCTCTGTCCTCCGCGATGCTCCCCCCGCACAGGCCGAGCTTCCCCAGAGCAGCACCCGGCCGCCACCCGGGGCACTCGCTGTTCCTCTGCCGGCGCTCTCGGGGTGCGCACCGGGGCTCGGGGAGCGCCGCCCGGCAGGCAGCGGGCCTGAGGGGCGGCCGCCCCATCCCGGCTCGGAGCAGAGGCTCCCGGTGCGGGGTTCCCACGCCTTCCCGACGCGCGCTCCCGAGGGCTGGGTCACGCCGAGGAACGCCGCTGCCCGACCGCGGGGAGCCTGGGAACCGCTCTGCCCCGCTCCTGCCCTCCCCTCGGGAATCGGGCACGGGGCGAGGCCGCT